>OZ017788.1:2399446-2611266 GCA_963969325.1 Lycopodina hypogea
CTCGTGGAAGTACAGACTTTGGTATGCATACACAAATCGACTCTAGGAGTAACATGGGGTAATTTCCATCTGGTCATACCTCTTCCTCTTGGTGTGTAAAGCTAAAAATGCCTAAAATGGTATATTACCAAAAAAAAAAAAAATTGAACCCAGGAAGTTGGCCCCATGACCCCACATATATTTGGAATCAGTATCACCAGAGGAATGTTTCAAGGAGATGTAACTCACAACTAAATAATTATTCATGAGACATCTACTACATGCCATAACTTAGTTGTCAATCAACCCTCCAATATCTTTGGTGTCCTATGAAAGCTTAGTTAAGATGCCCTCCAAATGTATGTCTTATGACATGTGAAAGAGTGTCCCACTAAAGCATCCCGAGTCATCCATACCAACACCATCCCACAATAGCTGTGGACATGGTTGAGTGAACTAAAAAGAAGATTCTGATTTGAAGTGAGCATGCCTGGCATGTGATAGCATCTAACTATTTGAAGTTCTATGGAAGTGGATAGCACCAGAGGTGACTTTCTTATCTGACTAATACATTTGAGAGGTTTCATGTGGTTCAATTAGGCTAATTGACATCTACATGATTCCTTCCCAAGGGTATAGGAAAGACATCAGCCCTGTCTGTTCTGAGACATTTCCACAGGATAAGCCACCACTGTGGCCCACCAGGTTGCATTGGTGGGGACCTCTCATCTGAACTAATCAGTGGTGCCATCCACTTCGATATAACTTCAGCTAGTCACATGCTATCATGTGACATGCATTCTCATTATCCTCTCTTCAGTTATTAAACTAGCCCTGGGCAAGGACAGGTACTTGTGCTAATGATAATTATAATGCGACCACAGTTGTGAGGGGTGCATGTGTTGCTTAATCAAGGAACAAATCTCCACAAACTTGAACAAATAGAGAATTTCAAGTGCTGGAACTTGCCTATGAAGGCTGCAAAGTGGAGGGGGTCTTGCCCCCCAACCCCATCAACAACTCTGACATTTGCCCCCTTCAGTTGCAGGAGGGACAGCATCTCAAGATGGCCATTGAAGGCAGCGTGATGGAGGGCAGTCTTCCCAGACCTGTCTGTGACATCCAGGTTGATCACCATGGGAATGATGACCTCCTTTTTAATTTTGGCTGCTTGCTGGAAACCCTTTCCCACAACAAACCCTGTACCTTCCTTCTCAGACATAAAACATGTCAACATATTTCAGGCTAATTCACTTTACCTGGTCCATACCCTTTACCTCATGACGTGGTAGATCAATTTGGTAACATAGCATGATATCATAATATGAACTTCACCCTAACACAAATTTCTGGACACATAACCTGATCTTATTTGAGTTTAATGCAAAATGATCTTGCCGCATAACTTAACCTGACAATGAGTAACCGGATTTCTCATTTCATTTCACTCATTTCACTATTTTTACCAACAGTTTTCCTGGAATGCGCACTCAAGACAAGTAGGAACTCAAGGCAAGTAGGAACTCAAGACAAGTAGGAACTCAAGACGGTCTCATTTAACCGAAGGTTTTCCACACATGCGTAGATACTAAGGTGGTAATCTAAGACTAGAGGTAATCCGTGACCGTGAGTCACTTTTTTGATAACTGGGATGTCAAACTGGGAAATTTAATTGGTGTGGCCTAACCTTCTGAACTGCAATTCAGTGAGATTCTTTGCCCTGGACTATTACGTTAAGGCCTTGCTTTAGTTTTAAATTGTGGTGTATAACGTAGGAGGCGTAGTAACTCAGGTTTCAGCTTTGGATTCTGGATAGTTATTTACCCGGTTGTACTTGGGTAAGTAGGTAGATTTTCCTCTCTCGTGTTGTTCTTAAGTTGCTAGCTCTCTCTCTCTGGGAAGTTGCTGTCAGTGGTTCTCAAATATTTCAGATTAGGATTCTACATTGTTATTTTTGTTCGGCGAAGTAGCTAGGTCTTACTCTCTCGTTGTGGCTGCTGGTGGTTCTCAAACGTCTTCTAAGTTTGTCTTATACTAGCTTTAGGTTGAATAGGGATTATTGTTTGCCCAAGGAGGGCTTTACATCTTGTTCCAGTTCCCTCCAGACAACCTTCTTTCTGTTATGTGAGGTAAGGCTTAAGCTAGCTAGGCTATAAGAGAGTGGCTGATCTACAGTTTATGTGTATTTTATTGTGTGCCTTATGTCATACAAGGTGCATGAAACAAGATCTCCTGAAGCTTTACAACTAATTGGAGGCTCCATCAAAACACAAAAAGAAGTAAGTTGGGTTTTGTATACATTGCTTTAGTGTTGTTGCTTTTGGAAACAAAAGATTATGTGGGGGCTAGAAAAGGAAGGTTGGGGGAATAAGTGTATAGCAGGTTTTTTTTTTAAAAGAAAAATTACTAAGGGGGAGTGAAATAGAGATAGCCATAGCTGTAGAGTCTGGGAGGGGGGAAGGGGCATACATGTGTCAGTGTATATGCATGTGAATGTTTGCACTATGATAGTGCAAAGTAATAGTGTCAACATCTACAGCATGCAATCCTATACAGTGTTGTGATTCAGGTTATAGTCCTTGTAATAGAGTCCTTGCAAATGCAGGCACAATCTGCTAAATAAGGAAATTTAGTGTTTGTTTTAATGCCTGTCCACACTACACAAAAAATGATTCAAATTAATTAAAATTGAATCCCTAGAAAAAATTTTTTTTTACCCAATGGGAATTAATTTGAATTCTAGGGTCCACACTGGCACTACTTTAATCCATGCAAGCAAAAATTATCCTAAACACCTTTATCTTTAAAATAATTTATGGGAAAAAGTGTTAGTTGTTGGTGTTCTTAGACCTGCCAACCTCAGACTTCAATAATTTATTCACAGCTTAACTTTCTATTCAAAATTAATTTTCCTATCCTTTTTATCTTTTCAGTACAACTGCTCCAATGCCATTTATTCTCTGATTGTTTAGCCTGCCTCCCCTCAGGTCTTATCAAAATTTACAAACCACACTTAGGCCCTCATAGAGTGATTGATTTCTATTAATACCAGTCTTGACTTGATAGCATCAAAATAGAAGGGGTCTACACACCCACCCACCCTCACAACACCCACTTTTTATAATTTATTTTATTTTTATTTCATTTTTTTGAATGGTATCATTCTCATTAAATTTACAAATTTTTTTTTTTTAATTTTTAAAAAAAATTGGGGAAATAATGTGACAAGATAAAGAAATGGTGACAACTGGTGATTTTAAAAACAAATATTGTGGCCAAGCTAGAAAGGTGGCAGCATCGACCCTTAAAAAAAACCCTGTATGTAGTATACCTACAGTTATTGCTTATTTAATAAGCCATGTATTAGTGCTGGTCCCCACTAGCACAGACCCTTTACCAACCACAGCACTATGTGCACTGTATTGCTAGCACACATTGGGAAGCTGTTCTCCTCTAGCACAGACCCTTTACTGACCATGGCACTGTGCATTGTATTATTAGCATGCATTGGGAAGCTGGTCCCCACTAGCACAGACCCTTTACCAATTATGGCGATGCATGCATTGTGTTGCTAGCATGCGTTGGGAAGCTGGTCTGCTCTAGCACAGACCCTTTACCGACCATTGTACTGTGTGCATTGTATTGCTAGCATGCATTGAGAAGTTGGTCTCCTCTAGAAGAGACCCTTTACCAACCACAGCACTCTATGCATTGTTTTGCTAGCACCCATTGGGAAGCTGGTCTCCTCTAACACAGACCCTTTACCGACCATGGCACTGTGCACTGTATTGCTAGCATGCATTGGGAAGCTGGTCTCCTCTAGCACAAACCCTTTACCAACCACAGCACTGTCTGCATTGTATTGCTAGCATGCTTTGGGAAGCTGGTCTCCACTAGCACAGACCCTTTACCAACCACAGCACTGTGTGAATTGTTTTGCTAGCATACACTGGGAAGTGTCTGGTTAGAGTCACTTGGTGCTTGTACATATGAAACTATGACATCAGATAATTTTTTTTATTGATCAGTGAATTTACCACAGAAAACTAAAAAAAAAGAAAAAAAGACTTTCTGTCCTACTTGCCGGCTACCACATGCTCTTTCCTTGCTCTTGCTAAAATTTGTGACTAAAAAATTAATTTTCAAACTTGTCTAACGCAGTTGCATCAGGTTTAAAGCTGTATAGCCCACAAAGGCCTAGAGTCAAAACCCTGCACCTCCTTCTTTATACCTGCCACAGTGATGCGGTGGGAAAAAGGGAGAAAAGTTATCACAGTCTGTAAATAAATTTTGAAGCAAATTCTGAAACTGTAATTTTGGCACTTTTCCATGCAATAAATGCCTAACAGAAATTTTAATGGTTGTTTGTTTTTTTTTAAATTTGGTTTGGCTGTTTGCAACCAGAAATCCTGTGTTCAACATGCATAGCTGTGTGAGACCTTAGATATCCCAGTATATGAAGAAGAAGAAAATGGTTATTGTTGTTTGTAGCATCCGTAGTTTGTCATTCTTCTGGGGGGGGGGGGGGGTGGCTGGTACGTGGGCAGGGGGCTGTGGTGGTGGTTCTAGGGGTTGGGGGGTAAGGTGGGCGAAGTGTGGGTGTGATTGTAGGTAAGTGGCGGACAGTGGGGATTCCAGAGGTTGATGGGAGACCGGTCTGTAGGAAAGATTTGGCAGTTGAAGAGGTGGGTGGTTGTTTGGTGGGAAGAAAGGCAGTGTGGGCAAAGAGGAGAAGGGGAGGCTTCAATTTTGTGCATGTAGGATTGTAGGCTGGAGCAGTGGCTGGATCAGAATTGGGACAGTGTGGAGTGGTATGGGCGTGGGAGCAGGATCTCAGATGGGTGGATGTTGGGGGCCTGGGTGTTGAGGTCATGGTTAGGTTGTAGGTTGGAAATGGGTTCTTGGACGAAGAGGGTGTGGAGAAAAGATATAATTTTCTAGTAGGAGTTAGTGAGGATGATGTCATCATTAGGAAAGGATAGAACTTATCCTTGAATCTGGATATGAGGGTGTGCTTCTTCAGCCTGGGTCCTGAGGGGCGCGTGTCTAATAGGATGGGCAGGACCAGGAAGCAGAGTAGGAGTGGGCGTTGGGTAGGTTGGAGCATTTGGTGTGGGTCCAGAGTTTGCAGGAGTTACAGAGATAGGAGCCGATGGATCTGGTGATGGGGTGGGAGCAGATTGAGCAGGGGTATTTGGGGGGAGGGGGCCCAGGGTTGGGGTGAATGTCTCCAGAGAGAAGTAGGAGGGATGGGATGAAAGAATTGGAGAAGGGAGGGCCTCCCTCATGGGGCATTGGGTGTGGGAGCTTACATTAGCCCTTTACGCCAGCAGCTGGGGAAAAACACAAACAGTTGGATGTTGGTTTGTTGGATCAGTTTGGCTCCCCGATGTTGTTGCGGGATAGGACCACTGTGTAGAAGCTGCTCCTCCGGTCTTAGAAAAAGTGGTAGCTATAAAGAAGGGAGGGGGTATGCATGGGGGGGGGGAGGGGGTCTGGAAGCCATTTGATTAATAGCTTTGCTGTGCTATGGCTGTTCATGAATTTTAGTGGACTTTGTTCCTCACATAGAGAGAACACCTTTAGCTTTCCAATGACTTGTCTCCTCGACTACTTCTTCACTTTATTTGTGCAACAAGAATAAAATGGTCAGTACATTTCATCTTATTTGTTGTGTTAGTGTTCATGAAAATATCACTCCATAAGAAGTATACGAGAAGCAGTGCCATTCACATTCATGAGGAATCCAATAAAATTGTAGTTGGACTACTACCAATTCCTTCATACAGTGTGTGATTTGGTAAAGGGTCTTTTCTTTGGAGATAGTTTTCTCAAATTATCTGAATAGGTTCAATAAATTGCTGCTTCACTAAAGACTGCTGCCTCACCACAGACTGCTGCCTCACCACAGACTGCTGCCTCACCACAGACTGCTGCCTCACCACAGACTGCTGCCTCACCACAGACTGCTGCCTCACCACAGACTGCTGCCTCACCACAGACTGCTGCCTCACCACAGACTGCTGCCTCACCACAGACTGCTGCCTCACCACAGACTGCTGCCTCACCACAGACTTCTGCCTCACCATAGACTGCTGCCTCACCACAGACTGCTGCTTCACCACAGACTGCTGCCTCACCATAGACTGCTGCTTCACCATAGACTGTTGCTTCACCACAGACTGCTGCTTCACCATAGACTGCTGCTTTAACTTAGACTATGAATTCACATTCTCAGTAGTGGTGGCTCCAAGTCTCCGCCTGGCACACTGACCTTCCATTGTTAAACAACAAAAGTTGCCATTGGGTAATGGTGACACCATGTGTATTCATCTTGTAAGTAATAATTTAAATTGGACCTTTGTGCACTATACCATCTTTTGTTCTATCTTTTACTCTGTTTCTTTTCTTTTTTCTTTGTGCAGTTGAGGTTAAGGAGAAGATGGCTGAAATTTCAACAGCTGGAACATATTTCCCTGGTACATATCAAATAATAGACAAGTATATTTATCTGATGAGATCGAAGATCATTTACCAATAGAAGCACTAAATGTATTGCATATAGCAAATATTTCCTTGCTATGGTTAGCTATGCAGGCTGTAAGATTTGTTATGATAACTAGAAATGTACCCCTCCTCCTACTACTATGGAGGCAACAAAAAAATCTTATTATAATTTGAGATATTTTGTTGGTTTCTTTTTTTACTGTCGAATACCACACATTTGGGCCAACAAGGCTCATGGAAAGAAAAGAAAGGGATTTGGGAAGCAGATTCTCACTTAGAGTGTTTACAAATATTTCGGTTTGTAGTAAGGATCCCTATTTGCACAAATCACTATATAAACTCTTGAGAATGGGCCTATTCCAGGGCATTCTTGAATTTTAGATCTAGCATCATATTGAATGTGTGTGCTATGTATCCACTCTTGAACACTCCACAGTTGACACCCAATTATAAAATGATGTTATTTAGAAAGCTGCATCATACTTCCCAATATTGGGTGGGAAGTGGGGCCTTCAAAGAGGGTGTGGATAAGTTAAGCGGACTTACTAACGTTTTAACAATATTGCCATTTGAGAAACAGAACTTGGTGCTTTGTCAGCCATTTAGTTCCAAAAAATGGCAGACGATGAGCCAATATTGGCAGGGAGGGAATTGTCAATGTTGGCAGTTATAGGGCATCATGAGCAAGCTACTCGGGTGTCAGTTGACCAGTATGGATGGGGCCAATAGTTCATAAAGGTGCTTGTTGTTAAGTTGGCTTGCTCTCCTGAATTTGAGTTGTCTGCACGACTCTCATGTTTATGGCATAATGAAGACTGCCTGCCTCTGCGGAAGAATGTCATCACTGTTCTTGCATCTGACCATGAAGGTGAAGAGTTTGACTTATTCTGAAGTGAATATGGTAACATTATGCTGTGATAGGAGAGAAATACATCAGGGCTACATGGTATCTCTATGGTTCTCCTTGTTGCCTGCTTTGCCCTGTGCATCTGAATATAAGTCTTCCTCCTCTGTAGTACCTGAAACTCTCTCCTTGCTGTTGCACTTGCAAGATTGATGCTGTTCTGAAGGCAAAAAAGTTAATACATTTTAGTCAGAGCAACCAAAGATTGTTATGTAGGCAGAAGGGTTACCTATTTCTCCGTAGATCTTTTCCAACTATTTCCAAAGGAGCAGTACGTTGTTTTCTTCTTAATTGAGATTTGAGTGCATGTATTCTTTTCATGAATACCATTGGTTATTTTTTAGGCGGATTTTTATTTCACCCATATTTCTTGTGAGGTAAGGGGTCTCTTTACTGCAGATTAGTTGACCACAGAATAACTGAGATTTTCTTAAGCTTTAGCTCCTCCATCATTGATCTGTTGCAAACTGGATCCATTTAATTACACTCCCCGCCTGATCTACCCTAGTTTCACCAAGGCTCATTCCTCCTGGACATGTAGTTTGGTTTATCCTAAGTGAGGATTAAATAATTGCTTAATGCCTACACTCTGCTATAATAGTATAGATGAATATGAGCAGAAAGGTTCATAAAGTATAATGCTATTGTGTGGTTTAATATAAGAATAAATGAAGGGGTAGCTCAACATGAAGGGAAAAAAAATTATATCGGCATATTGAAAATGTTGACTTCATTTTAATTAAACAGTTTTATTGTAATATTCCTTGTCATTGCATGGACTGTGTTAATTTTGTAATTCTTTAAGTGGAAGTTTCACTGCGAAATTGTTTCACATGATCTGATTATTATATTAAACTTTATATACTTAATGCAAAATATACGTAAATTACAAATGTTGCACACAAAAAACTGTTAGACAACCTGGAGAACTCAACTGATGTATGAAACATACAGAGTAACATTGGTGAGCAGCTATGCTATGAGTGCTACGTAGCTTGAGATTTCTTCAAAAATTTTTTGACGATCTCACTGCTCTTAATTTCATACGGCCAACATGGTACCCAGCATCTGTAGCATGCAGATCACTGATAGCCTCTTCTACATGTATGCAAATTTCATTAACCCACTGGTCATTTTGGACGACATGTGGCAAGAATGGACTACATGAACGATTTCTTCCCAACACCCAGATCTGCAGTTGTACATAAAGCTGATCACCTCCAGTGTGATGGATTCTTTCCACCTTTCAATATATTAAGCTCTTACCAAAAAAGAGACCGTGTTGTTTGAAGTTGAACTTATGTACACCTGAATGTTGTTATCTCAAAATATAGAGTTGATTGGTAAATACACTTCTTTTTTTTTCATGTGACCTTATTTTACAAACTACTCTCTGGATCAAGCCTTGTTTGGAGCTGTTCGTGTATACCATCATCATATACTTTCCTGCACTGGATGATTGATATAATTCTCACATGTCCATAGTTAATCAGATCATGTGGACCAGCCTTGCAGTGAAATGTCCACTCCACTTAGAAAAAACAATCTTAATCACAGTGATGAGTGGAATGGAAACAATTCACCTCTGTCTAATAACACTAGATAATTGAGCCATGCAATGACTTTCTCTTTGAGCTAGTTATTTTTGGTAGAGTAGTGGGTTCCAACTGTAGTTTATGTGTCTGATTCTAAGGTTTCATGACTATACATTCAAAACTGATAACATACTACAAAATTAACAGAGTCCATTCTATATAAAATAAAATTAATCAAAATCTATTTATTTAATATGAATTTATAATTTTCAATGCACCAATTCCCCATTCCCTCTGTTTTGAGCTACCTCTTCATCAGTACTCTATTTAATCATCACAATAGCATCATATTCTTGTTCTATGTAGCTTTCTGGTGATAATGAAATGCAATACGGCGTATTTTATACCATTTAGCTACATTTTAGTCCAAATTTTTTTTCCTCTGCAATACAGGATGAAACTCAATTTATGCACTTTCAGTGCTACCCCATATAGACTATATAAATTGTGTGGTGATTGTAACTCCCATTTGGGAGGAGTAGTATTACTTACCTGCAGACAATTGCCAGCCCTGTGTAGTGGGATTATGTCCACATTAATGAGACTAACTATCTTCAGGAGCAGCTGCTGTTGGAGTGGGAGCTGTCAGAGAGGAATACAAAGGTATGTTCCTATTCACTTCCCCGATTCTTTGATCATGCTAACACCTTGAATTGACACACTGTTGTAGTTCCTCTCCCTTTCCCTCATGGCATGTGAGAGGCATCTTCTTTGAGCAAATAGTCTCTAGCTACAATCTTAACTTTGATATTGGTCATATTCTGGTGTTTAAATGTTGGTCTGTCTTTGTGTATGCAGACAAGGAAGTTAATGTGAAGAATACCATTGCTCTAGTCAGTGATGACCTAAATCCTGACAAATACTCTCATCTGGGGCTCACATTGGGACTAAAATTGACAACCATCCAAAAGATTGAGGCAGATTATTTCATGAGTGGTCGACGCCTAAAGCAAATCATGAAAGTTTGGATTGACCGCAGTACATCACTGAGTTCATCAGAGAAATGGAAGACTCTGGCTCAAGCACTTGTGGATATCGAGGAGAAGTGATTGGCTGAGAAGATAGTTATTCTAGGTAAAGTCCTACAATTAACAAATTACATACTTTAATGATACTCATTGGAATTGTAGCTGAGGATGTGAGGCCCTAAACATGAGAAGGCAATTTGTGTATGTATCTCACAGGCACAGAATACTGATTGTGGGACATTCTATCTTCTCATAACCAAAGAGAGTCTTGGTGTTGGTGATATTTAAAAATCCGTAGACATAACGCATGAAATTATCATCTATACTATATAGTATGTATAATCTGTCTGTCCGTTTATCCGCTATTCACGCTTGAGCAGTTGAAGATGACCCACAAAGCTATATATATATTTAGAATTGGTGTCACCAGGGGAACGTTTTCATTATGTCTATATGGCAACACCCATTTCTGTATTAAAAATAGTCAAAAATGGTAATTTTGCCCCCCAAAAATGGAGCTACAAGCGCAAAACTTGGCATACAGACACAACTTGACTCTTTGAATAACATGGGGTTGGTCCCATCTGGCCACACCTCTTCCTCTGTGAGTAAGGCTAAACGTTAAAAATTGTATTTCTATTAGAACACTTAGCATAATTACATGTTATTTAAAAAAAAAAAAAAGTTTACTACAATAGTTTTCAAATAGACACTTTTGTGATTGCAGCCCACCAAAGGTGCCAAACGTGGGCCGAGAAACGGCCTGTAGGGCGGGTTTTTAGCTAGTCCACTAAAAGGGAAAGACATGCTATTTGTTTTAGAAGTTGATGAAATACAAAGCTAGTACCTTGAATGTTCATATGATTTACATAGGGCAAGTAATGGTGGCCATGTATTCAACTGAAGAACTACTGTTTACTTAGAGGGTGACTGAACTGGAAAAAAAAAAAAAAAAATTATTGTCTTATTTTGTTGTTCTTGATGCATAACCTGGTATAAAAAATTTGGAAATTTTTGTTGGATATTCATGAACAAAACTTAGCTTAACAATGAACCTGGTCTATTCCAGGTGTGGGTTAGTGTTACATCACCTCCTGTCCTCTGATGGTTGGCCAGCATCTCTGATAGAGGATGACAAACCTGTCAAGTCTAATAGTCATGGTTCTATTTAATGATCTCAAACATCTATAGTATAGCTAATATATTAATACTGTCTGTATGGTTGTACCATTATTCTGACCAAACATGTGGGTGGATTTCTCGGACATGTGACATAATGATAGGTTTGGACCCAAATTAAAACATAAGCCAAAAAATACAGAAAATGGTTGCCATGTTGATGAGAAAATGCCAAAATTGGTGTTTTGGCCCGAAAAACCCTTGAAGCTATAGACTTAAAACTTGGTATGCATATACAACTTCACTCTGGATGTAACATTGGCTGGGTCCCACTTGACCACACCTCTTCCTCTTTCTAGTTTTAAGGCTATAAAATAACAAAAATGACATTTCAGCAAAAACATTTGGACCTAGGGAGTTATACCCATGAACCCATATACTGTCAATCATATATACAACTTGAATGATGGACATGCAAGTCCAAACATTGTTAAGGTAATCTGCACATTTCAAGTTAAATGGTAACTCAAATTTAGGAATACAGAGTTTCTCCCTATTGAAATTCTTTCAAAATATGACGATATCTATTGTAAGACCACTTTTGCTTGCTCCTGGTTCACTGGCTCTCTTAAGCCCCTCCCAACTAAACCTCTTCTCAGTTAAGACCACCTCTATTATAAGACCAGTTGGCTGGGTCAATATCTTCCCAAATAAGACCACCAAAACATGTTGGCCCCTGAAAATACTTCCTGTGATCACAATATTAAGTAACTGATACAGGACTATTTTACTGTAGCTCTTAGAACACCAGACACTGTATTAGGCTAATAGAGTTTACTGTAATAACCCATTAGCATGAAGGTTGAGATCATATCCCACAAGTGTACATATTGCATTGCCCATTACCTGTGTGAGGTCTGACTGGAACTCTAGCTGGCAGCCTAATTAATAGAGCCAGAATAGGAGGCCCAGTCAGTTTAGGATGAGCAAGTGTAAATCCAGTAGATTATCTCAGCATTTCTGTATTCCAAAGACACTGCATGACTTCAGTGTGTAATAGGGCACTGTGAAAATGTCCAATGTCATTCTCTTAGCACATTAATAATTCTGAATGAGAGTATAAATGCTTTTTGTTTCTATGACATTGAAATTGTTACAATACTTACAGGTTCTTTGTAATGATGACAATTGTAATACTGTAACTAATTACTAATACAATGTCCCAAAACAATACCTAATGTTTATTTATATTGACCACCACTTCACTATTACATCTTCTTGTTTAGCACCTATTCAACCTGGATCTGACCCAACTCCATCCAAGGCTGATAAACAAGGTAAGGGTTTATGCAGTCACATTCTCAAATGAGTTTACAATATCACATCCAATGAATGCCAGTAGCCTCAGCATTGACTCAAATAAGTCACCTTCTGGGCTCCTTGCTTCAAATATTTATATCCTTGTCCTACAGGATAGATAGTGTATATGCAGCTCTACAGTCTGTCTTTTCCTTATTTAACTCCAATTCTCTAGTTGTGTAATATCATAAGCTTCTCCATTCTTAATTAAAATTACTTTCCAATTATCTGGAACTAACTCAGCAGTAAGGAGATCATTATTGGCTGGCACTACTATACCTGATGAAATATGGAACTACCTGTTTTCATTATGGGATGAATAACTTGATCTGTAGTGTGAAAAAGCCTCCATCCATTGTTTAATTGATATACTGTTGACACATCTATATGTGTATCAATGAAATGGGTGCATGCTAGCTATAGCCAATGTTACAGCCAAGCATTTGGATCACTCATGTGTGTGAGAGCACCCACCTCTGACAAGCTGCATTGCTCCATATTATACCAGAGATGCCGGCCCCAGGAGCACCTCCATAAGACTTTAATATTTCATGAAAGTCTCCTCCATTGTATTATCCACATCTGTATGACATTGTAGCACCATAGAACAGAGCCACACTGAATAATCACAGTTTCAGCAATTCCAGTGTCCCTGCATGTGCTTCATCAATATTTGCATTGAACATAGAGAACATTGCCATATATATTGCATAGTTCAGACTTTATATTGAAGTGTTAGTCCAGCATGAGTAATATGGGGGAATTAAATGTTCTGCTTACTATCAACCAAATAGCTGACAACCTTTCACTTACTTAACACAACTAAACTTTACTACAATAGCAGCTGCTAACTTTAAAATGTATTGCAATGAACAGAAATTGGTAATTACTAGGAATTAAGGAATGGCCTGGCCGTATATGTGGTGAGAATGGTTACATCAGCTCTGAGAATGGGGAAAACTGTAGCAAAGCCTCCAATGTATGAGCATTATGTTTATTAAGAACCACAGAATACAATTAATCTGAAGTGTGATAGTTTGTTGTTTAAAAAAAAAAAAAAAAAAAAAAATCATATTAGCTGTGTAAGGCTAAAAGTGCCAAAAGTGGTATTTCAGCAAAAATACTTGAACTTAGGGAGTTAGACCCTGAACCCATATGTATTAGGAATCAATATAATCTGGTGAATGTCTTAAGTACATGTATATGACCACACCCATTTCTGTGTTTATGTCAAGCCAAAAATGGTAGTTTAGCCAGACAACCCTTGGATCGATGGACCAAAAGCATGTATGCATACACAATTTGACTTTGGGAATAACATGGGCTGTGTCCCACCTTGATGAACCTTTTCTTGTACGTGTGTGAGGTGATAAGTGCCAAAAAAGAAAGATGAAAGAAATTCTGATTATCACTTAAATCTAAGGAATTGGATCCACGAACCCATCAATTACATTTTTTGGTTCTTAAGTATGTATGTATGTATGTATGTATGTATGTATGTATGTATGTATGTATGTATGTATGTATGTATGTATGTATGTATGTATGTATGTATGTATGTATGTATGTATGTATGTATGTATGTATGTATGTATGTATGTATGTATGTATGCATGCATGCATGTATGCATGTATGCATGTATGTATGCATGTATGTATGTATGCATGCATGCTTGCATGCATGTTTTCATGTGTGTTTGCATGTGTGTTTGCATGTATATGTCCATGTATGTGTCTGGGCATTATAGCAAAACACTTGGACCAAAAAGGCCAAAATTTGGCATATGGTTTGCAAGACCCAGGTGAGCATTACTGAACACATGTGGGCATGGTAATGGGCGTTGTTTTATAACCACACCCACAGGAAGTTGTTTTGGCTGACAGCAATTAATTAAAAGACAATCAGACAAAAATTTGGCATGTGGTCTCGAAATACTTGGGTAAACATTATTAACCATATAATTGTGATTTGGCCATAGCCACACCCATTGGAAGTTGTGTTGGCTATCAAAAGCTAATCACTACTACTGAGGCTAAACCTACTTGCTTATGAAGTAAAAAATAGACTTCAGCAATTAAAAGGAACTTTTTTTCAACCATTTTCTGTCACTGCATTCTTTACATGAAGTAGTTGTGTACCATAATCATATAAATTTGGAGGTTAAACCAGTTATATTTTTATTTTTCCTTCTTTCTTCCTTTTTGTTTACTTTTTAATGCATAATCAATAGTAATTATTAATTTTTAGTGATAGACATACCGTTTGCCTTGATTAGTTGAAGTTCTTGACTGCACGTTTGGAGGTCAAAAGAGAGGAGATATTCTGAAGGAAATTTATGCTATATGTTACTAGGTTGCTTAGATAAAAAATATTATGCCAACAAAAAAAATGAATTCCAAAGTTTAGACAACAGTCAATATGCTAGCATTCACCCTCTACCTTGATAACATATTAATGGTAATTAGTGACTGTCTATACTACATGACAATAGTGACATTTGAATGCAGCATGTTAGGTCACTGGAAATTAGAAGGTTGTTGTTAGCATTTGAGGGTCAGATCTGAAGTGACCCTATAAAATAGAAAATACATAATTATAACCCAAACAATGTGATGATAGAAAATAGTGTGATTGATCAAAAAATATTTTCTTGCATTACAGCATATATTTATTATTTTTTAGAACCCACCCCCTCCCTCCATCCCACTTTCACAAAATCCTCAATCCATCTACCCTTGCACTAATGGTGATAAAGCAGTAAAAGTTTACAGTATGACTCAGTGTATAACGAGAATATCTTTTGCAAAACTCAAATTTTGCAACTAAACATATAAATCTTGTCATGAATGAATGAATAACTTGGGGATTAACTAGGACATGGTCCACCAGGCCACACCTCAACCTGTGGGCATGTCCATGTTGTCATTGACTGGTCAATGCTGGGTATATGCTGCTAGTTAGCTATAAATGTTATAAAAGAATGTGTAAAAAGAATAATTACATAGTTTGCTATAGCTAGCTTGCTATTAATATCTAGCTCCACACTAAAAATGGTGAGCCAGCTTGCAAGTATAACCATGGCAAGTAAAAAATCTTTAATCCTCATTTTTTGTAGCTAAAGCTAATTATAGCTAGTTATTAAATATCTAGCTCCACACCAAAAGTAGCCAAAGCCAAAAATGTATATTACAAATAGCTATATTTTATCATGACAAATCAGAATGTCTTTTATCCTCATTTTATGTACCTGAATCAGAGCTAGATGAAACTGAAGATCAGTATTTATAGGATCTGAAGGTATGAATAATTATTGCACTCTCCCAAGGGACAGATTTCTTCACTTATTCCTTCAGATTCCCTATTTCACAACACTTTTTCAGTTACTATTGCTGCTAGATGACAATGTGCTGCTACCAATCCTGGACTTACAGCAGAATCCTGCTTCCTAACTGCAGGAATTGTTCAAGTCCTCACTCTCACCTTTAGGTCCTCTAGTGATATTATAGTGAGATAGTGCACAGGGCTAGTCCTGACTCTCACTTTTAGGTCCTCTAGTGATATTATAGTGAGATAGTGCACAGGGCTAGTCCTCACTCTCACTTTTAGGTCCTCTAGTGATATTATAGTGAGATAGTGCACAGGGCTAGTCCTCACTCTTAGCTCCTCTAGTGATATTATAGTGAGATAGTGAACAGGGCTAGTCCTAACTCTCACCTTTAGGTCCTCTAGTGATATTATAGTGAGATAGTGCACAGGGCTGGTCCTCACTCTCACCTTTAGCTCCTCTAGTTATATTATAGTGGGATAGTGAACAGGGCTAGTCCTCACTCTCACCTTTAGGTCCTCTAGTGATATTATAGTGAGATAGTGCACAGGGCTAGTCCTCACTCTCACCTTTAGGTCCTCTAGTGATATTATAGTGAGAGAGTGCACAGGGCTAGTCCTCACTCTTACCATTAGCTCCTCTAAGGGCTAGTCCTCACTCTCACCTTTAGGTCTTCTAGTGATATTATAGTGAGATAGTGCACAGGGCTAGTCCTCACTCTCACCTTTAGGTCCTCTAGTGATATTATAGTGAGATAGTGCACAGGGCTAGTCCTCACTCTCACCTTTAGGTCCTCTAGTGATATTATAGTGAGATAGTGCACAGGGCTAGTCCTCACTCTTACCATTACAGGGCTAGTCCTCACTCTCACCTTTAGGTCCTCTAGTGATATTATAGTGAGATAGTGAACAGGGCTAGTCCCCACTCTCACCTTTAGGTCCTCTAGTGATATTATAGTGAGATAGTGAACAGGGCTAGTCCTCACTCTCACCTTTAGGTCCTCTAGTGATATTATAGTGAGATAGTGCACAGGGCTAGTCCTCACTCTTACCATTAGCTCCTCTAAGGGCTAGTCCTCACTCTCACCTTTAGGTCCTCTAGGGATATTATAGTGAGATAGTGAACAGGGCTAGTCCTCACTCTCACCTTTAAGTCCTCTAGTGATATTATAGTGAGATAGTGAACAGGGCTAGTCCTCACTCTCACCTTTAGGTCCTCTAGTGATATTATAGTGAGATAGTGAACAGGGCTAGTCCTCAATCTCACCTTTAGGTCCTCTAGTGATATTACAGTGAGATAGTGCACAAGGATAGTCCTCACTCTTAGCTCCTCTAGTGATATTATAGTGAGATAGTGCACAGAGCTAGTCCCCACTCTCACCTTTAGGTCCTCTAGCGATATTATAGTGAGATAGTGAACAGGGCTAGTCCTCACTCTCACCTTTAGGTCCTCTAGTGATATTATAGTGGGATAGTGAACAGGGCTAGTCCTCACTCTCACCTTTAGGTCCTCTAGTGATATTATAGTGAGATAGTGAACAGGGCTAGTCCCCACTCTCACCTTTAGGTCCTCTAGTGATATTATAGTGGGATAGTGCACAGGGCTAGTCCTCACTCTCACCTTTAGGTCCTTTAGTGATATTATAGTGAGATAGTGCACAGGGCTAGTCCTCACTCTCACCTTTAAGTCCTCTAGTGATATTACAGTGAGATAGTGCACAAGGATAGTCCTCACTCTTAGCTCCTCTAGTGATATTATAGTGAGATAGTGCACAGAGCTAGTCCCCACTCTCACCTTTAGGTCCTCTAGCGATATTATAGTGAGATAGTGAACAGGGCTAGTCCTCACTCTCACCTTTAGGTCCTCTAGTGATATTATAGTGAGATAGTGAACAGGGCTAGTCCTCACTCTCACCTTTAGGTCCTCTAGTGATATTATAGTGAGATAGTGAACAGGGCTAGTCCCCACTCTCACCTTTAGGTCCTCTAGTGATATTATAGTGAGATAGTGCACAGGGCTAGTCCTCACTCTCACCTTTAGCTCCTCTAGTTATATTATAGTGGTATAGTGAACAGGGCTAGTCCTCACTCTCACCTTTAGGTCCTCTAGTGATATTATAGTGAGATAGTGCACAGGGCTAGTCCTCACTCTCACCTTTAGGTCCTCTAGTGATATTATAGTGAGATAGTGCACAGGGCTAGTCCTCACTCTTACCATTAGCTCCTCTAAGGGCTAGTCCTCACTCTCCCCTTTAGGTCTTCTAGTGATATTATAGTGAGATAGTGCACAGGGCTAGTCCTCACTCTCACCTTTAGGTCCTCTAGTGATATTATAGTGAGATAGTGAACAGGGCTAGTCCTCACTCTCACCTTTAAGTCCTCTAGTGATATTATAGGGAGATAGTGCACAGGGCTAGTCCTCACTCTCACCTTTAGCTCCTCTAGTTATATTATAGTGGGATAGTGAACAGGGCTAGTCCTCACTCTCACCTTTAGGTCCTCTAGTGATATTATAGTGAGATAGTGCACAGGGTAAGTCCTCACTCTCACCTTTAGGTCCTCTAGTGATATTATAGTGAGATAGTGCACAGAGCTAGTCCTCACTCTTACCATTAGCTCCTCTAAGGGCTAGTCCTCACTCTCACCTTTAGGTCTTCTAGTGATATTATAGTGAGATAGTGCACAGGGCTAGTCCTCACTCTCACCTTTAGGTCCTCTAGGGATATTATAGTGAGATAGTGAACAGGGCTAGTCCTCACTCTCACCTTTAGGTCCTCTAGTGATATTACAGTGAGATAGTGCACAAGGATAGTCCTCACTCTTAGCTCCTCTAGTGATATTATAGTGAGATAGTGCACAGAGCTAGTCCCCACTCTCACCTTTAGGTCCTCTAGCGATATTATAGTGAGATAGTGAACAGGACTAGTCCTCACTCTCACCTTTAGGTCCTCTAGTGATATTATAGTGGGATAGTGAACAGGGCTAGTCCTCACTCTCACCTTTAGGTCCTCTAGTGATATTATAGTGAGATAGTGAACAGGGCTAGTCCCCACTCTCACCTTTAGGTCCTCTAGTGATATTATAGTGGGATAGTGCACAGGGCTAGTCCTCACTCTCACCTTTAGGTCCTCTAGTGATATTATAGTGAGATAGTGCACAGGGCTAGTCCTCACTCTCACCTTTAAGTCCTCTAGTGATATTACAGTGAGATAGTGCACAAGGATAGTCCTCACTCTTAGCTCCTCTAGTGATATTATAGTGAGATAGTGCACAGAGCTAGTCCCCACTCTCACCTTTAGGTCCTCTAGCGATATTATAGTGAGATAGTGAACAGGGCTAGTCCTCACTCTCACCTTTAGGTCCTCTAGTGATATTATAGTGAGATAGTGAACAGGGCTAGTCCTCACTCTCACCTTTAGGTCCTCTAGTGATATTATAGTGAGATAGTGCACAGGGCTAGTCCTCACTCTCACCTTTAGGTCCTCTAGTGATATTATAGTGAGATAGTGCACAGGGCTAGTCCTCACTCTCACCTTTAGCTCCTCTAGTGATATTATAGTGAGATAGTGCACAGGGCTAGTCCTCACTCTCACCTTTAAGTCCTCTAGTGATATTATAGTGAGATAGTGAACAGGGCTAGTCCTCACTCTCACCTCTAGGTCCTCTAGTGATATTTTAGTTAGATAGTGCACAGGGCTAGTCCTCCCTCTCTCCTTTAAGTCCTCTAGTGATATTATAGTGAGATAGTGAACAGGGCTAGTCCTCACTCTCACCTTTAAGTCCTCTAGTGATATTACAGTGAGATAGTGCACAAGGATAGTCCTCACTCTTAGCTCCTCTAGTGATATTATAGTGAAACAATGCTCAGGGCTAGTCCTCACTCTCACCTTAAGGTCCTCTAGCGATATTATAGTGAGATAGTGAACAGGGCTAGTCCTCACTCTCACCTTTAGGTCCTCTAGTGATATTATAGTGAGATAATGCACAGGGCTAGTCCTCATTCTCACTTTTAGGTCCTCTAGTGATATTATTGTGAGATAATGCACAGGGCTACAAGTTAGACTTGGGATACTAGCAGCACAAATTATTTCTGGTTGTATATCCATTTGTATATTGATCCATTGGGGGAATTTCTATTCCAATCATTCAACCTGGGAGTCCTGAAAATGTTTTTGTCTTTTATCTTTCTAATTTAAATACAAAGATAGAAAAGGTTGTTCTCTCAAGAAATGTCCTGTTTTTCTATTTTGAGTGCAAAAAAAGGTTTGTATGGAACCACAGTATCCATGAAGTACCGAATATTCTGTTCGATATGGATAATATTAAA
The DNA here is from genome assembly GCA_963969325.1 of Lycopodina hypogea. Classification (NCBI taxonomy): domain Eukaryota; kingdom Metazoa; phylum Porifera; class Demospongiae; order Poecilosclerida; family Cladorhizidae; genus Lycopodina; species Lycopodina hypogea. Next base: position 2,419,530 of record OZ017788.1, read on the forward strand.
TCTGTGATATGAAGGAAAAGCTGTAATTTTTTTTTCGCAACCATGATTCAAAGGAAAGGATCATCTTATATCAGTATCATGGTGTCATGCAAGGGTGTCCTGGGGATCCCCCCCCTCCTACCCAAACTTTCCCCCACCACCAGAAATTTCAAGAAAATGTTGATATTGTATGGCTTAATGAATGAGTAATGAGTATAGTCAGCTGATTTTCTTCCTTTGAAAATGCTTAGTATTTGCTGGAAGTCCACTGATTTAAGATCAGATCCTTCAATTTAGAATCTCCTTAGTTCAGTAAGGTTAATATCCCTGGTCCTTTTTCTCAGGTGGGTCTTAATAAAGACAGACCTCTCTACTGTTGCACTTGCAACTGGATAAGCAGGGGAAATATTGAGAAGATTAATGGTGGTTAGTGTGGCATGTAAGCAACTTAGTGCAAACCACCAAACCACACAAATTGTCTAAAAAATCATTTTTTATAGTAACATTGAATCAACATTTATATATTTTGGTTCATATGCATGTTTGTATGTATGTATGTGTGTGAGTCTAGGTGTAACAACCAAAAGAAACAGAAATTTTAGGTTAGCACCAGGCATGAAAGTCCAAAACAATGGATGCCACTATCCTTCGATAGGAAGAAAATGGAATTCAATTTTAACAGAGAAACTAATCAATTTTAAACAAATATTGTTCATTAGCTAGAGTCTTCTAAAGGAATTGTAAAAATTTTATTTTAAATATTTAAAAAAAAACCTGCAAAAAGCATAGGCTAGCAATGGTAAAGGCAAGGTGTACTGAGTAGGGAAATCCTGGTTCAAATCCAGGGCTAAAGCTTTTTATCTTCCTATTTTTCCCTCACTTCCATTGGTTCCTTTTTTTCTCAATCCTATCTTCCTTTTATCCTTTTTTCATGCCCACCCCTCTACCCTCCCTTCTTTCCTCCTATATTTTCCCTTTGTTTAATGCTAATCGTTCATTGTTACTATGCAAAGTAATTAAACAAAAATAATAAAATGGCGAGGCACCCAAGGATGATTCCTGTAATGCTTTATAAAAATCCATTTAGTAGTTTCACTGTCAGTGTAGACACGGACAGACAGGTAAACTTTTGTTTTTATAGAATAAATAAATGAAATGATCTGAATATTTTTTTATTTTTCTTTCTTTTTATACATGTTTGACAATTTTTCTACAGAAACTTTTGACCTGAAGGAAGCGTTGAAAATTGCGAAGCCACATGTGTTTGAATGGGACAAGCTTGCCCTTTTATTTGGTCTGAAATGTGTTACCATTGATAACATCAGAGCCGACAGATATAACAAAAGTCCTCTGTTATGCTTAAAATCTACCATTTCAGAGCGGCTTGGTGATGACAAATATGGCGCCAGCAAGGAACAGCTAGAACAGGCTGTGGGAAATCTAGAGTTACCAGAGTTGGTGAGTTATTTGTAATGCTGGAGTATTTTGAGTGACTAAATTCTTAATATGTTTATTGCCTGCTTTGTTTTAAAACATTTCTGTGATACAATGTGTCCTTCCTTATAAATATGGTTGAACCTTTTATTAGATATATATTAAATAGCATCTGATCCAACTTGATCTAATAGAATTTCCTTGTGTGTGTATATATATACATACATATGTACTAACAAAAACCCACCTTTTGGTCATTTTTCATTTTACCTTCAGCCTCCTGTAGTTATAAATTGTTCTGTGTGCTTTAGGGTGTAGGTTGGACCCCCCCCCCCCCCCCCCCCCCCCTCTCTCCATGAATACAATAACCTTTTTAGGCAAATAAGAAATTGGGCCTCCTGATCCCATATATATATATATATATATATATATATATATATACTGGCATAGTATACTTAGTTGCTTGGACTAATGTCAACAAGAAACATTGTTGATTTCACACAAAAACATTATTTCTACACCTCATGCTTTATTAAAAAAAAGTTATAATCAGCTCATATGTAGGCATGCAACCAGCAATCCTTTTGGTTTTTAAGGTAGGTCCAATAGTTTTGGAGTTGTGGTGTAATGCTGAAAGATAGATTATTAATTATTTGAAACTGACTTGTGTAATTAGTTTTAGTGCAACTAGAGTAAGTCATGGAATACCATTTTTCCAAGTTTTGTACAAGTGTATGATCCAGATTTTTGAAAATCTGTTTTTGCTTTTTGAAACTATCCTTGCTGTAAGATGTGTCTTCCCTGAGGAGTGGGTTTTATTTGGTTCTAGCAGAGGTACCCACACCCTGTGAAGCTTGGTATGTATGCTCTTTTCCCAATAACTTGAATGTATATCTGAAATATAAATTTGAAGAAAACAAAGCATAGTGACAGAATTCATATTAAATTGTGGGTCAAGAAAAGCAAGAGTATTTGCTTTTTTGATGACTTCATGGTCCTTTATTCCAGTTGTCTATTAATATATATATATATGCCACCAACTGATAACCACCTATCCACTTTTGAAATCCTGGAAACAAAAACCAAAATTATTTACTTTTTTTTTTAAATTCATTTGAAATAAATTTCAGCTTTCTTTCCAGTTTTCAGTTTAGAGTGGAATATTGTTTTCAAGGGAATATTTTCCCCTCTGAAGCAATGCTACCACACTATTTACCCTTGAATTCCTCTCCTGTGGCTAATATTTGTTTTCTTTTTATTAAACTGGAGGTATGGATGCACATAGCTGGCACTGAGCTGACACAAAGCATGACACATAACTCCTTCACCACCCCACCCCATTCCCTGCCCCAACCTTTGAATGTAGCTGCTGTTTCTGACACAGCTGCAAGGACATATTTGTCAGTTTATCCTTCTGAACCAGAATAAATCTTATCAAAATTAACTAACCATTATCTGAAGAGCTTGATTCCCTTTCTCTTGATACCTACCTATCTTGACTCTATAGATATAAAATAGAGTCTATTGGCCCTTGTAGTAGATAGGCATACATGCATTTCTGTACTTTAAACCAGAGTCAAATGAATAGGAAGAAAATTTAAAAAATAAATGAATACAGTAAAAAGAAGGAAGTAGTAAATGGAAAGAAAAATATAATACAGGAAAAAGAAGTGGAGGTGGGGTGGGGGAATGGGGAAAAAGAACTTGGAAAAAAATAGAATGGGGAATCTGAACACAGATAATTTCAGAAGGCAATATTTTGAAATTCTTGATGTAATAGCTACTGAGCTGAACTGAGCTTTGATCAAATATTTGGCATGCCTGCTGCAGCCATATTTGAAAAAGTTCTGTTGAATGCTGCCAATGGTGAAAGGTTAAATTATCTAATGAGTTCAAGGTGTACAAGAATGATTTTGATAGAGTACAGACACAGCTCAATATGCTGCCAGATTTGATTAGAACCAGAAATACAACTTGTAGTGGTGCACCAATTATGCAATCGACCATTAAGAGAACAATATCTAAGATTCTTAGTGAACTTCACATTTGTCAAGATCTGTTTCATAAGTTTCAGGGCTACTTAAACTTTTATTATTCACAATTCTAATTCATCTTCTTATTCAGAAAGATCTTTTTCTGCACTTATATATAAAAGAAAGGCATACTTACGGGCTACATTATGTTTATCAAAGCTCAACACTGAATATGTAAATTTATGAAATATTACGAAAGACTTAATCAATATGAATGACTGATTAAGTATTTGGAACAGTAATAATTATATTATAATCATCATTTCTGTCTTCAAAATTATATTTATTATCGTATTATCAAAAAATAAATATATTTAAATATATACATATATATATATACTAGGGGGTGCTGATGAGTTTCATGTTGGAAAAAGGTTCCCATATCTGCATCCCTGTTCTAAGCAACTATGTATAGACAAGAAGAGAGGGTCACATCATCTCTCAATAGGGAAATATCTTTGATTGATTGCTCTTCCCCTGAAGAGAGGCAGTGAGTTTCTATTCATAGGATCATTGATCGATTTTTTTTTTTCACTGATAATAGCCTCGTTGGTGTCATAGTGAGCATTTTTCACTTCTTTTATGGCATGCAGTGTTGGCTACAGATTCTTCAAATCATATGGTGCATGTCAAATGCAAACAACTTGCTTCCTTCATCTTGGAACTAGCTACTCATCTCGTTAATAACTTGAATAAGGCTCAGTGTTTGTTCGTGAAATGTCTTCTATACAGAGAGACCTTCTTCATGTGATCACGTTCATCTTTTAGGATGGCAATGTACTCCTGCTCAAACTCAGTGAGATGGCATGACTGCTCAGGTCTGGTGATCATCCACTTCTTCAATACTAGTGGGTTTTTGGTCAGGCTAACTACTCCTTCAGGGCCCTTAACAAGCTCATTATTGTGCTAGTGGGCTTGTACAATTAGAATACTGAAGAACCTCCTGGCTGTCTTCTAAACAACCCAATTGCTTCTGACAAAAAAAAATAGAATCTCCTCTACAATTGTTGGAGGGAGGCTATCCATGTCACAGATGTTGATTGGGACCTATCTGGCATAATTATATAATTATGGTGGTTGAGTACGAAGGACCAGGTTGCCAAGGCTTTCAGAAACTCGACATATAGATGAAAGTCTCCTTCTCTGTGAGCGAGAAGCAACGTAAGTCCCAGGAGTTCAATCTTCATGATGGTGTCCCAATACTGGAAGGTTAGACTCTTCGTAATCATGATTTGTTTCCAGTTCTCTTCTGTCATCTTTATTGGCTAACTTGTTGGGCATGCCTGGTTCTTGTCAGGTGTGATGCCTTCAGGAAGGATTCAGCTTAGCCAGCAAATGCATTGCCTGCCTTGGTTATTGCTGTCACCCATCCAGATCCGTATATCCAAATAAAGTTATACATGTAGTAAATTTAATATGATTGGCATGTAATTAAATTTTGAAAAATTAAATTTTTATCTTGCCGGTATTTTGCTGTTCAGATCGTTTGGCTCCTATTTTCAAATTTAGGATTGAATGCTGAGGAATACCTGGAAAAAATTTGGTGTTTTTATTCAGTATGTCCCCATCAACTACCTAAGCTGCCTCACTAAAAAGTGATTAAGGAGGAAGGTATTGAAGCATAAAATGAAAGTGGAGCAAAAAGAAAAAAAAAAAAAAAGATAAAGGGAGCCCTTTAATGGATTTAAATCCAAACTTTACAGTTTAGTAGACTTGTGCCTTAACCATTGCACAATACTTTTTGTAGGCTTTACGTATACTAGAATGCACAGAATTCCATTTTACCAGTTTTGAATTCTGGGATCCAAATTATTTAAAATTTGTAGTCTATAAAAAAATCAACAACCATCCTTGGTGTTCAATGTGCCTACCTTAAGAGTGGGTTTTATTTGGTATGATGCTTCAGTGATAGAGTGGATAGTCAAAAACATTCATGCATAAGTAAAACTGATCTTAGTGTTATACACCCAGATAGTTCAGCAGATATGTGAAAAATTTTCAAGAGTCCATGCTTTTGATGATACGAGCATGAAATTCGGTGCAGTGATAAAGTATGTTTTCAGGAAGATGTTTTGGATATAGGTGCATATCTGAATATCTGAAACCTTTAATGACCTCTAGGTGCTAAATAGCATGCAAAATATAATAGATTTTTCATTGTAAAATATAATATTTATCAAATGTTATCATGTTTGGTATAAAATGAAAACCTGCATGGTAAGGAGCAATATGAAAGTAAAATTACATTTATATATATTTTTTCCATCTACAGTTAGATCTCATTTTATTTGTAACTATAATATGTGGGAACAATATTCATTCTCTGTTAGTGCAAAGTTCTTAGCTGCTACTTTTGTAGCTAAAGTTTAAAAGTAATACACATTTTAAGCTTTATACAAGATTGATTGTTTTTTTTAGTGGCAGATCTAAGGGGACAGGGGTCTACTAAAGACTCTTTTTTCATATCTAAGCATGAAGAGTGAAAAATGAGTGAACTTCCAATGATCATGGTGCTAAAAGTTGGCTGGCATTGCTTTACATTCATGAAAACAAGACCAAATTTTTTTCATTCTTTGCAACACTATCAACATATCTTTACTTCTCACCAAGCTCTATGCACACACAAAGAGGCTGACACTCCTGGCACTTCTCAATGTCAATGAGCTGTTGGTCGAATTTGGAGTTGGGAAAACTTTAAATTTTTGGCTTTTTTTAGGATTGCCAGAGCACTTGGCACAGATTGATATGTTGCACAACCAATATTCCATGACTTTATGGGTGCATAGGCGGCAGGACCATGGAGGCAAGATCCCCCATCCTCCAAAACATCTACTCTGTCTCTGGGATATGACACTGTATCTTCTTTTTATCTGGAGGTAGAGGCAAGAGATCAGCAACTCTTCAAACTATTGAATAATGTGTGGGTCAAATTGAAAGATTTGTCAGTCTTGTTACATGACTATATGACCATAGCAAGACCATACCAATAGTCTGCAAGGTGTTAAAGAAGCAAGACAACCTGTTAATCCAGAAAGGCACCACCTACACAGGCAACACACATTAAGAGTGGAGGCTGAAAACTGACTCCAAATAAAATGATTGTACCTCCTTGTAAAAGAGTACAGATCTCTCTGCAGCTGGTCTAGTTACTTCTTAACTTTTCTCTTCTTTTCTGCTGCACAGAGCTGCCACATATTTACCGAAATAGCACCAGGAGCTTTAAAAAAAGAACAAAATTGGTCAATTAAAAATTTTGTTTTTATTTCAATATTTGGATCACTAGAAGCTGCAAACTACTTGTGATTATTTATACCTCATAGCCAATGAGTACAGGTTCTCAGCAGCAGGGCTACTTCTTTTTTTTAGCCCTTTTCTTGTATACACTGAGTGTCACAAAACATGCCAAACTTATTCCCTGCCTTATGTAAGGTTCTTAAGTCACCCTTTGTCCTCCTTAGATACAAACTTGTTCAGGTTGCTTACTGTTCCATATATGGTGTGGGGGGTTGTGGGGCATTTTTTACAGTTAAAATTATGAATGCACCTTTAATAATTACTGTCCTTATGAATTCATCTAGGCTACATTTCATTGCTGTCATACATAGGATGGGGGGTGGGGGAGGGGTGGTGCTTGAATTGTCCCATTTCTAAAGTAAATATTATCAATGCACCTCTAGTAATTATTGTCATTGAAATTCCTGTGTGGTTTGTGAACACAACTTCCTCCAGAAATCTCTTTTACAACTTAGGAATTACTCATAAGTAGGAAAGTTATTTGGTGGCACTTATGCCCTAACCCTAACCACATTATTCCCAAATGGGGCCAGTGGTCAGCAACCCCTGAAATTTCAGGATAATTTGCCCAAGCATCCTGGACAGACAGACAGAGACACTACATGAATTGTAGTATGCAATGTTTTAGTCCAGTCAAAATAATTGCTTAGTACACTTAAATGATGTTGAAATTATAGCAAGATTTAACCTTTTGGGTTTTCATCAGTAAAAGTACTTAGTTGTAACCTTAGGTTACAACAAACTTTTGTTTTATTTAAATTTAAAATCTGTTATCCGAAATGTATCAATGTCCCTTCCACCCCACCATTCCAAGTGTTCCTGGACCTATGTGCCACAGCTAGTAGTTTATAAGTTATATTATTCAACATACTTAACTCATGAACATACATGTATATGTGTATTCTGGACTTTGTAAATTACCATTTCAGTCATGGCATCTTTAAAAAATACTTTGGTATTGTTAAAATATTGTTTTTACTGTTACAGTGACACTTTCTTTAAAGTGAAGATAAAAGAAAATGCTTAATGTCAAAGTGTCACCATACAGTTTTATACTGACAATACCATATTCACTTGAAATACACACCAAAAAAAAAAATTAGCTTACCAGGTCCACTCCAGAGCTGCCTAACTATATACACCATTCCATCATCCTCCATTATGCCTGTGAAACAATATGAAGTCCAAAAAACATGTATTAATACAGTGGCTGGTCCTTGGGGTGGGATGGGGTGGGGTGGAGGCACTTGTCCCCTCCCAACTCACCCTTTCTCCCTTAAAATATTAAGAAACTAGCAAATCTCAGGAAGCACAAAATTAGGCAAAACTGTAACAACTGCAAAAAAAATATTGTCACCACTATAAACTAGGCAAAGCCATATTCACTGAAGCAGCTGCAGGGTCGGACATAACTGGTGAGGTAAATATAAATACTTTTAATGAATGGAAACCTCAGGAATAAGTCCTAATTAGAGAAAGAGTAATATCTAATAGCTGACCCTTTACTAAATGATCCATCATTTGGTAAAGAACCTGGCTAGCAGAGAAAGCTGGCTACACAGGAGTTGCTTGCAGTGGAAGATTTGAACGAGGGGAGGGGGGGGGGAATGAAAAATTCTGTGCTAATTTTTCAAATATAGAAATAGTCTCTAGCTTAAGTGTAGCTAGCTCATTCCACACATACACACCCCCTCTCCCACCTGAACTTTGAGCCCCCTCCTTTGCAATTTTCTGAATGGCCACAGTAATATTGTTATAACTATTTGCCATTAATAGTGTAATATTGTAAATTATACTGTACATGCTATTTTCTATGAAGTATGTGATACACATTGCTTTAAATTAACACTTGGGTGTATACATACAAAAGTGTTTGCCATGCTCACTAATTCACTAATTACAGAGTTGAACATACCTGTGCAAGGCATTAGGTATGTGACACATTAAGTATGCTATACACAACCTATACTTTTATGTCACATAATGTAATTCAATTCATGGATCAGCATGGGCCCTGTTGCAATAATAATGTAAGCAAACTTATTACTGTATATATGAGCGTGTTTGAATTTACAAATAAATGATGCACTTACATATATTTTTTATTCTCTTTTATATCTTCTCACTGTCCTGTCAACCTGCTTCACATTTATAATGGCAGCAAGACAGTAAGTTCAATACATTCTTTTATGTGCAAAGTTCAGTGCATTATTTTCTATTTTGTCTTGTAGAAGCATACTTGGAAGCTCTTCAAATAGGCAGCCGTAAAGTTTCCTACATCGGAGTGATGCTCATGGGCTGCGGTGGTGTGGGAAAGAGCAGTCTTCTTCTTGGACTGAAAAATAAGCCACTTGAGGTTGCTAACTCTACCCTTTTGGCAAATGTGAGTACTCTCATTGAGTGGGCTGTTGCTGGTGAAACACGTTGGGAGGATGTAACAGAGGAAGAAGAGTTGGATGAAATGGCACATCTATTACTGGAGATTGAAGATGAGAAAGAAAGAACTCGTAGTATAAGGAGTAATGCTACAGAAGAAGGTGAAGATGATAAAGCAAATGATAAAACAGGTAATAAAACAGATAATAAAACAGTGGACAAGAAAGTTCCTACTGTGTCAGTCCTTCAGATTCGTTCAGATGATGAGATGGTTAGGGATAAAGTTCCTGATGCATCAGGCCGAGAGATTCAGGAAGATGAGAAGGTTGGGGAGGAAGTTCCTGTTGTATTACACTCACGTGTCACAAATACTCCCATTACCACTGCAACAACTCCAGATCCTTCTCTTGAAGCTATAAAATCTATCATGTCTAAAGTATCTCTCCGTGTAACAAAGATTAAATTGGATCGTTCTCAATCAAAACACAGCAGCTCAGAACCACAGTATGAATACAAAACGTGGATGCGTGTATGGGACTGTGGTGGTCAACGTATGTTCCGCGTTATTACTCCAGCTTTTCTTTCATCGAAAACCTTGTTTTTACTCCTGTTTGATGCAAGACATAGATTGGATGAAATGTGTGTCTCTTCTTCATATCACAACGGAAAAGAAACCAAGATGGAGGGCGAGACTCCACTCACCAACCTGGAGTTCCTGCAGCAATGGATGGCTCTCATACATTCTCATGTATCCAACAAGTGTGGGAGTGTCAGGGAATGCATTATTCCTGTTGGCACACATGGTGATGCTGTTGCAAATGAAGAAGAGTGTGAAGAAATCCTTGGTGCCATTTCTAAAGGTTGTGAGTACAAAGGGTATGCTTCCATGGTCAAAAATGGTTATATCGTGGACAACACAACAGCTGGAAAAGGAAATAAAGAAGATTGCAGGTATGCAGATATCAGGAAACAGGTTTGTTTCTTTGCAAAAGATGCTACCATTACGGTACCCACTCCATCATCCTGGGTCTTGTTTCGAAAAGTTCTGAATGAGCTGTCCAAAAAGAAGGCTATACCAAATTTGAGTGAAGTCAAAGAGATTGCTAAAGAAATTTACATTCCTGAAAGTGATGTCAGTAGTGTTCTTTGATTCTACCACGATCGTGGTGTTTTCTTCCATTATAATGATATTTCTAATCTGAAGGATAAAGTCATTGCTGATCCTCATAGGTTGATTCAGATTATTGCCCGTCTTCTTCCTTTGAATGGTTTTGAGGATGAACTCGTACCAACTCATGAGTGGGCAAAGCTTCGTGATTATGGGATTATGGAGAAGAAAATTTACGAGAAGATTTTGAAAGATGAGATGTCGAAGGACGATATTGAGCCACAAGCCATTATTGATTTGCTGAATAAGATGCTCATAATGGCAGAGGCACATGGTCTCCCTGAGGAAGATTTCCCTTATTCAGGGAACTATTTTGTTCCATGCATACTACAACTCTGCCCAACTGAACCAACGAGTGAAAGGGCAACAGCAGCATCCACTAGCATCACACCAGCTCCTCTGTACATGACGTTCACTACTAAATATCTTCCTCCTGGTTTTTTCATTCGTTTTGCAGTCCTTTTGTCTGAAGATTCTAAATGCCAACTTTATTTGAAAGGTAAAAAAATTTACCAAGGCCACATGGTCTTTAAATATGAGGAAATCAATCAAGGTATTGATCAGATAACGATTACAGAAGAAAAATCGAGTATTCGGATTGAAATTAAGTGTATTAAAAATCGACATAAAGGATGTCCCTTTCTTTTCAGCACCTGCCTACAAATAGTAGGACTACTTCGGTCTATTTCAGAAAAAGTGCTTGATTTAATGTTACCCAGTGTTAAAATGTGTTTATATTTGAAATGCGAGAATTGCAGCAAGCCTCCAAAGGATGGCTGGATTAAATTACCTCTCGAGCGTTGTGATTTGGAGCCTTTTCTTGATTGTGAAAATTGCAATAAGTCCTGTATTCTGAATTCTGAGCATGGGATTTGGCTGGACATTAAAGATGTAAGAAATGTTATTACTTTTGTTGTAATTAATAATGATTACTTTTCCCTTATGTGTAGAGTACATCAGATTCCTTATCGGATGAGCGCATGATTGAAATTGTTGCTGCTGAACTAGATAAAAGTTCTCATAAAGGTTTGCTCTTGAAAGCTTTAGAGAAGTGCAATCATCTCCCCTCTAAGGATTCCCTTGATGACTGGAAACAGGATATGATATCTCTCGGCATTTCCTTTCGAGCTCCCCTCATTCACCATCTCAAGTGTGTTGGTATGGATGCTACTGTTCGCATGTAAGGCATACTTCATATAGTAATATTTGTTGTAATTTTGCAAATTTATTTGATCGATTCGTAATTAAATGAAGCTTATTATATTATCATTTACTGTAGTTTGGAGTACTATGATCCTGGAAAAGATACTAATCCAAAGAAAATGTTGATTTCCTCAAAAGGTTAAGAGTATGTTTCACGTGCACACACACACACACACTAATGTCACAACATTTAAGAGAAAGATCCTGTGTGTGTGTGTGCATGTGAAGTGTGTGTAGTAAGTGTGTGTAGTGTGTGTGTCTGTCAGTAATGTGATAAATCTCCTAAATTTAGATGAAATCCAATGATTTTATTCAATATCTCCACCTGATCAATCTCAATAGTTTTTGGTGCGGCCTCCCCCCACCCCCCCCCCCCCCCAAAATGGCAAAAATAGGAAGTCTAGATCCAGTAATCCAAAGAAAATGTTGATTCCCTAAAAGGTTATAAAACATGTTTCACACGTGGCCATTTCTAGATGATCTACGGACTGCAGATATCCTGAAGGTCTCGAAATTTTCTAAAAATGAAAAAAAATGTTAGAGGCATACTATCTTTAAAAAAGAAAAGAAATACAGTATATTAATTCAAATTTAGATAATGAATTAAATATAAATCCCCCCCCCTCCTTGTTTATCATCACATTATTTATAATCTATAGCTGTGCCATATAAATAATTTGGCAAAATTTTGCTATATTCATTTTTTTTATAGTTGGCTGCTAAAGATGAGATTATCTAAGCTAATTTGAGCTGATATTTAACTTTCAGGTAGAGCTTGTTAATAGATATACGACTCTAGCAGTGTGTATCAGTAAGCTGGCTATTAAATACTTGTTTTTATAATTTGCTCATGAAGTTTGTTAGGGTGTAGCTTTTATATAGTTATTATTTCATTTTGTTTTTTTTAAATGTGTTTTGAAAATATTACTATTACCAAAATGATGGACCCTTTAATATCCACAGACTGAGCCAAGGTTGTTATAGACGTCTGCTTAAGATCACTACTGAGGCTAAACCAACTTGCTTAAGAAGTGAAAATGCAGTTCAGTAATTAAAGAAACTTTTTTTCAACCATTTTCTGTCATCGCATTCTTTACATGAAGTAGTTGTGTACCATAAGCATATAACTTAGGAGATTAAATCAATTATATTCTTTTTTTTCTTTTTTTCTTTCTTCCTTTCTGTCTACTTCTAATACATAATCGTTAGTATTATTAATTCTATTATACAATACTAAAAAAATACCCATTCTACGGACAGAGACAACAATAATATCTTATAATAATTTGAGATTTTTGTTGGTCTCTTTTCCCTGTAACATACCAGAAAGCGTCAGAATAAGAGAATGGAAAGAAAAGGATGGCGATTTTTGGCATGGTCTTGCTTACCTTACTTGTGTTGTATAATTTTTGTTTGTAGTATCCAGAAATTAAACTACCACCCCCACCCTCCCGGAGAATATTTTATTTTGACATGGCTATCCTATGGACATTGACAATAGAGACCTCTTATTTAATTATAGATCTGTTGTTTGCTATCTCATCCCAGATGCTTGGGCCTACTGGGCTCAAAAAGACGAAAAGAAAAAGAGCAGGGAAGTGCGTAGGGAACAGATTTGTTGACCTATGTATGTTTATACAATTGTGGTTTTTTTGTAAGTGGGATAGTTTTCTCAGGCATAGAGTTGTTAGCAGTATTTAATAACAAACTCAAGCTTTAATTATTGTATACTACCAGATATGCCCTGTGATGCCCGAAACATGGCATGCCCGCAGTATGAGGTGTGGCTAAATGTGACAAAGCCCATTTTCCTACCATTGTCAAGTTGTGTTTAAGTCCAAGAAATTGATCAGCCTTTAAGTACCATGAATATATTACATTATTTTTGGCATTTTAGGCCTGACATGCCCACAGAAGAGTGATGATGTGTGTGCATGCCAAGTTTTAGGTCTCTCAGTCTAAAGGTTTGTCCTATATCATTTTAAACATTTTTTTAAGCCTCATACGCCTACAGAAAGAATCACACTTGACATTGCGGCAATCATGTCTCTTCCTAGTCCAGTATGGTGTAGTATATTGCCATGCCATGTTACAGCACATGTTATAGTGAGATAGTGCACAGGGCTAGTCCCCACTCTCACCTTTAGGTCCTCTAGTGATATTATAGTGAGATAGTGCACAGGGCTAATCCTCACTCTCACCTTTAGGTTCTCTAGTGATATTATAGTGAGATAGTGCACAGGGCTAGTCCTCACTCTCACCTTTAGCTCCTCTAGTGATATTAAAGTGAGATAGTGCACAGGGCTAGTCCTCACTCTCACCTTTAGTTCCTCTAGTGATATTATAGTGAGATAGTGAACAGAGCTAGTCCTCACTCTCACCTTTAGGTCCTCTAGTGATATTATAGTGAGATAGTGCACAGGGCTAGTCCTCACTCTCACCTTTAGGTCCTCTAGTGATATTATAGTGAGATAGTGAACAGGGTTAGTCTTCACTCTCACTTTAGGTCCTCTAGTGATATTATAGTGAGATAGTGCACAGGGCTAGTCCTCACTCTCACCTTTAGCTCCTCTAGTGATATTAAAGTGAGATAGTGCACAGGGCTAGTCCTCACTCTCACCTTTAGTTCCTCTAGTGATATTATAGTGAGATAGTGAACAGAGCTAGTCCTCACTCTCACCTTTAGGTCCTCTAGTGATATTATAGTGAGATAGTGCACAGGGCTAGTCCTCACTCTCACCTTTAGGTCCTCTAGTGATATTATAGTGAGATAGTGAACAGGGTTAGTCTTCACTCTCACTTTAGGTCCTCTAGTGATATTATAGTGAGATAGTGCACAGGGCTAGTCCTCACTCTCACCTTTAGCTCCTCTAGTGATATTAAAGTGAGATAGTGCACAGGGCTAGTCCTCACTCTCACCTTTAGTTCCTCTAGTGATATTATAGTGAGATAGTGAACAGAGCTAGTCCTCACTCTCACCTTTAGGTCCTCTAGTGATATTATAGTGAGATAGTGCACAGGGCTAGTCCTCACTCTCACCTTTAGGTCCTCTAGTGATATTATAGTGAGATAGTGAACAGGGTTAGTCTTCACTCTCACTTTAGGTCCTCTAGTGATATTATAGTGAGATAGTGCACAGGGCTAGTCCTCACTCTCACCTTTAGGTCCTTTATTGATAAGCTGCAGGACTAAGGAACATGTTGATCAAATCATAGCTACAGTGTTGCAGTAGTTGATCTATTTGTTACCTGTTTTTATTATAATTTTCAGCTGGTGATGAATCTATTGATAAATGTCGTTTACAACTCATTAAATGGAAGAACGACAAAGGTGATATCTTACATTTGTGACTCTATAAGGTAATGGCTCCATGGGTTTTTCTGGCAAAAATACTATTTTTTTTTGCCCTTCTTTATTACCTATGTAGCCATTATCCAGATTTTTTAGCCTATGTTCTGAGTTGGGTCCAAACTTATCATCAGGCTAAGTTTCAGAGAAATCCACCCACTGATTTAGCCCGAATGATGGTACAAACATACAGACGGACACGCAGACAGACATACAGACAGAGAGACTGATACTGAACAGACTGATAGACAGACACAGACTGGTGGAAAGACAGATATCTCCTTTAATATATATATGTAAGGTACTAGCACCATATACCCTGCATTGCCCGGACTATGTCAACATGAAATATTATAGGAGCCTCTCAAATTTTGCCTTGTTGGCCCTTTAATTAGCTTTTGGCAGCCAAAACTACTTCCTGTTGGTGAGACTAATACCAAACCACACACATTGCCATGCCCTATGTAGTTAATAATGCTCACCCGGTTACTTGGACTCCATATGCTCAATTTCAGCCTGATTAGTCCATAAATGAGTTTTCAGAATGCATAATAATGTCCTGTGGGTAAGGAAATGACCAGGTCACATCTATTGACACACGCACGTATTAATATTTCTCACACAGTTGCTTAGACACCATATTCCAAATTTCTGTCTGGTTGGTTGTTTGATTAGCTTTTAAAAGATAAAATGACTTCCAGTGGGTGTAGCTATGGACAAACCACACCTATAGTGGTTAATACTGCTTGCCAAGGTACTTGGAGACTACACGCCAAATTTGGGCATACTTGTTCTTCAATTAACTTATTTTTTTATCCAAAATGACTTCCTGTTGGTGTGGTTATGGCAAAAATGCACCCATTACCATGCCCATATGTCTTTAATAATGCTCACTTGGGTTCTTGGAGAGCGCATGCCAAATTCGGCCTCTTTTGACCAAGTTTTTGGCCGTGATGCCTAGCACACATACATACAAATATATATCATACATACAAACATATATCATACATACGTATAAAGCAAAAAAATTATTAAAATAGGTTCCTTAATGTTATTCTTTATTTATTATTTTTTTTATTATTTTTTTTTTTTGGCACTTTTTTCGTTTTGCACAGCAATGGGAAGAGATGTCAGTAGGGATCCCACCTATGTTACTCTCAAAGTCAAGTTGTGTATGCGTACCATAATTTAAGGATGTCACTCCAAATGTTTGTCTTGCCAAAAGTACTATATATATGGCCATTTTTGGCCTGATATGAACTCCAAAATGGGAGTGGTCATATACGTGTACTTAAAACATTGCCCAGATTATATTGATTCCAAATATATATGTGTTCATGGATCTATCTCCCTTGGTTCAAGTATTTTTTTATACTGAAATACTATTTTTGGCATTTTTAGCCTTAAACAGTGAAAGGAAGAGGTGTGGTCAGGTGGAACCCAGCCCTTGTTACTCTCAGAGTTAAGTCTTTTATACATACCAAGTTTTAGATCTGTAGCACCAAGGGTTTTTCCTGCAAAAATAACATTTTTTTGGCTTTTTCTTGTTAACATGTTAACCATTTTCCAGATATTTTAGCCCATTTTTTAAGTTGAGTCAAAAGTTATCATTATGCTAAGTTTCAGAGAAATATATCCACAAGTTTGGCCAGAATGATGGTATAAACATACAGACAGACAGACGACAGACAGACAGACTTCTCCTTTTTAAATATATAGGAGACTTGCAGCATATACCCGGCATTTCCTGGCAAATGTAAACATGAAACATCATAGAAGCCACCAAATTTCGGCCTGGTTTATCCTTTAATTAGCTTCTGGCAGCCAAAACAACTTTGTGTGGGTTTGGCTGATACCAAAGCACACCCACTTTCAGTTATTAATGCTCACCAATTACTTGGGCTCCATATGCAAAATTTCAGCCTGATTTGTCCATAAATGAGTTTTTGGTAGGCATAATGATGTCCTATGGGTTTGTCAATGACCAGATCACACCTATTGACACACAAACACGTGATTAATAATCCAATTACTTATAACCTCATTCCAAATACGAGTCTGGATTAGCTTTAATAGCCAAAACAACTTCCAGTAGGTGTGGCTATGGCCAACTCACACCCATATGTGGTTAATAATTCTTTCCTGGCTACTTGCAGACCACACACCAACTATGATTTACATTTTTCAGCCAAATAACTTCCTATGGGTGTGGCTATGGCATTACTGCACCCATTAACATGCCCACATGTGTTTAATAATGCTCACCCGGATTCTTATAGAGCACATGCCAAATTTAGCCTTTTTGGTCCCAGTTTTTGGCTGTGATGCCCAGACATATACATACAAAAATGCATACATACTTACGAACCAAAATGTATATTAAAATGGGTTCGTTGATCTAATTCCTTAGGTCCAATCCTTATTCAGAAGTTCTTTTTTTTGTGGCACTTTTTCTCTTTACAAATCAATGGGAAGTGGTGTAGCAATGAGGGATCCTGCCCATGTTACTCCAAAAGTCAATTTGTGTGTGCATACTATGTTTTAACATGTTTTAAGTCTGTCGCTCCAGAGTTTTTAATGCCAAAATACAATTTTTGTTGTTTGTTTTTTTTTTAAGCTGACATGCACACAGAAGTGGATGTGGTCATATATGTGTACTTAAAATATTCCAAATAAATATGGGTTCATGGTCTAACTCCTTAGGTTCAAGCGTTTCTGCTGATAAACTATTTTTGGCATTTTTAGCCTTACTCAGGTAGAGGAAATTGTGTGGCCAGGTAGGACCCTGCTCATGTTACTCTGAGAGTGAAGTTGTATAAGCATACCAAGTTTTAGATCTGTAGCTTCAAGGGTTTTACTGGCAAAAACAAGTCTCTCTTTTTTTGGTGCTTTTTCTCATTACCATGGTAACCATTTTCCGAAATTTTTAGCCCGTGTTTTAAGTTGGGTCAAAACCTATCATCATGCTAAGTTTCAGAGAAATCCACCCACAGGTTTGGCCAAAATGATGGTACATGCATACAGACAGACAGGCAGGCAGGCAGGCAGAGAGACAGACAGACATCTTTATATATATATATATACACACATATATATATATATATATATGAAGATGCCAATATAACTGACATGTCAACACCTCAATCTATTTGGATGTTACTTATGGTAAAATTTTTTCATACTCTGTCACCATATTTACTTTGTTTTGTTGACTTATTGGTTAATGTGGACACTTCAACTCAACAAATATTAAATCAACATTAAAATATTTGAGGAATTGAAGAATTGGAAAAAATAGTGGAAAAAAAAAGAAGAAAATATATTATAGAAGGAAGATAATAGGGGAGAAAAAAGTGGAGGAAGTAAATGAAGAAAAGAAGGAAGGAAAGCGAAAGGTAGATTAAAAGGGAGGGGGTGAAATCAACCAAGTCTAAATTTGAACCACTGATTTCAGCTTGGGAGACTAGTGATTTCTTTTTTTAATGAAAATCTAAATTCATTTTTCACACAACAGGGTAACACTTTCAAAATTTTTTTTATGGAAAAGACTTTATAGACACCCAAGGATAATCTCTGCAAAGTTTTAGTTCTGTGGGTCTAAGGATTTATCTTGCTGAAGTACCATTTTTGGCATTTTTTGGCTTCACAAGAGTACAATAAGTGATATTGGCCATATATAGGTACTTAACATTCTCCTGGAGATGCTGATTCCAAATATATATAGGTTTATGGGTCTAATTTGAAAAGTGAAGGTGTTTCTGGAAGACATACCGACTACAGAGTCTACAGCTTTATCTAGACAATAAAGTGCTAATGCTTTGTCTGTTGGTTTGTCTGTGTATCTGCGAACCCATATATATATATATATTTAGAGTCAATATCACCAGGGAATGTCATGAGCAGGTCTACATGGCCACACACCCTTCTGTATTAAACAAATGCCAAAAATAGTACTTTTCTAGAAAAAATAAAGAATGGAGCTATAGACATTAAACTTGGCATGCTGACACAACCTGACTCTGTGATTAACGTGGGGTGGATTCCATCTGGCCACACCTCTTCCTATTTGTGTGTAAGGCTAAAATTCCAAAAATGATACTTCTTATAAAATACTTTGACATAATCACATGTTCGCTTAAACCTGCCTGGTCCACAATAGCACTTGTGAAATTATTGAAATGTTGATGACCCTTCCCAAACTCACTATGAACCTGGTCTATTCCAGTGTGAGTTAGTGTCCATTGTGGCATGTCACATCTCCTCCTGTCCTCTGATGGTTGGCCAGCATCACTGATAGAGGATGACAAACCTGTTATTAAGTCTAATAGTCATGGTTCTATTTAATGATATCAAACATTAATAGTGAAGCTAATATATTAATATAATTTATTGCTAATTATTAATACAATTTTTAATTGTTATCTTTTATGTGTAAAGGTGCAGGCAAAGAACAGACTTCTGATGTCGGAGCAACTGAAGTCCCTCCCACTCCTGCTTGTATGTTTGAATCTAATGATATCACATTGCATCACATTATGCATGCAGCATTGCTGTGAGGCACAAATACTCTCTTTAGGCTCATGGGAGCTTAACCACTCTAACAGCACAATGGTGTGCACTTTTAAAAAGTTGGGTTTCACTTCTGGAACTTGATCAGATTGTTATTTCTTTTTAAATTTTAAAGTGTAATGTGTAATATTTTTTTCTACATTTTCGTTTTGTTTTATTTTTTTCAAATTTTTTTTATGTGCTTAGTCCTACACCACCAAGTGGTTGCCTGCTACATCTTTATCTGATGGTACTGTCACATTACATGCACTTTAGAACTGGATTCAGCCACACCAAATTGTGTTAGTGTTGCAGTGTTATGAAATCCAAAGATTTTATTTAATACCTCCATATGACTATTCCTATTATGTTTGGTGAGGCTTCACCCCAAAAATATGCCAAAAAATGGGAACTCATGATCCAGTAATCCTTACAAAATGTTGATTCCCTAAAAGGTTATGAAAAAATGTTACACACACACAGACACCATCCATCCATCCATCCATCCATCTATTCAACCATACATCCATCCATCCATCCATCCATCCATCCATCCAACCATCCATCCATCCATCCATCCATCCATCCATCCATCCATATACTGTATGCACTCCACTTGCCGCACGTGGTAGTAGTGGTACAGGCGAGGAAGTATGTTAAACGTTGTCTCTTGTTGCAATATCTTGTGTTATGAAGACTCTGTTGATGAAATAATTGCTTGAAAGACTAACACATGGACTTTAATATCAGCATGTGTTTTTGGCATGTGTGATTAGTTGGACCACATGCAGGATGGGTACAGTGAGGTGCCATCTCAGCATCCACTTGTCCTATCTCTCAGTTTCTTCCTCTCATCTTCCCATTTCTTCTCTTCCTTCTCAGCAAGCACATTGAAGGACTTTTACATGGTCACGGATGACTTTTTGCTATAAACCCTAGCTGTGTGCACACTCATGCCAGTCCTCTGAAGGGCTACTACTTTTCAAGTCTCTCGACACTAGTTCATCGGCAATACTTATACCTACCAATTTGCCTGTTTACCATCCACTTGGGCACACACCAACAGCTCTTTTGGTAGGCAACTGTCATTCATCTAAGAGATGTGGCCAAGGAGGTGGAGTCTGCATTGGGAGAGCACTGAAGAGTGTCTCTGCTGTTTAGTCATTCTCCTGATGGCAGTGTGTTGTTTCTTTTCCCTTATGGACACTCCAAGGATTATCCTGAACAATGCATCATAAAACCCTGCAAACTACGTAATTGGGATTCATGAAGGACAAAACTCTCAAGACCATAGAGAAAGGTCGGTAGTACAACAGCATTGAAAATGCAGAGCTTGGCGCTTGTCTTTATATTGGTTTGGTACCAGAGGATACGTTACAGGGAACAAAAGCCTTAGAAGCCTAGTAAAATATGGACTCCACATCAATCATTGTGCCACAGTTGTCCTGCATGGCACTGCTAAGTTACTGAAAGTTGGGCACTACCTCTACAGGGTCATCATTAGGTAATATATTGATTGGCACAGGCTTTGGGTAGAGGTCTGATGGTAGCACTGCCAGAGTTTTAGTCTTACTGCAGCTGATGGTGAGTCCTAAATCTCTACTGTGTAATGACACGTCATCCAGTATAGACTTGAGATCATCCCATGACTCAGCCACCAAGACCATATAATCCGTATACTCCAGGTCAGAGATTATGGCCTCATGCTGTAGCTTCCTGCAGTTGCCCACCAACTTAGCACCATGAAGGTAAGCCACTCTCACACCTCTGCCCTTCCGCTGGCTGTTTTCCAGCACCATACGTATTGCCACATTAAAGTAGAGATTAAAGAGCATGGGATGCAGTACACAGCCCTAACAGATATCACTTGCAATGGCAAACTCATCTGAAGTCTTCCCATAGCACCTGATAGCAGCCACTGAATGTTCATGTAAAGCAATTATGGTGGGAATCAGTATGATAAAGATGCCATGGGGATGCTATAACAGTCCAGAGATAATCATGGTTCACTAAGTCATAGCCTCTGAGATCAATGAAGCATTCGTAAATTGGCTTTGCGGAGCTCCCATGCTTTCTCTATCAGTACCCGCAGAGAGAATAACTGATCCACACAACCTCTACCTTGACAGAAGCCTCACTGGTTATTGCGGAGGAGGAGTTCTGCACAAGGCTTGAGCAGGTTTAAGGTAGCCCTAGAAAAGATCTTACTTGGGATGCGAAAGAGGATAAAAAACACAATAGTGGTCACAGCTAGAATGACTACTTCATCCATGAGTATGGAATGTTTTAACTAATTCAGTTATCTACAGAAACTCTAAAATTAGGGTTTGAGGTATCTGTGGACATTTGCATATGATCTGCAGACTGCAGATATCCAGAAGATCTAGGAATTTTCTATAAAGTGAAATAAGTTAGGGGTGTACTAGCTCTAAAAAAAGATATAAAAATAGAGTTTATTAATTTTAAAAAAATTTTCCCCTACCTTGTTTATTACCACCTTACTTATTATATAGAGCTGTACCATATAAATAATTTTGGCAAACATTTTGCTACATTCATTTTTATTTTAAGTTATCTGCTAAAGGTGAGATTGTTTAAGCAAATTTATCTGACCTTTAGTTTGCAGGTAGAGTTTGGTAATATATACTCGACTCTTGCGGGATGAGTGCCAGTAAGCTGGCTATTAATTTTTTTTTTTTATACTAGGATCATAAAATTGTAAAGGTATAGCTTTTTTATAGTTATTATTTCATTTTTTTTTTATAAATTCGTTTTTGAAAATACTACTATTACCAAAATGTTGAACTTTTTAATATCCACAGATTGAGCCCAAGGTTATAGCAGTCTGCTTAAGGCCACTTCTGAGGCTAAACCAACTTACTTAAGAAGTGAAAATACAGTTCAGTAATGAAAGAAACTTTTTTTTTTCCAACCATTTTCTGTCATCTTATTCCTAGCATGAAGTAGTTATGTACCCTAACAATATAAATTAGTTGGTTAAACCAATTATATTCTTATTCTTCCTCTTTTCTTCCTTTCTATCTACTTTCTAATATATTATGAATAGTAACTATTAATTTTTGGTGATAGATGTATTGTGTTGCATCGATTAGTTGAAGTTCTTGACGAGATGTTTGAAGGTCAGAAGAGAGATGTTCCAAAGGAAAATTGATTATTATTAGAGTTACCAAGGAAATTCAAGAAAAATTTTACCAGGATGCTCAGATTAAAAAAATATTATACCAACAGAAAAAACATGTAGGTCACTGTAAATTAGAAGGTTCCAGTTAGCATTTGAGAGTTAGATCTGAAGTGTCCTTGTAAACTATAAAATACATAATAATGATCAAACAATGTGATCATTAAATAGTGTGTTTGAACATACAAACTTTTTCTGATCAGGCAGCATATATTTAACTGCTTTCCTGAACTCTCTCCATCCCACTTTTCACAAAATTCTCAATCTTTTCATCCTGACACTAATGGTGAGTGAAGCAGGAAAAGCTTACATTATAACTCAGTGTGTAACGAAAATTTTAAGGAGAATATTTTCTGCAAAACTCAAAACCCTTGCAGCTAAACATGAATCTTGGGGATTAACATGGGCTGGGTCCAGATTAGTTATAGGAAAAGTATTGCAAGTATGGCTGAAATGATCCCATTTATTGGACAACCTGTGCCTTCATTTTTATGAGCAAAGTTGCAATGGGTCTCTGGTATATATTTATACATATATCTCTATCTCTATTATAAAATGATTATTATAAAGCTGGGGGAAGCAAATTCTCAGCTGAAATGTAGTCAAATCTCATTTGTCAAGCCATTGACCCCAAACTAAAGTAAGCAAAGTTGGATTATAATTGATTGTTCCTATGTATGCAAAGGTTATGGCCAAGTTACTTCATGCAAGAAGTCAGAATGCTAACATTTTAATGCAGATTAGTCTCGGATTCTCATATGAATATTAATGAGTAAACATATATGCCTCTTTTTTTCCTCATATTTTGTTTAACTATACAGTGAGTAAACAAGATATTCCAGACCTGGTGTTGGAGCTACAAAGTATTAAAGCTGAATACTATCAATTTAGTATCCAATTGAGAGTGCCTCATGAGGAAATAGTGGCATTGGAACAACAATTCCAAAGAGATGCCAATAGAATGTTGGGGGAAATTCTACAGTTCTTGTTGGCCAACGATCGCAATCCAATGGAGACTTTATATACTGCATTGCTGAAGATTGATCAACCAATATTAGGAAAGAAGTTGAAGTTGAAATATGGAGGAGCTCAAGGTAATAATGTAGAGTCATTTATAAGTATTTATATATTATATACAAATGGCAAAAAAGAACTAGAATTGAAAACAAGAGCAATATATGGTCATGTGTGATGTTTCTATTTAAAACTATAAATTCTAAACCCTCAGCATGTCAATTTTACAGGATGTAAATTGTAGTGAAAGAAAGTCTATTTTTTTTTTTTGTGAAGAGTGGTATTAAAAAGAATTCCAAAAAATTCATGCGTTTTGTAATGCTTAAGAAACTTACCTTAGCCACAAAAAAAGTTTCTATATTTTGAATGCCTCCCTCCCTTTGATCTTGTAACTATTATTGCAAAGATATCATTAATATTTCTGCTACCACATCTCTATTGCAGTGTCTACTCCAGCACCTGCACCAACTCAAGCAGCAGTACCAATTACTCTACCCATGACTAACAGTGGAGGTAATTTATAATAATTTTGTCATTTTTTAAATTTTACAAATAACACCAATGCTTTATTGCAATGTTCAGATGCTATTCCTTTTATATGTTCAGATGCTATTCCTTTTATATGTTCCTTGTGCTAGAAAATAGAAAACTTTATTTTTTTTATGTTGGTATCATTAGGAGCAGCATCTAGTAAAGAGATAATTGGACTGCCCACCAGTTCTATCATATTGACACCAAGTAAGTAAAGATACTACCACACACAACATTCACTTGACAATCCTATGCTGACTCCAATCTAACGGAATAGAGTTTCAATTTCAAGAAGGGAAAGTTATATAAAGCGAGCTCACACTGTAATGGAGGCCATCTTTATTTTCACATGCAGATGACCATTATTACATATTGTCTCACCTGCTTAAATAGCTTCTGCTTAACTGTAAATGTCTTCCTCCACAGCTTCTTTGTCTTCTCCACCTCTTCCTCATATGTTCTTTGAGTTAGTGCCATGAATGTTTTGTCTGTGTGTGTCAGGGGATTCTAGTGTAGTCTGCCACCATCAATGCTCTTTCTATCTCCTGGTGTGTGCTGGACCTTATCCTAGGTCCTAAGAGACACAACCTGCAGTCTATGTGTCCTTGTCCTGTACCCTGAGGAGTATTTCAACTGATCAGGGAAAAAAATGAGGCATTGTTATGCTGGTTCCAAGCAAATCAAATTATCAATAATAAATGGCTTTTAGTGCTCTTCAAGAAAATATATAGAAATGTGTGATCATGGTCATCAATAATTCCTTCAGCTTTAATTATGAGTGGAACAACTTTAATAGGAAAGTTTTCAGGTGAAAGCAAAAGTATTTAATAATTAGTCATCTGTGTCATAGCTTTATTCGCTTCACAGTCAAGATGTGCTTTTTTCAAGGAATTTTATTTTCTTATTCTACTTTTGTTTTATTTATTAATGTATTTTTCATTATGAATTTCCCCTCACCCCCTGTTTTTCCCCTCAGACATGACTAAGGACAAGCATCATCACTCAGACTCCTCCCAGAGTTGCAAGCATCCACATGAAAACGACAGGGACAGGGAGCATGGTGAGTGGGATAGGGATGAAGATCAGGACAGGGGACACAAGGCACAAAGAAATGGTGAACACAACTGACATCCAAGGTTTTGTCATTATTTTGTACTGTGTGTAGCAAGTCTGTTCCCTTAAATGGTGTTTACCTTTGGTATAGGACATTATCTCAAACTGTATCTATATAATGGAGGGTAAATCAAAAATTTATTATCTATTGTATACTTTTTTAGTTAGATATTTGCCACAGTTGGGTATGTGCCTATTAGGAGGATAAACTTATATACTGCTATCACAGAGAACTGTTGGAGTTAGTAGAATATCATCTCTGCAGAGTCAATACCACTGATATAGTTTTTCTCAGAGACCTTCAACTGTAGTGAGAAAACTTTTTTTATGGCTCCCTTCTTCATATCTCACTGGAGTTATGCATTTCCGAGGAAACTGAGGTTACTTAACATCCAGTTCAGCTCTTCTGCCTTCATTTTTCTTCCAGAAGGAATTGATATTAGTATTAGAGCACCAAGTGTGTAAATTTTAACAGTTGTTGGTGTTAAGTGTCTGGCTCAGTTTGACTGCGTGTTGCAAAATCACTTCATAGAACAATAAACCAAATTGAAGTCAAAACTTTCCATATTACTTTTAATGCCATAAATTTTAGATTCCATATCCATGCCTCTACTTAGCAATGCCCTTTCCCACCAACTCTGTAGCTCAGCATAATTATTCATGTGTGCTTGTTTCTTCCTATGGACATGACTTCCATAAGAGTGAGCTCCTAATACAACACAACTTGGAGTATTCAGTTGTAGTGCGAGTCACTTTGCAATCTTAGTAATGGTCAACATGCTTTCTTCTTCTTTTTTTTGCTGCTAGTGTGAAAAATAACTGTTGTACTATAATGTGAAATTTTAAAATGTTAATTATTTACTATGAATAAGTCTTGTGAATTTATAAACCATTCTCTGTCAGTACTACGCTGTTAATGTTACAACTACTATTGAAATTCCTATTACAAAAGACATTTAAAACTTGTGCTTCCACATCTCTATTGCAGAGTCTTCTACAGCACCTCCACCAACTACTACCTCACCAACTCAAGCAGAACCAACTCCACCACTATCAACTCAAGCAGAACTAACTCCACCATTATCAACTCAAGTGGCACCAACTTCACCATTATCAACTCAAGCAGAACCAATTCCACCATTATTAACTCAAACAGAACTAACTACACCATTATCAACTCAAGTAGAACCAACTTCACCATTATCAACTCCAGCAGAACCAACTCCACCATTATCAACTCAAACAGAACTAACTACACCATTATCAACTCCAGGACAACCAACTCCACCCAAGACACACAAAGGAGGTAATGTAGAATCATTACCTCATGTTAATAATTTTTTCAAATAACTCAAAGGCTCTATTGAAAGGTTCAGCTGCTATTCCTTCAACAACTTGTCTCTTGTAAAAGACCATAGGGAACTTTATTGATATGTGCTTGTATCCATTGGGAACAGCATCAAGCAATGAGCTGTATGGACTACTCACCAGTTCTATCACATGAACACTACCAAATAAGATATTATTAAAGAAAACATAACTTTATACATAACTCTGGATAACGTGTCTTTTTCTCCTTTACGGATAACTACCCAAATTATCTGAGCAGTTATATTGAAATTAATTGGCAGTTTAACGTCAATGTTTTCATTTTTATTTGACCCTGCAGTACATAAAATCTGTTAGCTTGTTGATAGTGGTTCACATTTTCCCCATAGAGAGTGAGGAAAAAAGTAAGGGAGGAAAAAAATAAAGGCACAAAAAAGTGAGAAAGGAAAAAAAAACAACCATCAATGCTGTGCCTATCTCCTGGTGTGTACTGGACCTGGTCCTAGGTCCTGAGAGGCACAACCTGCAGCTTATGTGTGTCCTCATCCTATAGCCCGAGGAGTTTTTCAACTGACAAGGAAAAAAAAATAGGCATTGTTATGTTGGTTCCAAGCAAATCAAATTATCAAAAAATGGCTTTTAGTGCTCTTCCGGAAAATATATAGAAATGTGTGATCATGGTCATCCATGATCCCTTCAGCTTCAATTATCAGTGGAACAACTTTAATAGGAAAATTTTCAGGTGAAAGCAATAATATTTAATAAAGAGTCCTCTGTGCCATAGCTTCATTTACTTCATGATCAAGCACTCAGACTCCTCCCAGAATCACAGGCATCCACATGAAGACGACAGGGACAGGGAGCATGGTGAGTGGGATAGGGATGGAGATCAGGACAGGGGACACGAGGCACAAAGAAATGGTAAACATAACTGACGTCCAACGTTTTGTCATTATTTTTTTGTACTCTTCCTTTTAATGGTGTTTACCTTTGGTGTAGGACATTATCTCAAACTATATCTATATAATGGAGAATAACTCAAATACGTAATCTGTATTGTGACTTTTTGTTAGTTATGAAAGGTATTGCCACAGTTGGGGGTGTGCCTATTAGGGGGATAGACTATATGCTGCTATCACAGAGAACTGTTGGAGTTAGTAGAATATCATCTCTGCAGAGAGTGCAGAGCACAGCACAGCACAGTGCAGTACAGACACTCAATGGGGAGAGCCAAGGCATCTATAGGCACTTGCCTCTCCATCTGACATGACACAGTATGGTGGGCATGTCACTTTTACAGGTGATCTGCAGATATCCAGATAACTCTGTCGTACAGAAGTCTGGGGTAGCTGTGGATATTCACATGCTCTGCAGATACCCAGAGGTTCAGGTGTAGGCAGCCACAGATATCCAGAGTAGATCTGCTATCTGCAGTTATTCTGCCATTGGAAGGTGGAGTGTCTGTGGACAGTCTGGCATGATCTGTAGATACATCCTGATAATATCCAGAATTTTGTCATCCATAATAACTACTCTGACGGAGAGCTCTGGGTTATCCCGAAATGATCTGTGATTATCCTGATCAACTATGTCATCCTCTGATACTTAGCAGATAAACAGAGAATATCCTCATCTACTGATAACATAGGAGTGTTGACAGACACTGGGCATGTCTGAGATAATTTAGATTGAGTCAGAATCTGTGTTCTAGTCAGGCCCAGTATTTTACACAGTCAGTATGTCAATGTTACATCCCTGACAACCACTATCTGCTCTATTTACTTTCATCATATCTTTCCTGCAGGTTATGCAAGGTTGCTTACTAATACACTGATGGCTACTCTGGTTGTGATGATAGCAATTCTCCTTGGGTACATGTAAGTCACCTTCTATGTCATACTGCGGTGACTGTATTGTGAGTGTGCATGTGCAGTTGCTGTTCCCTCAGTGCACCATGTTGGGCCATTGTGTAGGAGTGTGCATGTGTATGGACATATGCTTGCAAGGTTGCCTGTTCCTCATGAAAAGATGCTGGTATAACTTTATCCTTTTTTTTTTATGAATCCCTGGAAATTATTGACCCTACCTTTACCTGTGCTATCACAGAGGTGTGCTGCAATGCACACCTATAATAGTGGGATGGGTAAGTGGATAATAGGCATGTTATGGACAAAAACACAAAATGATGTTGAAGTAATTCAAGATCCTATAATTTCGGAATATCAACAAACACAGCAATTAATAAATTACATTGGTTCAAAATGTCAGTGAGTAATCTATTTCAATGATGATAATTTGTTTATCCTTCCATTGTAAAGTTACTGCCACAGAATTCTGTGTATGTCCAGTTTACTTTATATAGCATCACTGATTTTCTTCTCTTTTTTTTCCATGCATTTAAACTTAGAACTTTTTTGACCATGAATTGCCAAGGTATTGCCTCGAAATAAGTCCCCCCAGAAGACCATATACCAAAGGAAAAAATTTTTTCTTCGGAACCTTTTCACAGATATACCTTGGCAATTTATTCCTCTGTGAAACATTGAGTGTACACCTGCAAAATGTGCACCTGCTATGTTGTAGTAAGAACAAACCACTTGTCATATTGGACCAGATTTGATATGACAGCCATGTTTCCTTGACCAGCCTGCCACATTCACAAAGCTCAGGCCCAGTGTTAGAACCCTCTGCCAGAGAGCTGAATAAGATAGTTCAACTTATTTTAGGGTGTGGTGTGAGATTTAAAGTTTAATTTAGGTGAGAGTCATTAGGATTTCCACTTGTAATATATTATTATAAATATTAACTTTTATTGTTTTATTGTTGGTATCTGTGTTATTGCAGCTTCTGGTGAAACTATAAATGATGACTGTATTACATGTAATTCTTCTTCTCTGTCTCATATTTCAATTATTCACAAAACTATTTTGTATACTCACCTTCAGTTTATACTGTTTATCATGTTATATGCTCAAAATTGTTATTGATATAAGAGTGTATTCAGTCATTTTAAAGCATTAGGGCTTCTTGTTATATTTGTTGTTGCCATTTTATTACATTCAGGAACTACTGGTGGATAATTACACTGAACTGATTTCAGATATCTGTTTAACCTTAACAGTTCAATGTATACACATGCCAATAGGAGACTTGCATAACTACAGCACATACAACCTGCCACACCTACTTATGGTATTAGTCTGCCTTGAGCACCATAGAAATTGTATTAGCATTCTTGACTGGTAATGATGTTTTTGAGAACTGCAACTGTAAAATTATTTATGGTTTTACCATACCTTAGGAATTTTATAGTAACTTTATATAATTTTCAGCATGATGACAGCACATTCTAGAATATTCAAAACTATGGTGGTTGATAAAATGATGCAAAAGTGAAGAAAGGTTAGATTTTGCTAGCAAGTTCTATGAACTCATTCATTGGTTGGCCCTAGTTATGGCAACCCTTATGTAGCAGGAGGGCAGCTGCCCTCCCAATAAATTTGGTCAAATGAAGCCTTTTTAAAACAAAAAGTGTCCTTTATTATACAAAGTGTGATTCCTTTAATAAAAATTTTAAAAAAAGTACCCATGTATTATGTATTATAAAAAATGTGGCTTTTTATGTAAAAGAAAGCCCCCTTTTTGAAATAAAAAGTGCCTCTTTTGTTATAGGCCCCTTTGTTTAAAAGTGTTCTTTTGTATTATAAGAAGTGCTTTAAAAAAAAAATAATGAGTGCCCCATTTATTTTGTAATAGACCCTTTTTTTTTCCTTTTTTTTTTATAAAATACTATTTTTAATTTTTTTTTTTTTTTTTTTTTTTGCAGAATTTTTTATCCATTTTTTAAATTTTTTTTACTGCAAATCCAAAAATTATAACTAATATAATTGGATACAAAGATTGATTTCTACTCCTTATAATAATAAAAATCACTTTAATATTAAATTTCTACAAAGCATATATTCATGAAAGTTAAATATTTTGTAAGAGTATAGTGAAGCTGAGATGCTTTTGAGGGATCTGCTAAAGTCTATCAGTACTGCCAGTGAGTCAACCTTAAATCTTGGAGCATGTTTGTATGCAGCTGTGAAGTTGAATCTGTTATGAAGGAAAGTGAGGAACTGGTGCTGCAAGGTGATGTTGTTGGTCAGGCTACAAATTTAGTTATTTGGGCTTATAATACTTCAGTGCACAGATGACTAAATAGAGTAAACTTGGCATTTTTGACTTATTTTGGTCCTATAATGTAATATTCCAGTAGCAAAAGCATTTTGCAAATGCTGGATCCAGAGAACAATCAGCACCAGATTATTATGGAGTAAATGTGTACTGCACCTTCTTTAAGTATTGGATTAAATAATTTAAATCTTGATTTAATAAAAATTACAACAAAATTATAGCTGCACAAAAGCAGGTGCCAATATATCTAGTGCAGCTGGATGGCACTTACCTACAAATAACAAAAGATCATTAAGGCAAATTTATGACTAGGCCAGAGAATAATGGGCTTGTACACAGAAGTGAGCAGGTGGCAGAAACAAGATGCAGGAAATAGTCAAAGCCTGCCACAGCCAGTGAGCCCTTGCTGCATGTTGTGGCCTAACTTTCCCAAATGTGTAAAAAAAAGAACTAAAAAAAAAACTTTAATCTTTGAAATCTTCCTGGCAACACCAGAGGTAATGTTGCTTGTGAATGGTCAGTTTCTTCTCAAGGTTCTTGAAAAACTGGATGAGGTTATCCATGACAGAGGACAGATTAAATGGTTTGGCATTGCTGCTACTCCACCAAGGAACGTCTAAAATCACCTCACCTAAGGATATTTGAGTGGAAGGCCAACTGGAGGCTTGAATGTCATTGGCTGTAGTGCTAGTATTATCAGTGCCTGCAGTATGGTACTGTTTATTTTTGTTTGATTTTAAGAATATTTAATTCAATCTTCAGATGTTTTGGCCAAATTGCCCTTCTTTATTTATTTATTTTTTTAAATTAATTAATTAATTTTTTTATTTTTTTATTTTTTTGGCAGACTGCCTCCCAGCCATTTTTTTCCTTCTAGATATGGGCCTAGTGGTTAGTGTCAGACAGTTGCAGGAGATTATTCCTCCCAGAAGTAGCTGCTAATTCTTCTCAAAACACTCTTAGGCAGCACCTCACCTCTGAGAATTTTTGGATTGCCACAGGTGCTGCCTGACAGGGTTACGCCATACTCACACCTGCCAATGAGTTCTGAGAAGTAGCAGCAAACTCAATGGTGAGGTCATAACTAACCTTTCTTTCACTTTTAAGTTCCATTTCACCACAATTATAGCTCATGGTTGATTCTGAAATTTGCTATCAGCACCACTGGAAATTTTATAAAGATTCTATTCCTATAGCTAGTACATTTAAAGGAGAGTTATTTTTTAGTTTCAGTTCTCAAAAATAGCGTTGCCAGTCATGAAACAACAACTAACTGATTTCACTAGCTTTACCCAGCAGTGGCTCAGGCATTGGCTGCTGTAATCTTTGGGATTAGATGGAATGCTGATTCTTCCTCAAAAGCCTCTTCTTAATTAAAAATTTAAAAAATAATAATAATAAATAAAACTAGCCCAAAAGGTGTGGACTCCCTTTGCTTGTCACTGGAGTATCAAACTCACTTTACTAAACTCAAAATAGTATGTATGTGCTTACTTAATACCTTTTAGCAAAATTCTAAGAGTAAATGGCATAGTAGAAACAGGAGATTAAGTGGGTGTGGTAAGTTTATTCTTGACCAAAAATGGTCAAAATTATACTAAATGCTATTTGAAAATTTATATCACTTCCCCAAATACACATACTCCTTCATCTGTTAGCAACCTAAGATGCTTTAAGAATTATCTTTGTTTATCTTAAAAACCCCCAACAAACAACCCTGATTAGAAATTAAACTGACAACCTTCAGCTTGGTGATTTCATGTTTAATTTTTTGGTTTTTGTTTTTGTTTTGTTATTTTATTGTTATTTTTTCTGTTCTCCTGTATGATTGTTCCCAACAACAGAATCAAAGCTAAATTAGTAACTTACTCACCGGTAAATACAGGAAAACGGCAACAACAAAATAATAATAATAAAAAGAAATAAAAAAAGAGAAAATAATTAAAATTTTTTTTTTTTATTTTTTTAAATGAATCTAATTTGTTTAGTATCTAAACAATTCTGTGATTAAGAGGAACTTCCCCATATTTCACCACATTCCTTTAAGTGCTTTAGTTTTTGTGTATTCAAGTAATTTTGATACAAAATGTAGCCCTTTCACTGACTTTCATTTGATGTAATTGACTGGTTTAAAACATCTGACTACTACTTTTACATGTATATTTCTACCTCCTTCCACCTGTGTGTTCATGATAAAAGGTCAAAAACTAACAACCTGGTTTAAAATGGTGAATAGAAAAGAAAAAAAAGTTTCATAACTTATCACCAAGAGTAATGCAGAAAATATGAAGGTAACTATTTCACTAACATAGAATAATTACCATTTAATAATTACCTTAAAGCTTAAAAAAGTAAAGTTGAATAATTACTGTGGAATAATTGCAGTGGTGGATCCACAAAGAGCAGAAGGGGTAGCTTTGAATAAATTTTAGAGAGCTTGGGGTGAACTAGCACCTAGCTTGATATATTCTGCTGCTGAACAATAAAGTATTCCAAAGTGTAGCACAAAATTCTATATACTAACAAAAACTCTCCTTATGGGCATTTTTTCCATCAGTCTTTTAGCTGTAACAAATACGTTTAGTTTGTGTAGTGTATCATGCAGGAATTATTGTGAAGCTTTGCTCCACTTCATTAAAATGAGCATTGGAAGTGTTTCAAGTTGGTCCCTCAGCTCAAATATTAATATTCTACTGAAAAAAATAAAGATTGAACATATATACATCAAAACTCCCATAGTAGGAATCATATTACAGCTTTACTGCACAACATAATGTATACACTACATTATCAGTGTAGGATCATTCAAAAGTTCATTTTTACTGCTTGATATATAATTTTCTGCTTCTGTCATAAAGGAATCTTAACAATGATTTTAGAGGGGTGGGCCTCACTACCTTTTCCAACACTTCTTCTTTGATATGGAGAGTGTGTTGGAAAGATGAACTCTTGGCAACATGTTGACTGCAACTTTATTAATATTAGTTTAATGTGTGTGATTGTTATCTTTGATGTTTCTTTGATGTATAACTGTGAATGCAATTCTGTACAAATGTTTGTTCAGAGATATGCACCACATCCCTAATATTGTTAATAATGTTATGTTATTCTTAGATTATATGGAACTATATTTAGAACTTCACTATTTTGTATAAATATGTTTCTCAGTTCTTGTTCAATTAGTGTTTAGTGTCTTTCTGTCGCTATTTTGCTTGCCTGTTGTTGTCTTGCATTTATCCAATTAAAGTTTAAGCTATAGTCATTAACTACTGGAAAGTTTTCCAACAGAGTGGACTTAATTTTTTTTTTAATTAATGAAGAAAAGGATAAGTAAATGGTGTGGACTCCAATTGTTGCTGTCTTGATATATAGCTACTTTAAATTATTCCAAATTGTTCAGAGTGTAGACTGATATATAGTGATTGAATACACAATAATGGAATATTAGCCTATTAATACAGAATGAGATAAAGGCAAAGAAGAAAAAAAAATCCAGTTAACATTAGATAAATAATTTACTAGTGGGATAACCAGCTGCAAAGGGGACTTGTCACAGCCCTCAGGACATTGCTTGCTTTATCACTCTATTCTCTGTAGCCAAGTTGGCCACAAAAAAACAACAACAAAACATTGATTGATAAGTTTGGCCAATACCTACTTCTGTTTAACTCCATCTATTTTTCCTAAAAAATAAATTCTTTACCCACAACTTTCCCTATATTTCCCTTGCACCTCCTCCCCCCTTCCCCCCACCCTTATAATTTCAAATGCTGTAGCTCTTCTTTTCAGCCTCAGACTCTATTGCAGGCTATCAAATTCACCAATCTAATAGATTTCTTTATAAATTATTTTGATTGTATAGGTAGGTAGAGTGTTGTCTAGGATGACAAATTGCCTTTTGTAAAAAAAAGATTTTTTTTTTTTTTTTTTTTTTTTTTTTTTAATTAGGAATATGGTAAGGGATACCACAAAACATTAACTTTCTCTAGGATAGTGTAGCCTTTGATGCTGCTCAGTTCTTCATCTTCAGAAATACTTATTCTTAATATAATCTCCTTCCTGAACTTTTTTGGGGTGAAGTTTCCTGCCCACAAGAACAGTAGTAGACGCCAGAAAAAATATTTTCATCCAGTGAAAGTGTGACAAAAACACAAAAAATAAAGAAAAAATAGAGAGAAAA
The DNA here is from genome assembly GCA_963969325.1 of Lycopodina hypogea. Taxonomy (NCBI): domain Eukaryota; kingdom Metazoa; phylum Porifera; class Demospongiae; order Poecilosclerida; family Cladorhizidae; genus Lycopodina; species Lycopodina hypogea. Next base: position 2,454,458 of record OZ017788.1, read on the forward strand.
TAAGACACTTTGCTCAATATAAAAAATTATTAAGGAACCTAAAAACATAAAATAAAGAGTTTCTAAAATGTCTTAGTTAATGGAAAGTTGTGATTTTTGGGTGAATTTTATGTTTTTGATATTTTACTAATGACATTCATTACCTTGCTAGCTATATGTACTTTCATTACTATTATAATTATCCTTTAAATTTTACATATTTTAATAATTTAAATTTTTAATGTACACTTTTTAATTTAATTAGATTTTAAAAATAAATTTTAATTTATTTCATTTTAAATAAAAAAATAAATAAAAATAAAAATTCTCTGTATTTCACATCCTGCAGTACTTTCGGCTATTTTCTGTTTGTTTTAAAAAAATTTTTTTTTAGACCTTTGGAGATTAGAAATTGTGAGTGCAGGTTAAGGTGGGTTTGATCTCTCCAAACTTTCCATTTTGAAAAATGGGCAGCTATGAAATAAGGGGTTATTTAGTCACATGAAAAATGGCCAATTGTTTCTTCATTTTTTCCTACTGCTGTGCAAAATACTGTACCCAAAAAGAAATAGATTACTGGATTTTTTGACCTCTTTTGTGTTTTGTAGGATTAGTTGGATTATATTTTAGTTTGGGAGAAAGGTGGGAAGAGCACTTGCCTGAACCCCTGCTTAACCTTTACCCAGAAAAGAAGCAGACATTTTCCTCTTTCTATTTTTCCAGTTTGTGATTTGACTTTCCTCAATTTTTTTAGATTAAAAAAAAATAATAATAATAAAAAATAAAAAAAATTAAGTAACATTTCCCCCTTCACAATGATCCCAGTACAATTGAATAAAATTGACCTGATCATAGTGAATGTAGCAATGGTTAAACTGGAGTCATCATCTGACAGTACTGTCGTTTGTTTTTCCTTCATGAAGTTAAATATTGCACCCCTCACTCCAATATCTGGCACCAACTGACATGTGTGGGGTACTTCTCAGACACTTCAATGTGAAACAGCATTTGCAGCTAGTCATAAGTGCCAAATTGTTCAGCATTGTCTACATACAGAAATATTCTAAACGATAATCACTATTGCCTGATTACAAAAAACCTAATGGATAACAATTGTAATAAATGGTTTCAATAGTACAAAGCTGTGAAATGTCACAGAATGAATATGTTGGTCTTCCTGAAATACGTCCCCCAACTTATGCATTTCTGCTCTAATTTTACATACACACGCCAGAATATTAAATTTTAAAAAAATGTTCTGGCACTTAAAATTTTTTTTCCATTTAATATATTGGGTATTGTGGCGCTGCAAGTAACACACAGAGACCTGGACATAACTTACTTGACTTTATCATACTGTTAAATTAATGCCCACTGTACTTCTTGTGGTGCTAATGATCTTTACCTGTTTTTTTTTGTGCTTTTTTGTCACCTTGCTATTACAATTTGTGGGGGGCACACAACATTGAAGCAAACTTAATATTATTCATTATAAGCAGACTCATTATAACTTCCCTACAGTATAATTTATTTAATAAAGCACGATGTTGCCGACATTCTATGCTTATGTCCAGTGCAACCCTGGCAAGGCCAGATACCGGAGTTGGCATAACATACACTGACACACATGCACTTTCATGTGTGAATAAATTGATGGTTAGTGTTCCAGTTAGCAATGGAGTCCCACACAAACGCTCCTATTGTCTGAGCTCTTGTTAACAAAGGAGACTACTGCCACAAGATTGAGAGCTGTCAGGTCACAAAAAAAACCTCCAACAAGTGGGGGAAGTCCCATGGCATTCAAATAAACACAACAAGACTGCAACCAAAGTGGGTGTGTCCCCTGCCATTTAAAACTACAAATAGCCTATTATTAACTACATCCATATGCACACATGACAACATTGATACAACTTGTTTCATAATACAAACAGTAAGTCTTGCCAGCCGAGGAGACAGCAAACAAACGTCCTTCCCTTTCAGACATGAGCAGTGCCTGGTACCATCATAGCCTGCAGGATAGCCTCCAGACACACAGCCATGGCCGGACTAGCAGCACATGCCATGATGGGCAGGTAACCTAGGGAGGGACACAGGGCAACACAACAACAACACATCCACTGAAGCAAACATCTCTACAATGGATATCAGCAACTAGATTAGTGACCTCACACTGGGTTTCTATCAACACATTTCTGCAAGAGCTACCACATGACATCAAACAAATGAATCAGCTGATCAGACAATAAGTGTCCATTGTGAATGTGCCCCATCAGCACAAGATGGCTGACCAACATGTAATTCGGGATGTTTATTCAAGCATGTTTCAGGAATGTTGTTACTATAGTCTGCAGTCACACAGGACGTGGCTTCAACTACAGACAGCCCACAAGGCTCTTGTGTGCAAGTCCTCCCTCACTCTGGAATGGCCTTGAGAGAGTGATGCACTCCAGCATAGCAACACTGGACTCACACATCTCCCTCCATGTGACCTGAAGTGGCACCAGGTTACTGATGGACCACATGATGACACTGAGTGTATGTTGAGTTCTTTCATTTTAATTAACCACACACACACACCCCTTACACACACCCTTGCATGCACACACCCTTGCACGCACAAACCCTTACACTCACCCACCCATACACACACCTTTATACACACACACCCATACATACATCCACCTGTACACACTCACCCACCCTTACACACACACCCACCCTTACACACACCCACCCTTACACACACACACACAAATCCTTACACTCACCCACCCACACCCTTACAGACACACCCTTACATATACCCACACACACAAACCCTTACACACACACACCCCGATGAGACGGTACCTTCATTGTCCCTAATGTTGAGGTCCACTCCTCTGTTCAGAAGCTCCATGACAACCTTGGTCAGACCAGACTTAGCAGCTATGTGGAGTGGTCTGTGAGGAGGGGAGGGAGGGAGGGAGGCAAGATAATGGAACGTGAACAGCTACAATATTACAAGCTGGACATTGTAGTATATGGATTGGAAATGGTAAATATTATGTGAAACATCCGTGTTACGCTATACCGGATATTATCGGAATACTATCGGAATATTATCCGTACACTTAGACGAGCAGTGATCAAAGTGGTTAAATTGGTAATTCAGTTGGTAAATGCTTTAGTGTGGCACTGTCGGTGAGTGAGTTTCTGGTATGTATCAAAGTATAAATAAAAAATTACTCTTGTATAATTATTTGGACATATCTAGGGATTAAAACTTCCTAATACTTAGCAGCAAGTAGATTCTGAGAAGAAAACCCCACTAAAAATAATAAATATTTTTGAGTAGCTACCAAAACAACAAACAAAACATTTCTTCACTAAACAAGATATTGAACTAAAACTATTGTAGCCACAATGAATAAACACAATTACTAAATCTTACTTCATCACAAAAAAAAAAAAAACCAACAAAGTTTAGAGCACAAAGCACACAGGATACAAAGGCCAGAAATGCTGCATCAATAACTTTCATGGATTGTTCACTGGCTATGTACAACAATGTGATTAATTGAAGGGGATCCCATGCTACCTCCTGCCAATCTAGGCACTAGAAAGGGTTTAAGAACCAAATGAATCAGTTGAGAGTTAAGGTTCTTTTTCATTTTAGAGCCGTAACACGGATACAAACAGGATGTGACATCACTCCGTACGGTATTTATTGCCGTTTTCAATCCATACACTATAATATCTATGACTACACTGAGTGTTAGCTACAGACTGTAAGGCATAGGCATATGTACGTACGTCTTGTTGTTGGAGTTGGTGATGTGAATGAGGTCATCACTGCACTTCTCCAGCATAGCCAGAGCAGACTCCTCATGGCCCTGCAGACAGGCCAGGTGCAGGGCTGTGTTCTGCAGGCCGTCCTGAGAGGCCAGCTGCAGGTTCAACGTATCTGCTGTGAGCAGGTCTGTGGTGTTGGAGGGAGGGAGGGAGGGGGGGAGGAGAGTGGGGGAGGGAGGAGAGTGGGGGAGGGAGGAGAGTGGGGTAGGGAGGAGATTGGGGGAGGGTGGAGAGTGGGGGAGGGTGGAGAGTGGGGGAGGGTGGAGAATAAGGGAGACAGCACATCATAGGACCCCCCATAACATTAAACGACCACAGCACATGCCTATATGATCACAGTCTATATCTCTAGCCTACCAATAATAGAGGTGTGGCCATTCTTGGCAGCCATCATGAGAGGAGTCTGGCCAAGGTTGTCTGTCATGGATACCTCGATCCCTCTCTTCAGCAGCTGGTGAAGACACTCCACAATGTTGTTGAAGGCAGCTGCATGTACAACACTCCGCCTGCAGCCATCGAGCACATTCACTTCAGAGGAGCTCATTTTCTCCAGCAGCAGCTCCACACACGTCTCATTGTCGTTGAATCTGCAAGATCGGGGGGGGGCATGCTTGGGTGGATCAGTGTACAGACACACTGTTACCATGACAACAAGAGAAAGGATGCACACAGGGAGTCAGGAAATGGAAGTTAAAAGGAAGACAGGAAGTAAGACGGAAACAGGAAGTCAGACAGAGAATGGAAGTCAAGAGGAAGAAAGAAAGTCAGAGAGAGACAGGATGTTAGAAAAAAGCATGAAGTCAAGAGGCAGACATGAAAGTCAGAGAGAGAGAGAGAGAGAGAGAGACAGGAAATCAGGAGCCAGGAAGAGAGAGACAGGGCTAAGAAAGTGCTGTGCTCAGTGAGATAGTGAACATGTATATATTCAGTGAACCAAGATGTGCTACACAGTAGGAGAGGGGTGTGGCTTACACAGCACAGTGTAGAGGTGAGAAAGAGTTCCCAGCAGTGTAATCACCATCCTTCTACAGGAGCACACATGAATATAGTTAAAACCACACACTCCAAATGCCTTTTCTAGAATACCCGCCACTGAGAGCATCTGAATACAAATGCAATCAAAGCTTCTGCACACACAAAACATCCACACCACAAGGCACATGACTCAAGGCCTGACCACACTACAGCACTGACAACAACTAAGGTCCTTCACCAAGTCACCACCAGAGGATTGGGTTGGCCAGTGAACTGAACGACTACTGAAGGTCTAACGCACATACACACACTATTAGTAAGGTGTGGATTATTTAGGGGAGGATGTGGTCTTACATGCACAGGTAAAGGTCAGTAGGTTACACAATTGAGTACATCTCACAGAAAACTTTGCCCACACGGCAACAAGGAAATAACCACACCCACTCACAACCTCAGCTACATACATGAGCACACACATCCTCACACACACACACACACACACACTCTCTCCTTATGTCCATGAGAGAGTCCAGGCACTTGTCGTGCCCATTATACGAGGCCTTGTGTATGGGAGTGAACCCATGTTTGTCCAAGGTGGAGGACTTGCCTCCAGACGTCAGGAGAGCATCCAGGATGCTGTCATGGCCACAGGAGGCAGCAAAGTGCACAGGACTACTGCCATGCTTGTCCCGGAGGGTTGGGTCAGCATGGGCCGAGAGCAACACCTCCACACTGTCCTCGTGACCATTGGCTACCTGCACATGGGACATTGCAAGGGGGGGGGGGGGGGGAAATGAAATTTGATGGGCTATATTTAGGGAAAGAACTAAGGCAAGCATGGTTTATCTCAGGTGAGGTTGAGAAGTTCCCTGCCCTTTAGTAAAGGTCAAGTAAAGGTCAAGTGAAGGTCAAATAGGTCATGCCCTCTACAGTACGTACAGCACAATGGAGGGCAGTGCAGTAGTTCTTATCCATGCAGTCCACCTGTGCCCCGTGGTCAACAAGCAACTGCACCACCTCGTGATGGCCTGAGGTGGCGGCCATCATTAGAGGAGTCCTGGGAGGAGAGAGAGGGGGGGGGGGGGGGGGGGAGAGAGAGAGAGAGAGAGAAGAAACACAAGGAAGGAAAGACAACCAGAGATTATTATTATTATCATGATAATATTGAGAGGCATAAAGAGGAGCTGGTTATTAACACCTCACCACCACACACATAAGTCTACACCCACTCAGACGTACCTGCCGTACATGTCCACACAGTCTATGTGGGCGGAGCTAGAAATGTTCCTCAGCATTGTGGTGACCACGTCCAGGTGGCCATTATTGGCAGCTGCATGCAGAGGAGTGCGTTTGGTGACCCCATCATGCACCAACAGAGCTGCACTGTTGCTGAGCAGGTACTCTACAACATCCCTGTGGGGGGGGGGGGGGGGGGGGGGGAATAAAGTGTGAAGTGAAGTGGGAGGTAACAAGATTGAAAGTGAAACAATAACAAGAAACGAATATAAAACATGAGATGTAGAGATAAATATGGAGAAAGAAAGGGGCCAGACTAAAGAACGTAGAAAAATAGTATATGTACATACAAAGTTTTATCAGACACAGAAGTCATGTGATCATGTGATGCAGGGTGAGTCTTACTTGTGGCCCTGGAAAGTGGCCAGGTCTAGAGGTGTGCGGCCTTTCTCATCTTTGACATCTATATAGGAGACATACTTGTAGAGAAGCTCCTCCAGCACGCCGTAATGACCATGGTAGGCCTGAAGGGGGAGTGGTTTGGGAGGAGGGGGAGGGAGGAGAGTGTCACAAGGTGTGGGGAGTGTCTGCTCATAGCAACACATCTCAGTGAGCACATACGGCTAAATGAAGAGGTGTAGTCTTCTTATCCATGGCAACGGCAGATAAGTTATCTTCTGGAGCGTAATCCAATAGCTGCAGCATCAACACATACACACCTGTGTGGGTGACCTGTAGAGACCCCTCATCAACCCTTGGCTCACCATCTGCACGGCCATCTTGTGTCCATAAGAGGCGGCATAGTGGAGTGCAGTGAAGCCATAGCTGTCCGCAGTGAAGGGGGAGGAGCCACTTAAGTTGCGCAGAAGGTGTGTCACACAGCTGTGGAAGGAACGGATTAGAGGGATGACATCATCAACACTGGACCAATATACTGTGTCCTTAACAAAGATATTGGGCCTAGGGCTATGTATTGCATTGCATATGTATATAAACAGTAAATATATTTATTATACATGGTATGCATACATTACTTGACATTTGGAGTGACACGGGCGGAATCCCTCTGGTTACACCTCTTTCCATTGGTGTGTAAAGCAAAAAAATTGCCAAAAAAAATATATACTGATAATGCTTGGACCGAAGGAGTTAGATCTACGAAGACACTTGAATATATATTTTGGTTCGTGAGTATGTGTATCTAGGCATCACGGCTAAACACTGGGACTAAAAAGGCCGAAATTTAGCATGTACTCTCCAAGAGCCCAGGTGAGCATTATTAAACACATGTGGGCATGGTAATGGGTGTAATGTTGTCATAGCCACACCCACAGGAAGGTACTATGGCTAAAAAAAAGTTAATCAATGATCGGTCAGGAAAAAATTTGGCATGTGATCTCAAAGTACCAGTGAAAGCAATATGAACCAGATATGGTTGTGGTCTGTCATTAGCCATACCCACTGTAAGTTATTTTGTCTATTAAAAGCTAATCATACAACCAACCAGATTGAAATTTGGAATGAGACTTCCAAGCAATTGGGTGAGCATTACTAATCACGTGTGTGTCAATTGGTGTGGTTTGGTCATTGCCACACACATAGGACATCATTACGCCCTCCAAAAACTCATTTATGGACTAATCAGGCTGAAATTGGGCATATAGAGTCCAAGTAACCCAGTGAGCATTATTAACTAAAATTAGGTGTGGCAATGTGATGCTTTGGTATTAGCCACTCCAACAGGAAGTAGTTATGGCTGCCTAAAGCTAATTAAGGGGCCAACCATGCCATAATTTGAGTGGCTTCTATAATGTTTTATGTTAAAATTGGCCGGGCAACACCGGGTACATGCTGCTAGTATATATATATTATAAATTATCAGACTGTTCAATGGGCTATTCTATACTGTCCAATGGTCACTAAAATTTTAAAGATCTGTCCTCACTACACCATTAAAAATGACTCTCTCTTTCACAAAACAGTTTATGTGTCTGCACTACTAAATTAACATTAGGCAAAGTCACAGGAGGAGAAAGGAATTGGGTTATGTGCAAAAAATTATAATTTAAATGAAGATATAAACCATTTGAGAGCGCTATTGAAAGGGATACAAACGAAGTGTTGATAACAAAAAGTTAATGGTAGTTATGGATAAAGAGTGAGAACAGCCTGTGGTTGTGTTAGTTGATAGCTTATATGGGCAGGAATTGGGGGAGGGGATGGAGTGGGGAGTGATGGAGACCGACAGAGACTATTCATACCTAATGTAATAAGGACAACATATTCACTACATATTTACATATAAATTTATACATATATTTAGCTACCCAAGCACCTCCAGGCCACCACATGCACTAAACATGAAATAGTCATGTTCCACTAGTCAACATCTAAAACACAAGGTGATTGTTGTTGTTGTTATTGACTTGTCTGACTGACTTGGCATCTCCATCAGCAGCAGCTGCATAGTGCAGAGGGGTGCGGTCTAGCTTGTCCACAGCTGTCAGGGAGGCACTGTTGGCCACCAAAGAGAGCACACATTGGTACTGAGCCGTAGAGGCGGCATAGTGCAGAGGGGTGCGGCCTAACTTGTCCCGAGCATTCACATCACAGCACACTCCAATCATCAGGTCCACACACTCAATGTTGCTATGGTGATGGGAGGGAGAGCACATGTGACAGGTCTCAGTGTGGTGGTGACAATAAGTGAGAACTTGATAATCCTTACCCTCCACAAGCAGCTGCATGGAGACAAGTTCGAGCCTCGTTGTCCATCTCCAACACAAGACTGTGGTCTGTGTGCACACCATGAAAGTAGGTAAGGCATCACCAATCACATTGCCTCTAATCCACTCCCAATAAGAGGCCACACCCATCACCCACCCTCCCACTCACCTCTGGGTATGAGCAGCTCCACGCAGTCGGAGTAGCCACTGAGGCATGCCATGTGCACAGGCAGCATTCCCCCAGACCCTCTGCGCATCATCTGCTGGGCCGCTCCATTGCAGATCAGGGTCTTGGTGACAGAGGCGTGGCCATGGCGGGCAGCAATATGGAGGGACATGTTGCCCTGTTTGTCCTCAATATCCACCCGGGCACCTGTGCACAGGCAGACATGACACAGAGAGAGAAGTCACAAGGTTTACTAAACTTTCACAGGCAAGTCTACACGTGGACATATCAGACCAGCTACACATCATCCCTAACAACCACAGTTTAAGTAGTACCATTGTTATGGATGATTGTCATAGAACAAACAGTATATCTTACTACAATTCACATCTGTTTGTGTGTATGTGCAGACTCTAACTCCTCCCAAACTGCTGGAGGGATCTTCACGAAACATTCAGGAATTAATTAGGGCACCACACTGTAACTCCTGGTGAAAGTTGCATCCAGATTGGGTGGATATGGGTGTGTTTACGTCAATGGGTGTGGTCTAATATTATGGAGCATGTAGTCCATCATTGAAATATGTCATGTTTATTAATTGTATCATGTTTTTTTTTATCAATGAGTTTAGTGTCCGTAATCCCTACATGTTACATAAAGAAAACTAAACAGGTTTGTTACTGCAGGTAGACAACCTGAAACATGTTCAACGGGCGTGTTTTTTTTGTTTTTTTTTTTGGTGCTAGTATATTAAAAATAAAGAAGAGAATACAGTGTAATATATATATATATAGGTATGCCATGCTTCCCTCCACCCTAGCATGGCACTGTGAACACAGCTATTAGGTGAAAAAGGTAGAATGAAGATTTGATATAGTATGGTGGGCACCATATAAGATATATGACACTGTCTGTCTCTGTTGGTGACAATTAGGAATTTGTGGCTCTCATTGATACCGTCGATCTGTGTGAATAGCCTCGGCCCAGTACAATATATTTTTTATATTTGAAAAAAAAAAAAAAAAAAAAAAAAAGAGTCTCTTTCCCCCCCCCCCCCCCCTCCTCCCAGCCTATTCACGAGACACAGACCTTGCCCAATGAGTGTCTCTGTGCGGAGGTAGAAGCCGTGCAGTGCAGTCATGTGCAGTGGTGTCCTGCCATTCATGTCCTGGATGTTGGGGTTGGCCCCTGCCTTAACCAGCAGCTCCATGCACAAAGCTCCATGATGGGAGAAGGCAGCGTAATGGAGTGGAGTCTGTCCACGGTTGTTGAGAGCATTGCGCGCCACATCGTAGTGCAGGAGAATGTCAACCACTATGTCCTGGCCATTGTTGCAGGCCACGTGAAGGGGAGTGCACCCAAAGGCATTGACTGCATCAGGCTGTGGGCAAGCACAGGCAGAGGAAGGAGAGGGGATGAGAGAGTGCAAAAATATATATATACAAGAGATGAAAAGCAGAATAATTAACCTCCATCACACACCCACCCACCCACCTATGTACACATGCACTCACGTCAGCCCCGAACTCTAGCAGGAGTTTGGCAGTGTGTGACTGACCACCAGCAGCTGCAGAGTGCAATGGCGTGTACTGCTTCTTGTCCTTTGCACTCACATCAGCTCCAGAACCAACTAGAGAGTTCACACACTCGTGGTGACCTGCAGGAAGGTGGGTGTGGTTTGTACCATCCAATCATGTTTTGACCTGCATCTCCACTACTAGCAGTTCTCAGTTTAGTTCTTATGTGTAATGTGTGGACTGTAGAGCTGGCCAAACTGTGGGGACCAACTTGGCTGTGACATAATGTACAGCATTGAGTTGGGCCTGGAGAGGATTTAGGATCTACTCTACAGGGAGCAGAGGTCATCTGAGGTCACTGGAGGCTGATAGAACAAGTGTTTCTATACAACTGTGGATATGTATAGCATTAGATAACGTATGTGACAGTTGATATTATATGGAGATGAATTACACCAGAGTATGTGGACTGTTAATCTGATTAATACATGTGAAAGGTTTCATGTGGTTTAATTAAGCTAATTGACATCTACAGGATTCCATCCTGAGCTCAGGAAATTATATTACTACAATTCTCAATTTGTTTGTTAGTTTCCTTCTTTCGATAACTCTTCCCGGAGATCAAGCCCAGAGGGCTCAAATTTTCATGGTTTTATGGAAGTTTCTCTGGGGTAGTTATTGGTGAAGATAGGAATAAAATACTGCTTGTAGGGATAACTTTTCCAAATTTCATGGTTCGGGTCGAAACTCTATGCCAGAGTAAGCCGTTCCACTTACTACAAACCACAGTTGAGTAAATACACAGGTCAGCAAAACTGTGCCTAAACCACCTCCTTCTCTTTTTCTTTTCTTCTATCTGAGCCCTGCAGGCCCAAGCATCTGGGATGAGATAGTAAGCAACAGATATCTAATTACTTTAGGAGTTTTTTGTTATCTGTCCATAGGATGGGTGCTTTGCTAAAATAACCTCCAGGAGGAAGAGGGGGTTGCTCAATTTCATGCATGAGAACCAGTCACCAAGCTACATTATGGATACTACAAACCACAATTATACAAATACAAAGTAAGGTCAGCAAGACCATGCAAATCCCATTCCTTTTCTTTCCATTTTCTTCTCTTGAGCCCTGTAGGCCCAATTGTCTGGTATGTGACAGGAAACAAACAAACAAACCAAGAAATAATCTCAAATTATCATAAGATATTTTTGTTGTCTCCGTTTGTAGGATGGGCATTTTCTAGTACAGGATAATTTGGTGGGGGAGGGAAGATATTTATAATGATCATGCTCACAATGAAACACGCTATTTATTATGATGAATGTAGGTCCTCCCCCCACCCCTCCCCACTGGCAACTTGTGTGGTTTGGTGATGTGCACTCAGTGGTGACTAGCCTCACTCAGCACCACCAGGTCCAAGCTTGTCAGTATGTTGCTTGCCAGTTGGAACTGCACCAGTAGAGAGGTCCTCTAGTCAAATGAAGCTGATCGAGGTCCACCTGAAAATCAGGATCAATGATATTAACCTGGCTAAACTAATGAGGAGTGAAGTGGAGGGACCTGACCTCAAATCAGTGGACACTTTCAGCAAATACAAAAGAAAAAAAAAATTTTAAGGAACAAAATCAGCTATTATATCATTTTGTATAAAAAAATTAAAAAAAGAAAAAAAAAAAAAAAAAAAAAAAAAAAAAAAAAAAAAAAAAAAAGAAAAAAAAAAGAAAAAAAAAAGCCATGCAATGTAACATTTCATTGAAAAATTTTTTTTGGGGGGGGGTAGAAATCTCAGGGAGACACTACCTCTGTATGAGACCATGAAAAGTATATGACACAAGACATCAGCCATGTCTGCTCTGAGACACAGGATAAACCACCACTGTGGCCCACCAGGATGCATTGGTGGGGACCTTATGAAACCTCTCAACTGAGCTGATCAAATAAGATAGTCACCACTGGTGCCATCCATTTCAATAGAACTTCAACCAGTCACATGATATCATTTGACATGCATGCTCATTATCCTCCCTCCAGTTATAAACTAGCCCTGGGCAAGGACAGGTACCTCTGCTATTGACAAGTACAATGCAAACACAGTGGAGGGAGGGGTGTGGCTTAAACATGGAACAAAGCTACACAAACCTGAACAAACAGAGAACCTGGACTGCTGGAACTCACCCATGAAGGCTGCAAAGTGGAGGGGGGTCTTGTCCCTCCGGTCAACAGCTCTGACACTTGCCCCCTTTAGCTGCAGGAGGGACAGCATCTCAAGATGGCCATTGAAGGCAGCGTGATGGAGGGCAGTCTTCCTAGACCTGTCCGTGACATCCAGGTTGATCACCATGGGAACGAGGACCTCTGCAGGAGGTAAGGGGTGGAAACAATCATGTACCCTTGGAGGGACTGCCTCAAAGTCCACACTCAAGCCTTCTCTCCCCACACTTGCTTAAATGCCCCAGATTTGGTAGCTTGAGTTTAATGTTAATTTACTTTAGTTATTTAAAGTGTGTGATGGATTTAGCCCTACCCCTCCCCACCACCTCCGATTAAAAAAAACTTCTATTTTTTTTTTGCCAGGCTTGCAGAAAGCTAATTCCCACCACAAACCCTGTACCTTTCCTCTCAGACATAAAATATAAACTTGTTTCAGGCTAATTCACTTCATCTGGTCCATACCCTTTACCTCAATGATGCCGCAGATCTAATTTGGTGGCTTAGTATGATATCATGATAAGCACTTCACCCCAAATAGACTCCCACTGTTGAATGTAACCATCCATTGGTGCATAGGAACCAACAATAGCAACATGTACTCCTGAGGTCAACATCTGTCCCTGTACAGGATGTCCCGGGACACATCACCTAATCTTACTTCAAACTAACACAAAATGTGCTTGACAAATCATTTGATTTAACTTGACAAAACACATTTTTCTTGACACATAACCTGTTTCCATTGGAGCTTAATGCAAAAATGATCTTGACACATAACCTGACAATGGGTAACCGGACTTGATTATTTCAAGACGTCCCACAGCAATGGACAAATGTTCTCTGTTTGGAATTCACTGTTTAATAACAGAACATGCTAATTAATTGTACAAACTAATTAAAAATTTGTTGTGTGTATGCATAAGTTATACATATTTCTATTAATACTGTGATTAATCTTATTCATTGAGTTTGAATTGTTGAGACTATTATCTGAGATCACAGAGTGCCCTGGAATCACTGAGGATGGACACACACTCACACCCACACATCACCTTAATGGAGTCCAGTTACCACACATATCATTGAAAAATCACATACAAATATGCAATAGAGTAAAAATGTAAGAGCTATAAATATATCATATTTTGATGTATGAGAACTACTGATCAGAACATATCAACTTTCATTGACCTGACAAGAATAAATTTGACTCACACTGATGCAAGGGTCTATTTCCTGCTGATCTCTGGATGGTTTGCAGCCCACCACCGGTACAGCAGATCCTCAGCTAATAAAATTTCAACCACATTTGGGGAGCTCATTCTTCCCAGTTCCAGTGTAGGCCTTCAACAGTGTTTCATACCTGGGCATCAATTTTCCTTTTCTAGGACATAACTTTAAAACTTTCATAATCCTTGAAACCTGGTGCCAATTTCACCCGCAGCTAAGACCCTTTACCTATACGCTTCTCAGCTTCAGCAGGACACGATATCACTTGGTATGGTCAATCACGCAATTCCCCACCCACCCCAGTCCACCACCCCAGTCCACCACTCCAGTCCACCACTCCAGTCCACCGCCCTTTATTTGACCTTGGGCATGAGCTGGGGGAATAACCGAATAACTCAGTTATTGTGTCTGTAGCTGCCACTTCCTGGACTATCGAGTTAAGGCCTTCGCGTTCAGCTTAAATTGTCGTGCATTACCGTGCATTACCGTGTTCAGCGTAGAAATCTAGGTTGTTATTTTTTGTTTGTCTAAGTAGCTAGCTCTTACTCTCTCGTGTTGTAGCTGCTGTTCCCTCCAGACAACCTTCATTCTGTTATGTGAGGTAAGGCTTAAGCTAGCTAGGCTATGAGGAATGGTTGATCTACAGCTTATGTGAATTTATTGTGCCTTATGTCATACAAGGTGCATGAAACAAGATCTCCTGAAGCTTTACAACTGATTGGAGGCTCCATCAAAACACTAAAAGAAGTAAGTCATTTTTGTATACGTTGCTGTGGTGTTGTTACTTTTTTAAACAAAAACCAAAAAAAAAATCACGTGGTGGGGGGGGGGGGGGAGGGAGGAAAAGGAAGGTTGGGGTAATAAATGTTGTAAAGTATAGTTATAGTTATTGCTTGTTTAATAGGCCATGTATTAGTACTGATCCTGCTAGCATAGACCCTTTACCAGCATGCACTGGGAAGTGTCTTGTTAGAGTCACTTGGTACTTGTACATAATGAAACTATGACATCAGATTATTTATCATGGATCAGTGTTAGCCATGGAAAGACTAAAAAAAAAAAAGGAAAAAGACGTTCTTGACTACCTGGCCGACTACCTGGCCGACTACCTGGCCGACTACCTGGCCGACTACCTGGCCGACTACCTGGCCGACTACCTGGCCGACTACCTGGCCGACTACCTGGCCGACTACCTGGCCGACTACCTGGCCAACTACAACATGCTCTTCTCCTGCTGTTACTAAAATTTGTGCCAACTTGTTATTCTAATTCTAACACAGTTGCATCAGGTTTAAAGCTGTATAATCCACAAAGGCCTAGAGTCATACCCTACACCTTCTCTATACCTGCCACAGTGATGCGGTGGGAAAAAGGGAGAAAAATTATCACTTTTCAGCTCTTTGTCTACAAATAAATGTGGTGGCGAATTCTGAAGCTGCAATTTTGGCACTTTTCCATGCAATAAATGCCTAACATAAATGTTAATGTTTTTTTTTTTTTTAATTTGGTTTGGCTGTTTGCAACCAGAAATCCTGTGTTCAACGTAGCTGTGTGAGACCCTAAGACATCCCAGTATATGAAGAAGAAAAAAGTGGTTGTTGTTGTTTGTTGCATACGTAGTTCATCATTCTTCTGGGGTGGCCTATTTGGGGGGGGGGGGGGGGGGGGCAGTGGGCTGTGGTGGTGGTTCTGGGGGTTGGGGGGAAGGAGGAGGGGGGTAAGGTGGGTGAAGTGTGGGTGTGATTGTAGGTAGGTGGTGGACAGTGGGAATTTTCAGAGGTCGATGGGAGACAGGTCTGTAGGGAAGGTTTGGCAGTTGAAGAGGTGGGTGGTTGTTTGGTGGGAAGAAAGGCAGTGTGGGCAAAGAGAGGAAGGGGAGGCTTCTATTTTGTGGAGGTAGAATTGTAGGCTGGAGCAGTGACTGGATCAGAATTGGGACAGCATGGAGTGGTATGGGCGTGGGAGCAGGATCTCAAATGGATGGATGTTGGGGGCCTGGGTGTTGAGGACAGGGTTAGGTTCTAGGTTGGAGATGGGTTCTTGGACAAAGAGGGTGTGGAGAGAAGATATGGTTTTCTAGTAGGAGTTAGGGGGGATGATGTCATCAGTTAGGAAAGGGTAGAAGTTGTACTTGAATCTGGATATGAGGGTGTGCTTCTTCAGCTTGGTTCCTGAGGGGTGGGTAACTAATAGGATGGGCGGGACCAGGAAGCAGAGTAGGAGCGGGCATTGGGTAGGCTTGAGCATTTGGTGAGGGTCCAGAGGTTGCAGGAGCTACAGAGATAGAAGCTGGTGGATCTGGTGATGGGGTGGGAACAGACTGAGCAGGGGTATTTGGGGGGAGGGGGACCAGGGTTGGGATGGATGTCTCCGGAGAGAAGGAGGAGGAATGGGATGAAGGGATTGGAGAAGGGAGGGCCTCCCTCATGGGGCATTGGGTGTGGGAGCTGACATTAGCCCCTTGTGCCAAAACCCGGGGAAAAACAGGAACTGTTGGATGTTGGTTTGTTGGAGCAGTTTGGCCCCCCACTGATGTTGTTGGGGGATAGGACAACTGCGTAGAAACTGCTCCTCCGGTCTTAGAAAAAGTGGTAGCTATAAAGAAGGGAGGGGGTGTGCATGGGGACAGGGCAGGTCTGGAAGCTGTTTGATTAATAGCTTTGTTGTGCTGTGGCTGTCTATGGTTTCTAGTGGACTTTATTCCTCAAGTAGTTATTTGTTGTGTGAGTGTTCATGAAAATATCACTCAATAAGAAGTATACGAGAAGCAATGCCATTCACATTCATGAGGAATACAATAAAATTGTAGTTGGACTACTGCCAAATCCTTCAAACAGTGTATGGTTTGGTAGAGGTTCTTTTCTTTCAAGATACTTTTCTCAAATTTTATCTGAATAGGTTCAATAAATTGCTGCTTCACCATAGACTGCTGCTTTGACATAAACTATGAATTCATGTTCTCTGTGGTGATGGCTCCAAGTCTCAGCTGGCACACTGACCTTCTAATGGTCAGCCAACAAAATTGCCAGCCAGTAGTGATAACACCATGTGTATGCATCCTCTGCATAATAATTGAAATTGGACCTTTGTGCACTATACTATCTTTTGTTCTCTTTTTTCATTTTGTTTCTTTTCGTTTTTTCCTTGTGCAGTTGAGGTTAAGGAGAAGATGGCAGGCATTTCAACAGCTCCATCATCTGTCCCTGGTACATATCAAATAATAGACAAGCATATTTGTCTGATAAAGTCAAAGATCTTTATCCAATATAAGCACTAAATGTATTGCATCTTAGCAAATATTTCCCTTGCTGTGGTTAATCATGCAGTCATATTATGATAACTAGAAATGTACTCCTCATCATACTTCTATGGAGACAAAAAAATTGTCTTACTATAATTCCAGATGTTTTGTTGGTTTCTTTGTTCCCTGTCTAATACCAGATGTTTGGGCCAGCAGTGCTCATGGAAATAAACAGGAAGGGACTTGGGAGGCAGGTTCTCACTTAGTGTTTATAAATATTGTGGTTTAAAAAAAATGTTTTTTTGTACTAAGGTGACTATTCATGCAAGAAATGAACCACCTCTACCAAGGATATTTTGAAAAGGTAGAGATGTACAGGCAGGGATGTACTCCTTCACCAAACTCTCCATAAACCAACCAGGGGTGACCCCATCACCCCCTAAATATTTTAGCCTAGTTTGCCCAAGCATGTGGAAGAAGATAGTGAATATACATACAGACATATACATATGGGGGGGGGGGGGGGATATGGGAGGTATTGCCCCATTCTGAAGTAAATATTTCGAAGCATCTCTAGTAATAAGTGTTCTTTTGAGGCTATATCATAAATGTTCACTGACGAATGAACTTCCAGTTAACATCTCTTTTTACCCATAAACTTTAACTAGTTTGTGGTGTCCAAATGTTACTTTCTTGGGAATCTTGTTCTTGTCAATTTCCTCTAACCAGTGCTAAGGTCCCCGGTTCAACTCCTAGTCATGGTTGAATGTTTTTTTCCCCTTTTTTCCCTCTTTGTTTTCTTCTTTTTTCTTTTTTTTTACCTGCTATTAAGTCATAACATCAAATCAAGAGTGAACACGTTCTTGACTGGAAACTTCCAGTCTTGTTATTCTATCAGTTAGCTCCAGAGGGTCTGGAGGCTTTGTAAAGGTGTGCACCTGACTTGTAAAACATCTCTATGAACAGAACAGTAATAACTTTAATTTACTTCAACAGACCAAATAGATATATATTTATATAAGTAAAATTCACCAAACTGTCACATTTGTATTGCACATGCTCTGTGATTTATAGCTAAAGTAATGTTTTATGATTTGTAATCATGTTCAAAATATGTTCATGAGTTATCAGCTCATTACAAGCCTTGCAGACTGATGTAGCACTGTACTTGCTGTGCTGGCATTTCATGTACTGCATTTCCTCACACTCTTTATCCAGTCACCTGCACTGCCATCACCTACATATGGTGTTGCACTAACATTTTCCTGCTGTATGTACAGGCAGATAGGCTGAGCTGGGTCATACACAAGAATATATAAACTCTGCAGTATTTATAGTTAGTTCTCACTCTGATAACATAGAGCAACATCTGTGGTGGATATTTAAATGGATTCATTGATCAACACTTTCCTTGGACAAAGGAAATTCTTACTGTGTATTAAATACCTATAGTAAATATATCACAGATTATTCAAGCTACTATATATATTTTAATTGTCATTCTTGTTGTTTGAGGTTCTTTCAAGTAATATGGCAAAGTTAAGTGTGCTAGGCATCAAATGTGGTCCTATAAGTATTTTGTGTGCCATTCAATCCCTGTTGTTACTGTTCCCTTTTTTCATCAATGTTTCTGGCAACATTACCCAAATTTGTTGCATTTAGTTATTTTATTTGATTAGAAGATATCATTTATTTTAACACCAAAACTCTACACATGGAGTGTGCGGAATAAAGAGAACTATTTAAAAAATATTTGTTAATATGGCTCTTTCATCCTTAAACCTGACTGGTCCACAATAGCACCTTAGACTTACAAAATTATTGAAATTTTGATGACCCTTCCCAAGCTCACAATGAACCTGGTCTATTCTAGTGTGGGTTAGTGTCCATTGTGGCATGTCACATCTCTTCCTGTCCTCTGATGGTTGGCCAGCATCACTGATAGAGGATGACAAACCTGTTGTTAAGTCTAATAGTCATGGTTCTATCAATGATCTCAAATATTATTAGTGTAGCTAGCTGCAAAGAACAAACTTCTGATGTCCGAGCAACTGAAGTCCCTCCCTCTCCTGCTTGTATGTTTGAATCTAATGATGTCCCATTGCATCACATTATGCATGCAGCATTGCTGTGAGGCCCAAACACATTATTCGAGGTCATGGGAGCTTAACCACTCTCTTGCAACATGATGGTGTGCACTTTTTAAAATTGGGTTTCACTTCTGGAACTTGATCAGATTGTTTTTTTGTTTTTTTTGAAGTGTAATGTACAATTTTTTTTCTGTGCTCCTTAGTCCTGCACCACCAAGTGGTTGCCTGCTACATCTGTAGCTGATGGTACTCTCACTTTACTTGCACTCTAAAACTAGATTCAACCGCATCATAATTGTGTTAGTGTTGCAGGGCAATGAAGTACTGTGGTTAGCTGCACTGGCATTGCATACAGAAGGGTACACACCATCTGTGTGGAGCTACTGTTACCAATGTGAGGTGTTGCACTAGTACCCACAGCACATGTGCAGGATAATACACAGGGCAGAGTCATACACAGAGATATGCTCTACAGTTGGTGTGGTTCCTATCTCTCTGATGATGTATATAGATCACTTCTCTGTGGATAGTTATTACATTTGACTAACCCTTCTCTTGGCTAATGGAAACTCTCACTGCTCACTTATGGATCATACATTTTCAGCTGCTAAAAAGATGGCACTCATACTAATGTTTCAGATACTCAGAATTAATGTTGACAGAG
This sequence comes from Lycopodina hypogea, assembly GCA_963969325.1. Lineage (NCBI taxonomy): Eukaryota > Metazoa > Porifera > Demospongiae > Poecilosclerida > Cladorhizidae > Lycopodina > Lycopodina hypogea. The sequence goes on from OZ017788.1 coordinate 2,474,326, forward strand.
ACAAGTGAGCGAATATGTTAAATGTGGTCCCTCAGCCAAATCTCATGCAATGGATGAAAAGGTAGTTTTCCTAGCCTCCACAGCCTCAGTTAGAATATCACACTTAAACTTGTGCTATTAATAGATGTCCATTCTCATTGAAAAATGTTAACAGACCCCCTGAAGGTCCCCTGAAAGTTTGGGAATAATATTGCCAAAATTAAGAGGATTGTAGACAGACAGACAGGCAGGCAGGCAGGCAGACAGACAGACAGACAGATAGACAGACAGAGGAATTGGGATTTTAGTAGCATGTATAATTAGATACAGTTGTTCACAGTTTATTATTATGATGTTCAGCTGATGATAAGCCTATCAATCCACGCCATCTACAACTCATCAAATGGACAAACAATTAAAAGGGTACATTAAGTGAAAGGAAAACTGAGCATAATATAACCCAAATCAGTAATAGAAGTCCATTAATCCATGACAAACTTAACAGGATGGGCTTTACATATACTAAATTTCAAATAGTAATTCTTATGTGCTTTGGTTTGGTACTAATTTAATAATGCATGAAGTGTGGGCCTGAGGTTAGCTTCACTTTGTAGTCTAGTAGGTGTGTGAATAATGAAAGTTATCAGAGGAATAGCTGGTGTGAGTTCAAAGTTTTAGTGTATTTTATCTTAGTTACGTTTCATTATTGTGGATATAAATAGTGCATATTCATTGTAGATTAAAACATTATATTCATTACTGAATATGGATGGTAGCTAGAATGAGGTAATCAGAGAGTGTAGTAGGAACCAAGCAGGGGTGTAGCCAGGAATTCCAGCAGGGGTGCTGAATGTATGTGATTGCCATTGGATTGAAATGAGACATTATGAACATGAACATCTATATTAAGGTTAGAGGATTATAATCAAGCTAGAAGTTTGCTGTGAATATTAAATAGTTGAATAATATTTTAAGTTTATCCATGACAATTTCAAAAGCCAGTATTAAATGAAGTTTACCAGATGGTACTCTTTATGGTTTTCTTTAAATCAATTGCACTGTCAAGATGGCCTCAATTAAAATATTTTGCCTATCACACAAAAGCTAAGTGTGATAGATACTGTACTGTTGACTTTACATGACCTACCTGGAGAAACTTCTCTGCCCTTACCACTGCTATGTTTTGGTACTCCTTAGCTGTTTGTTTCCCCAGTAACTCCAATGTTTTACTGAACTGTGTCTGTGATGTTTCACAAGCATACCTGGGTCTGACCAATGATGCCATATTTTGAAAAAACCTGCATGAAAGACTTAACCCACTATTTTATTGCTTACTGTATGTAGCCAAAGATATTGCTGCAACTTGCTGATGTTGAAATGAATGTCCTGCATTTTTAGGAATTTGAATTCAGCTACAATGGTAGCGACAATGGAGGCTGCAATGGTGGCAGCAATGATGGCTGGTATGGTGGCTAGATGGTAGTGGTAGCTGCAAAAGTGACTTGGATGGGATGGTTGCTGGGATGGTGGTTTAATAGTGGAATTGGTGGCTTGATGCAGTGGCTTGACTTTCTTTTAAAGAAGTTTGGTAGTATACTGGGTGGCTGCACAAAATGGCTTTTATTTGCACTTCTATTTATGATAAAATACTCATAATTTTAATAAGAGTTACATTCTTTGCTCTTAAAAAGACCATTGCCGAATTTATAATTTTATAATTTCTATTTATGCAATACTGATAATTTTAGTTTGCTGTGTGTGTGTGGGGGGGGGGGGGGGGGGGGTGTGCTGGAGCACTCTGAGCTACCCTCTGGCTACACCCTTGCCTAAAGTCATTTTGTGATCACTCTGACTCAGAAAGTGAGAGGCTTGAACACTGGCAACCAGATCTGCCAAAAGGACCATAATCAACATTTTTGGGGGGGGGGGGGGGGGGGATTTAATTTGATAGCTACATGCAGGCATCTCATTCCCCAGATTATTAAAAAAACAAAACAAAAACACCTTAAAGTAAGAGGCAGGTGATTGGCATATAAAACATCAACTGTTGAAGGGCAATCATGAAGCAGTCTGATGCAAAAGCAAGCCAAGAAAAAACAAACAAACAAACAAACTAACAGAGCTAATCAACATAGACCTACTTGGCCAATCTCCATTGGATTTTTCTGGCTCAGTGGCAGACTGGTATTGTTTTGTGAGGCTCTTGCAGTACTGTACATCTTTCATATGCATCCATATTTTTGATTAGGCGTATATTTTATTGTTTTGTTTTGCAAACACTATTTCATTCATTGAACCTTCATACAATGTATGTTTGAATGGTGGATCCCTTTTGGCTTAGGCAGACCACAGCTAGTTTGTGACACATTAGTGGTATTTCTTTTTCTATTTATCCTGTAGTTGTATTTATCCTTTATTTGTAGTATTTGTCCTGTATTTGTAATGTTTGTGCATCTGTTTCTTTTGTTGGCTAACAGCATGTCAACCAATTGAGCAATAGGAATGTTGATTAACCTTACCATGTTTTAATATAGAGATTAGTCTGGGTGATTGTATTGTATTAGGGTACATTTTTACATATTAATACGTTTGGTGCTGTAGTTGGGAATCACTCCATGCTTACAATTATAAAATTTTCCATAAATATATTTCTGGCCCAGACAATGCCAGGCATGTTCTACTTTTAAATAGTTTTCCAACCAACCTGTTGTATTACTATAATACAGTGGTAATGTCATGAAACCAGTGTCCAGGGTAGTCTATATAAATGCACCTGGACCTGTCCCAGTGCTTCCATTGTTTGGTCCATCCCACAAGCTCTATTTCTAGAACAAGCTTAACAGAACATACTGTAAGAGAACAAGAATAACCTTTCTATCCTCACCTCCCCCCATCCCTATTTTACCCTACCACCCTTCCATCCTTGACCCTCCATTCTTCTGATCCACCCAATCGAAAATCAAAAAATGAAGAAATATGGCAATGATAATGCTATTATATGTGAAAAAGTGGAAACAGGTGTAACAAAATGAAGTTCAGCTGTTAAATTTAGTGTAGGTCATCAATGTTGGAGAGACATCTCATCTGAATATCTATCCTGTACTCTTTTTGCTTCTAACCCTTCCAGTGGTTTTGAATTCTTGTGAGCACTCCTTCAGTACACTGTTTTGGTTGCAGTCCGAGTGTCAAGCCAGCATGATCACCACAACTTTATAGAGCTCAGCTCCATTACTATAATTAAATTATAATACAGGCTCCATTTTTATTAAATATATTCCTAAATTTCAGTGAGGTAATTCTCTGTCAAATTGTGTAATTATGTGTGTGTGCATGCATGTGCATGTGTGTATGCATGCATGTTGTGCATGGCATGCATATTTGTGCATGCATGCATGTCTGCAGGTGGTGCGTGCATATGTGCACATGTCAGCATGTGGTGTGCATGTGTCTGTGTGCATGTGTGTGCATGTGTGCGTGCATGTGTCTGTGTGATGTGTGTGCATGTGGTGTGTGGTTTGCATGCATGTGTGTGTTCATGTGTGCATGCATGTGTGGTGTGTGTATGGCATGGTGTGGCGTGGCATGGCATGCTGTGATGTGGCATGGCATGCTGTGATGTGTGTGCATATGTGCAAGTGTTGTGTGTGCATGCATGCATGGGTGGGTGGATGCAGGTGAGTGTGTGTGCGTGCATGCTTGCATGTGTATATGGGTAGATGGGTGGGTGGGTGTGTGCATGCATACTTGTGGGTTTGCATAAGTGCCTGCATATGTGCTTGCATGCATGCATAGTGTATGTGTGAAACTGCACACAAAACAATAATGGATAAATAGTATTGAATATAAAATATATTGATAGCGTGGTGGTAAGGTATGCTGCAAAGCCAGATTCTTATGGAGATCAAGTGGGTATACTGTGGATAGTGGCAAAGCGTGTTGTTTAGGTTTCCTGGTTATCTGAATAGGGGCTTAATGAAGCATTTCATTAGGTGACATTAATTTTCAAACAGTTGATGGAGTTGAGAGGTATAAACGTGGGTAGATAAAATCTTATATAAACCCCAAGCTAAGATCAAATGGATAAATTCCTAAGCCCAGTCTTCATTATTTTGTAAATGAAAGATCTTTCATTTTACTGTTTAAGTCTAGTGGTCAAGATCAAATGATATAACCATTTTAGCTTCCAATAACATTACATTACAGATTGTCTTCTCCAAAGTTCTTTGGTATTTGATATATAAAATGGAATGAGTATGTGCGGGGGGGGGGGGGGGGGGGGGGGGTCAGTCAGTATATCAGTCCATAATGCTAAATGTGCTCACAAGCAATTTTAAAGGGTACTTCCTGAGGTAGCAGGTAGATGATGAAATTTGGCGTGAAATAGGTGTATTGATAAGGTTAATTTCCATTCTATAAGAATTTTTTTAGAAATAATTTCAATGAGATGATTTCAATGAGATAATTAACATTCTGAAATGTTTTTTCACTGCCACGAATGAACTCACTACACCCACTTAATCTCCTGCTCATCATGTTGTGAGGCCTCCAGAATCTTGGGATTTTAATTGACCAAGTTACTCCCCTGGTCAAGTTGTATATGCAAGCTAGTTTGATGTTTCCATCTTCAAGGGTTTAGTAGTGCATTAACCACATAGGTGAGCACATATATACAATTTTCTAAGTATAGTGCAGTGAGTTCACCAAATGTTAATTCACAAACTCCATATAAGGAGAAGGGTGCTAAGTCTATATAAAAAGGAATTTGACTGTCCATCTGTCAGTCAGGCAGTCCATCCCTAATGCTCATTGTGCTCACAAATTAAAAAGAATGTACCTCCCAAATTTTGTGAGGATAGTTGTAGTAGAAATGTTAATGCTTATTGTAATAGAATTCTGCTAAAGATAATTCCAACAGATAATAACCATTTAGTGTAATTTTGAATGGATTCAGGTCAGGGATAAACTTATTGCACCCACTCATTCTTCAGTTTTTCAGGTCCTGAGGTCTCAAGCCACAAGGGTTTGGCAGTGTTTATATCACTTCTTCATTTTTTAAAATCAAGATAATGCATAGCATTAAAATGAATTATGCCCCTTGATGTTTATTCGCCAGTTACAAATACATATGTACCCATATGATTCTTTATGTTATCCTAAGAAAAGCTCAGGCACTATACTGATAATAAAATATTTTAGTAATTTATCAAGAATTAACTCGTAAATTTTTTCTATTTGTTTATGCATATTGAGTTTTATTGCTAGTACTAATTATCTGTTTGAATCTGTAGCACCCATGTGTAATATTGATTTGGTTTTGGCTAAGTCAATGGGCATATTTCCTGTAAGTTTATGGGCAACTGAACAAATTTTTATGCCCTGCTTAGCATTATGGTTGATTTCAAACAGAACCTGATCATCATTAAATATTCCTTCATATGATGAGGAAAGATTTTGAACTATTTACTTTATGAAAGAGATCAGAATGTCAACATTTTAAAGTTATTAATATTTATGTTCAATTCAAACTTATTTCTGTAAGTAATGGGTTGTAAGAAATATGTATTTTCTTTTCAATTTCATTAATTATGCAGTGAGTAGACCAGCTATTTCGGACTTGGTGGTGGACCTAAAAAGCATTAAAGCTAATTATCATATGTTTGGTGTCCAGGCAGGTGTACCGCCATATGATATAGATGCCTGGGAAGTAAATTTCCTAAAGGACGCTGATAGAATTTTGGAGAAAATTCTAGGATTCTTGCTTGACAGTCAAATGGATCCAATGAAGCCGATATGTGATGCTTTGGAGAAAATTGATAAACCTATCTTGGCAAATAAATTGAGGTTGAAATATGGAGGAAGTCAAGGTAATGTTGAGTTATTATATGTGGTACACAATGACAAAGAACTAGAAAGGAAAAGTACAATATGAGATATTATGAAGCTTCTTAAAAACAAATTTATCAGAGCATTTTTATATTTTAAGATGTTTGTATATTGGTTATTTTGTTACCATAAAATATAACTGGAATGTATTGATATACTTCAATACATCTATAATTGTTAAGTTTTAATCTGAAGATGTGTTTGCTGAAAGTAAAAATGCCTCTTTTTAATGGGTTTGGTGTAGTTGCAGTGGCTACTCTTATTTATTTTGGAAAACCTCAAGGCTTGAAGTAGATATCCTAATATGGCTACTGTTAATATGATGTCATTTTTTGTCAGCATGTTTGTGCTATGGTACTATTTCACACTTGTGAAATGGAAAACCTATAAGCTAACAATGTTGTGGTACCAAGGTGTTTGTTAAATTTTAAGATTAGAAATAAAAATTGTTATTTTTGTAACTCATTTGTTAAATAATAATTGAAATTTGACCTTCCTTAGTCATACCATTTAAACTTTAAAAAACTTTTATTTCATATTTATGTATTATTATTATTTATTTTTTGCAGTTGAGGTTAAGAAGCAGTCTGGCAGAATAGCTGCAACATCTTCCACTGGTATGTATCATGTAATAGGCAAACCAATTTTTCAGATGAGGTCAAACAACAATACCTTACATAGCACAACCATGCATTGTTATGTGTCATCAATACCTTGTCTTATACTTATCTAGCTCAAATTTCTTCTCTGTGAGGCATAAGTTGGGGCTTATCACATGTAATGAGTTGGAGCACATCACATCCAATGAGTTGGGGCACATCACATGCAATGAGTTCAGGCATGTCACATCCAATGAGTTGGGGCACATATCCAATGAGTTGGGGCATATCTCATCCAATTAGTTGGGCATATTACATCCAATGAGTTCGAGCATATCACATCCAATGAGTTGGGACATATCACATCCAATTAATTGGGGCATATCACATCCAATGATTTCAAGCATATCACATCCAATGAGTTGGGACATATCACATCCAATTAGTTGTGGCATATCACATCCAATTAGTGGGGCATATCACATCTAATAAGTTGGGGCATATCACATCCAATGAGTTCAATCATATCACATCCAATGAGTTGGGACATATCACATCCAATGAGTTGGGGCATATCACATCCAATGAGGTCGAGCATATCACATCCAATGAGTTCGAGCATATCACATGCAATGAGTTGGGACATATCATATCCAATTAGTTGGGGCATATCACATCCAATGAGTTCGAGCATATCACATCCAATGAGTTGGGACATATCACATCCAATTAGTTGGGGCATATCATATCCAATTAGTTGGGGCATATCACATCTAATAAGTTGGGGCATATCACATCCAATGAATTGGGGCACATCACATCTAATAAGTTGGGGCATATCACATCAAATGAGTTGGGGCATATCTCATCCAATTGGTTGGGACATATCACATCCAATTAGTTGGGGCATATCACATCTAATAAGTTAGGGCATATCATATCCAATGAGTTGGAGCACATCTTATCCAATGAGTTGGGGCATATCACATCCAATGAGTTGGGACATGTCACATCCAATTAGTTGGGGCATATCGTATCCAATGAGTTGGGGCATATCACATCCAATGAGTTTGAGCATATCACATCCAATGGGTTGGGACATATCACATCCAATTAGTTGGGGCATATCATATCCAATGAGTTGGGGCATATCACATCTAATAAGTTGAGGCATATCACGTCCAATAAATTGGGGCATATCATATCCAATGAGTTGGGGCATATCACATCCAATGAGTTCGAGCATATCACATGCAATGAGTTGGGACATATCACATACAATGAGTTGTGGCATATCATATCCAATGAGTTGGGACATTTCATATCCAATGAGTTGGAGTATATCACATTTAGTGTGTTGAGGCACATCCCAAGCATTAGTCACTAAGGTAACTGCAACTGTATCTGTGGTCCATAGTCATATTTGAGACTACATAGCTAACTATCTCATAACATTTAAGGTTTCACCTAGGAAGCCACATGTGATGCTTTGGAGAAAATTGATAAACCTCTCTTAGCAAATAAATTGAGGTTGAAATATGGAGGAAGTCAAGGTAATGTTGAGTTATTATATGTGGTACACAATGACAAAGAACTAGAAAGGAAAAGTGAAGAAAAAAAAAAGAAAAAAAAGATTTTTGATTAATATATTGAAACAGAAGGTAAAATTTGAACAACAAGCCAGTACCCATGCAAATGTTTTACCAATTCATATCTGACACTCAATTCATTTATTTATTTTATGTAGCACAATGATTGATTATTTTGAATTGAGTAGAGGTTATCATAATTTGTGATCCTAGTGAGTAAAGTATTTTCTTTCTTTCTTTTCATTGTATAATTTAAGTGTTCTTTATTAAACTTTCTTTTTTTTTTAAACTCAGCTTTAAGATTTTAAAAATTTTATTTGTAAACTACCAGTAAACATACTTGCATTGGCTGGGATTGGTCTAAAAAACATTTTTGGAATTTTTAGCCTGTGAGTGACCTCTGTTGTTTATCTTATGTCCATCTGTCCATCCGTCTATAATGCTAAATATGTTCAAAAATTAAAAGGGTACTTCCTGAGGTAGCAGGTAGATTAAATTGGCATGAGGATAGGTGTAGTGGCAAGGTTAAGACCATTTCTTAAAATTTGCTAAACATAATTGTAACAGAGATAATTAGCATTAGTGTAATTTTGGCTGGTTTTTGTTCAGAAATAAACACATCATACCCACTTAGTCTACATTTCTATTACAAGTTGTTTTTTTGTTTTTTTTAACATTGCCCAAGTTACTCCCCCTATCATTTCGTATAAGCAAGCTTATTTTGAGGTCTCTATGTTCAATGGTTTAACAGTGCATTAATCACATAGGTAGGTACATACACACAATTTTGTGAGTTTAATGAAGTGAGGTCTTACAGCTTTAAATTTGTTTTCTTGAGCCCTCTACATTGTTACTTCAGCATAGATATCAAGTGTAATTTTAAAATATAATTGTCCATTTTTAATATATTTTAAAAAAAAAATTAAAAATCCATAACATATATATATATATATATTCAGTCTTATGTGATATATCTATTTTTATAATTGTAATGTTTGTTTAATCAACCAATCAATGCACACAACTGCTATGACCTCCTATTCAGAGATGCTTGTTATAGCTGCAGTTGGTGGATGAGTTCCTAAATTCCTGTGACGTAACTTCACAGCTGGCAATGTCTCTAGCCACTAGAATGAACATTATATAGCTCCAGTCCAAGTTTTAGTTGTTTAAGACCTGTGGCAAAAAAAAAAAATATTTATTAGAATAAGTGTTTTAGGCCATACAAAATAATTGTTTAGAACACTTAAATAAGTTTAGAGTTGTTTTATTGTTCATTACTTTCAGGTTTAAACAACCCATTCAGTATAATCAATTAGTTGTAACCACAGGTTATGATTTACAACTTTTGAATTTTGTTTCAAATGAAAGCTTACATTACATTGTGTAATATGAAACTTCCTTTACATTAGTCCCTGTTGCGATGATGTCTGCTGGTTTTGTATGGCCCACCAAATTCAAAATAGACTCAGCAAAAGAACAGTCTTTTTTTTTACAAAATTATTCCCAAAGATCAGCACCAACTATATTTAGAACAAACTAATAATAGCCATAGTTAACCACTTACATAGTCAAACCACTATTACAATAACAATATGAGTTACTACAAGTTTTCTAAGAAGGCTGTTGGGAGAATCCTAACAGTCCCTCTTTTGAGAGACCACCCTTATATCAGACAAAAATAGGTCTACCCAATGTGGTGGTTTTCCAGTAGAGAGGTTTAGAGAATGGGTGTGGTAAAAAATAAATTATATCACAGCAATATATACAATAAAAATGTGTGTATTAATATACCATTAGGGTTGTTTTAGGATTTCATAAAATCAGATATTATACTTTGTTAGGATTTTATTAGTTCCAACTAATCTGACCTGCTGTGACAAGAGTAAAATGTAGAAATTTATAGAGATATTTTGCAGCCATTAAATCAGGTATTCTTTCTTTTAGTGTCATGGTGTTTGCATTCCTAGATTTCCATAAGACTGGACACTTGGTTAAGCCCTGTCCACACTATAAACAGGTTTGTACCTCTCTCCAGCCAAATATTTTCTTGAGTCCACACTAGCATAGGGCTGAACCTGCTCCACATCACCTGCATGGGCTGACTAATTGGCTGGGTTAATTGGTTTTCCTCTACCACTTACAGAAATTGGGTATATTTTTTTTGGTTTTTGGTGTGTTCCGTTGTTCTGTCTCTTTCTCTTCGAAATATCGAAATATCATCGAACAAAGGGAGGCACAAAGGGAGGATAGAGAGCGGGGAGAGAGCTGTTAGTAGCTGGACTCCTAATAGCTAACATCAGCAATAAAGCCACAGATATGTTCAATAAATCTGAGCCACTTGAAACCTACCCTGAAGGTTTCAGGTGGAACCAGGTAAAACCAGGTGAGATGAAACCTGGTGTAGTGTGGACGCGTGGAACTTGTTCCAGACACGGTTGAAACCTGTTTTATTGTGCAATGTGGACAAAGCTTTAGTATGTGCCAAACCTATACAGCTGCAAATCATAAAATTCATAATATTTATTGAATAGCTAGCAGCGGCAACCACTTAATAAACAGGTACATAATGATATAAGTCTTTTGTGTTTCTGTAGTGGTCTTGAAGTATTATCAGTTGGGTGGTCTTAAGTCTTGCAAAAGAGGTGATCTTCCAATAGAGGTAAGTATATAGAGCAAATATCATAAAAAATATTAAGTGAGACAAATTTCTATTACTTTGTAATCAAAATGATTACTCATAGTGACAGAGAGGGGGTCAGTCAGTACAAAGTCCATGCACTGCAGAGCATTGCACTGCAGAGCAGCTTTTTGGCAGTTGAAGTACTCATTGGTACCCAACTTATAGTCTAGTCTATCTAAGAGATTTTAGGGGCTAACCCACCACAAATTGCAACAGAAATTTTCCTTCACAATTCATTTTAAATAGGTCTGCACAGGGCTAGTCCTCACTCTCACCTTTAGGTCCTCTAGTGACATTATAGTGAGATAGTGCACAGGGCTAGTCCTCACTCTCACCTTTAGGTCCTCTAGTGATATTATAGTGAGATAGTGAACAGGGCTAGTCCCCACTCTCACCTTTAGGTCCTCTAGTGATATTATAGTGAGATAGTGCACAGGGCTAGTCCTCACTCTCACCTTTAGCTCCTCTAGTGATATTATAGTGAGATAGTGCACAGGGCTAGTCCTCACTCTCACCTTTAGGTCCTCTAGTGATATTATAGTGGGATAGTGCACAGGGCTAGTCCTCACTCTCACCTTTAGGTCCTCTAGTGATAAGCTGCAGGACTAAGGAACATGTTGATCCAATTATAGCTACAGTATTGCAGTAGTTGGTCCATTTGTTACCTGTTTTTATTATAATTTTCAGCTTGTGATGAATCTATTGATGAATGTCGTTTACAACTCATCAAATGGAAGAACGACAAAGGTGATATCTCACGTTTGTGGCTCTATAAGGTAATGGCTCCACATTGGAAGGCTGTGGCAAGACTTATAGGAATGGATACAGAAATTATAAAGAAAGATAATCCTAATGACTCTGGAGTGCATAGAAGCTGTGATGAGAAAGTGGATACAAGATGCACCAAACATAACTGCTTACCCATGCACATGGAAGGGGTTGTGTGAGTTATTGGATGATATAGAGCTTGGTGAAGCCAGTAAGAAGCTCCGAGAAGCCTACGAATGCAACTTTGAAAAATAAAGTTAGCCATTGTAATAGACCATTGCTCTGTATTATATTTGCAAATAAAGAAAGTTTTCTTTGGGGAGGTAGTAGAAAATCTGCTCATCTGTGCAAGTGTACATTCATTTACGTGCATGCATATGAACGGGTGTATTTTAAAGCAAGTGTTTATGTTGAATTGGCTCAAAAATTGTAGGAAAAAAATTACTTAAGTAGATGCAAGTTAAAAGATCTTTTACCATTAATGTCTAATACACCATTCATTTATTGATTATATACAGAAAAATGATTGTTCATGCACATTAAAATTGGTAATGCTCATTGTGACTTGTCATGTAAATGAGTGAAGTATTGTTTCTTTCAAATTTTCCATAGGTATATTTGAATGTTGTTTATTATAATTAAATCATTTTAAAAATAGTTTCAAGTATTTTTAATTCATTTGTATTATATTAATTTTATAACTAATTTATTTGAAGTTATTTATTTATTTTTTTTTTTTAATTTGGTGAATGTTACTATAATATAAATTTGGAGCACTTTTCCTATATCATTTTAACTAGCAAAAAACCCACCCTATGGGCGGTTTTAAGTGGGCTACATGCTATAATAAATGCTTGAAGAGTACCAATCCTACGGACAGCTTAAAAAAATGGAACCCTCAATTCCCCCTTCCCCCGAGGAAAGAAGAACCAATATAGTTTACCAACTGTTTGGAATAAACCATGAGACCTGTCAATTTCTTTTTACTGATCAGTACATGATGATGCATGTTTATCCTCTTTCTACCCCCATGGGGGACTAGGGCTATAACAGGTCATGTGGAGTCAATTTTGAAAAACTCAGGGTGCTTGGATGGCCACCCTGGTCCCAAATGATAACCCACCAAATTTTGGTGGAGCTCCTTCCAAAACTGTAGGATGAGTATATACCCCCAGAGGGGGGCTAAGTCATAATAGACCATGAGGGGGCGAATTTAGAAAAACTAAGGGTGCTATAGCTGTAGCCCGATCCCAAATGGAATCCTCCCAAGTTTGGTGAGGCTCCTTTCAAAACCGCTAGAGGAGTAGTCGGACAAATACATATATCTATCTCTTTGTCCGACTACTCCCACAGTTTTGGGAGGAACACACACCACCAAACTTGACCTGACATGCCCATGTAAAAATATATAGTCATGTGACCCAATTTATTATATATATTTTTTTGGGCTAAAAGTCATCCACTGTGTAGGATGTGCCTACTCCAAAGAGCAGGTTATAATTTCATGGTGTTTTAGTAGGATAGTGGTGTGGCCAACTGTGACCCAGCCAATGTCCAAGAGTTGTCCAAGTACCAATTTTGGCACTTTTAACCTCACAAACCTACAGGAAGAGGTTTGAATGGCATGTAAGAGTGTATATTATCAGCTGCAGTGCATGTACAAGTCTATATATACACCACTCATCTCTTCTCTTCTCTCTTTTTATACCTCATTTGTTCTGTGCATGTGTTTGATGTTTAGGTTTGAGAAGTGGAGAGAAAGTTTTACAACAGATGAAGTTCTAGCAGTCTATACAATGGACTTAACATCATGGGATACACATGTAGTATAATATGTTTAAAAAAAATAATACAATTGCTGTAGTTACTATTATTTTTATATCTTTAATGTCAATATTATTAATCTTTTTTTTAAACATTTGTTGTTTTGTTTGTTTAAAGTTTATCTCCATAGTGGTTTAACAATGTCTCCAACTAAACATACATGTATATACATGTAATAACACACAAATATAATTGTTACAGTTATTATTTTTGTATTTTTAATGGCAATATTACTAATCTCCTTTTTTAAAATATATTTTTATTGTTTTGTTTATCCAAGGTTAATTAGTGGCTTAACCAATAATCTCCAACCATACATAAATGTTTCAACATCCAGGGGTGCCTGCCAACCAGGCTACCTGTCCTCCATGATAACCTCATAATCTCACTACCCTATGAATAGGAATTGCTCCATATTACTACCACCACTGGGGGACAATAGACATGTTGGCCACCAGCATAATCAATTTAAACAGTAAAATAGCAGCACTAGAATTTATTAGCAATAGAGTCAAATAGCTCCTTTTCTATGCACACTTATCAATTCCTGCTATTTGTACAGGTCTGAACCACAAATCCAGAGTCAAGACAGATGAAGGGATGTCTAGATCTGAAATGAAAATGAACATTAAAAAAAAAAAATCAAGGCTGTCTACAATTTTATTCAGACCTGACCAAAATTTATTGGTAGCAAGACTAGAGAGTTTGGCAGCAGTTACACTTGGTGTATACTAAACATCGTGGTTGGTGAGCTGATGCTGAAGTGAAGTAGAGTACCTACACTTTACCAAATCACTATCATGGCTGGTTAGGAATATGTGACACAAACACGCACAGGCACACACAAACAAACATGTATACATAGGTGCGAACCAAAATATATAATAGAATGCTCAACATAAGAATATAGATTACTTAATGAACTCAGCAGACGTATGGTATGTTGTATATTATGTTTTGTGAGATTTATTCATCGAAAGTTGGCAGATTATCTGCAAATCTTCAGAGGTCAGTTATTTGTCCTGATCAAGTTTGAGAATCAAATCTATACGCATACAAATAAAAACAAACCAACAAAAAAAATCTCTAAAAATTTTATACATGGTCAAGCCTTTAGCTCTAAGCACAATATATAACCATATCTAGAGCCTTATTCTATGTTGTATCACAAAAACTGAAGTATAGGTATTATATGCATGTATGTATATGCATATGTGTAAATATATATGTATATATATGTATATACATGGGCAAATCTGGCAATAGACATCAAAAGAGCTGAATGGATTTTCATGAAACTGCTTTAGGATTTCAAATTTTACACACCATAAAGCATAAAAATTAATGGAAAATGATCAAGGCATGACATGTCTTCTAAGAAAGTCAGTGGATCTGATTCCCAGTTTGGGAAGTTATTTTCCTTCGTTCCCTTCCTTCATTAAAAATCCTAATAAAAATAACTTATTAGATCCATTCTGGCCACACGTCTTACCGGTTTGCATGTATGTATGCATATTTGTGTGTAACCATTTTACAGCCAAAGAACCAAACAAATTAAAACCTATTCATCAGTGTAGACACATATCCTATTCGAAAGATGGTTTTTAGCCCCACACCTGAATAAATTAAATTGTTCATTTCTTCTTCTTTTTTTTTTTAAGTTGGCAGCATGGCCACACTCCTTTTTGTGGGCATGTCAGGATAAAATGCCAAAGATGGTTCTTGGAAAGACCCTCGAATCTAGGAGCCTAACATTCACCATTGATACACATCATGAATCTAGGAACATGGGCTGGGTCACACTCCAGGAGAGGGGCTGGGTCACACTCTGGGAGCATGGGCTGGATCACACTCTGGGAGCATGGGCTGGGTCACACTCTGGGAGCAGGGGCTGGGTCACACTCTAGGGGAGGGGCTAGATCTCACTCTGGGAGCATGGGCTGGGTCACACTCTGGGAGCATGGGCTGGGTCACACTTAGGAGCATGGGCTGGGTCACACTCTGCCAATCCTTTCTCTGCGAGTGTAAGGCAAAAAGAAATAAAATAATAATAATAATAATAATAATAATAATTAATTTTGTGTTAAGCCATGCATATTTGTGTGTATCCACATTCCTGACAAATTACTTTAATGAATGAAACCTGGTCTTCAAGGTAAACAGACGCATCCAATGTTGAGGTGGTTATTTACCCAAAAATGTCATCTGTTGCACTTCTTCCTGTGGGCAGGTGAGGTTAAATACCAAAAATGTTAGTAGGACAAATCTTATTGACAAAAAGACCTAAAACTTAGACAGGTAGACATATAATGACTGAGAGAACAATATGGGCTGGGTCCAACCTGGTTACACCTCTTCTGCTGTGCATGTCAGGCTAAAAATGCCAAACACATTGACATTAGTTGGGCACATATCTTCCTGTGTGCATGTCATATCCCGAGCAAGTCAAGGTAAGCCTGCTAGTATATTTGCACATCTATTTCATATTATCAATTTACCATCTAGTTCTTTCATTTCACCCAGCAAGTCATCCATCAGTCCTTTCTCCATCACATTTTTTCCTTCTCCTTTTGATTGGTCAACTTTACCCACAAACACTTCCTCCTCAAGAACCACTTTCTCCATTCTTACCATATCTTCCATATTCTCTTTTTCCTCCAATAACTCTCTCTCCAGCATCCTGTCTTTCTGTTCTTTCCCCTGTGAACTACCATCATCATCTCCTTGAACCAAACTGAGCATGCTCTCAATCATTTCCAACTCCTTTTGAGCTTCTTTCTCTGCCTCTAGAATTTCCTCCATTGAAGATGGCAGTTGGACCTCACCGTATTCTTTGTGAGGACATGACAAGACTGTGTGTTCCATAACCCTCTCATCAGATATCTTACATCTAGACGAAGATTTCTCACTTTTCTGTGATGGTGTATCTTCCACACCCTCTACAGATGGTCGGTCCTTTTTCTTGATGTTCTGCTGTCGTAGTTGAACACTGCTCAGACAGACCAAATCTGTTCTACCCATTGATTTTCTTCCCATTGACTTTCTTCTTTTCTTTGTGATGTTGCGGCCATAACAAAGATTCGTTGGTACAGCTGCTACTCCTGTTGAATTCGTAATAGGTTTGTAATGATGGCCAGATTTCCAATCAACATTTTTATCAACCGACAATAACTCCTCCACTGCAGACTGTTCCAGCACACGGTTACCTCCATCACGCTTAGAGCACACTTTCTTTCCCTGAAGTTTCTTCCTCCTGGTGGCAGCTGAATTGTCATGACCACTTCTCTCTCCCTTTTTTCTTGGCTGGGCTCTTGCAAAACCTTTGGTGAAGACACAAGTCTTGAGGTTGTCTTCATTTGAGTATGAAGAAAGAACCTCTGCCTCCTCCAAGGCTCTCCTAAAGGAGGCAGTCTGCATAGACACTGAGCCAAGAGAACATTTTGTTCTCTTAAATACCTCAACCTACAGAATTAAAAAATATATATATATTGAATCATAGTACATCAATTAGGAAGTAAAGAATATATCCTAGGTGGAGGCAGAGAGAGGGAGGAAGAGGTGTAATAAATGATATGAGTGGGTTGGATGCAACTATAGCTAGAAAGACCATTCAACTAAATGAGTGCCATTAAGGTATTATATTTAGAAATTAACTTGTACACTTTATGAGAGCAGAAGTTTAAGGATCAGCTCAATCACTAGTATTGCATGACACTACATTTTAATCTATTCGACAATCTACCCATCTCTCCATCTATGTATCTACCTATCCATTTATTTACCTGCATATCCATCAACCTACATGCCCACTAATCTACATATCCACATATTGCTGTCGACCTTACCTACTTCTCAAACACAATTTGCTAGAAGAAATAGCTTTTGTTTGTCCCTAACTTTTTTGTTAGACCTTTTTAGGTTATTCGAAGACCTTCCATAGGAATAGCACCACATAGGGAGCAGAATAAGTTTGAATGGTGGTAGTACGACCCGAGATTTAAATATTTTTTCTTGCAGTTATGCAGGCACCCAGGGAGTCAGTGAAAATAATACATTAGATTAATGGAGGCACAATAGACTGATGAGCTTTCAACTCTCTAACCTAAGGCCTGTCCACACTACACACTAAAACTTATTGCACATATACCTGGAATGGATTCCATGCATCCACACTAGAACAGGTTTCATCCCAACAAGTTCCCTGTGAAGCCTCCTCGAGGGTAGGTTTCAAGTAGTTCATATTTATTTAACATTCCTGTGGCTTTATTGTTGATGTGTGCTATTAGGAGTTTAGCTACAAACAGCTCTCTCCTTCTTTTCTCGGGTTATGCAATGACATTGCAAAGGGAAAGACAGAATAAAGTAGCACACAAGGAAATCATATGCCCCATTTCTATACTAGGTACACACAAACCAATTAGCATTTATTCCAGTGTTAATGAAAGAAAACATAAAAAATCTAGTGTACAAGAGAGGTACAAACCAGTTTACAGTGTATCTCATCTCCAACCTTCTGTTCTGGGAGCTAAAGGTGTGTCCTTGGCTTGCCAAGGAACTCCACATGGTATATGAATCCTTCTCTCTCCCTGACAAAGTGGTTGCTGTCAGACCATGGATCTGGACTTACTATGGCCGGCCACCTAATTTAAGATTGCAAGAACTGTATAAATAAAAATGAATACCATTACTGAGGCAATGGTAATAGATAGGCCTTAATGTCTGGGATGCCAACCCTGTCCAAACTTACATGTAAGCTAGGCCTCACTAAACGGGTTGAAACTTAGTTTTTTTTCTCGTATTATTAGCATTTATTTAGACCAATAGTTAACATCTTTTGCATCATGCTATCACTTATCTCTCTACATAACTTGATACAAGTTATGTAGAGAGATAAGTGCTTATGAAAGGTCTCAGCTATCCACATTCAGTTCTCTCCTGTGTTCTGTACTCTATGCAGCGAGTTTCTATGAGCTTCAATGACTACCTGTCATTACATCTAGACTAGGAGTGAGAACTCTAACTGTAGCAGCCTCACAATGGATTAAAGTCCACATGCTTGTATACACAAAATCAAAAGATTAAAATAAGCTATTTATGTAAATAACAACAGACAGAAACAGATTATGCACTGACAATGTGCAATAATGATTCAACAACGGTATTTGTACAAAATTTAATAAAAAAAAACTTGTTCATCATAAAACCAGTCATTTTAAAAAACATTAATATTATAAATGAATAATAAGAATAATGAACAGTTACCATAGTGCTTTCTACTGTGAACAAATCAAAAATCACTCCAAATATGGAATGATTTATGATTAAAGGGGGAAAGATTAAAAGGTTGCACTGTGGTAAGATAGCCTTGTGCCTCCATTGCCACACCCTTTTCTAATCCAGTAGTCTATTAGCTATGTTCTATGCACATCATTTCCAATAAGGGTGTAATTGATAATCCTATTAAAAAAATTAAAAAAACCCAATTCCATCAAATTGGAGCCACAATCCATTGGTAAGGATACTCACCAACATTAAAAGGAAAAAAAATCCCATACCCATTGACAAGAAGTCCATATCCCATTAATATGTATATCCATTCTCATTAACAAGGATCTCATTCCTACTCCAGTGTATCAATAAGGAATACCATATCCCATTAGCATCCTTCAAGCAGGATTCTATTCCATGCATCCTGCGTATGGACAGAAACTTGGCATCTTGGCCCAGACCAGCTGTCCAACCTCCACTTGGCTGAACACATAGTCTCATCTGTAATCACATCCCCACTCCTCCTCAGGAAGGTCACATGATTTCATTAAGGGGTCAGGGTGCATGCTGCAGTACCAATCACTGTGGATAAGGAAGTGAAGCAAAAGGTGTAATATTGTACCAGCCATAGAATACATATATATATAATATTCACTTTTGTTGTGGACTCAAAGAATATACAGAAAAAGTGATGGTCAGAATGTCAGCATTATAGTAAAGTTAGTAATGTTAATTTTATTTTATAAAAGTTCCTCCAAGCACGACAGTCCATAATTCTCCACAGTACAGCACCAATGGGTTCTTTTGATTATATCTCTAGGTATGCAAATGTTGTGATAAATTATATCCAATTTTTTTTTGCGTATTCACATATAGTCATAGGGCATGTCAATGGCTTGCCTCTCTGTGTCCACTTGAGTGCCTTTGGGTAGCATGTGCCATTTTCGACATCCAGCACGGTCACACTGCACCCAAGTCTTCCTCCCCTTTGAATTTCCAGTTCCTTGTGCTTCTTCATCATCACTGGAGCTAGAGCTTGAAGGAGCAGTGGTGCAGACTCCCTGGCAAGATGGTCTCTTTCTCTTGCTCACCTCAGTAGTTATAATGGAAGGAAGTGTTTTGCTTTCAAAATGAAACAGTAGAGAGAGGCCAGCTACATAAAGAATTATTGTGATTAAGTCCTTGACAATTAAGGTCTTACTGAGAACCCCTGATCGGTTTTTTCAAATATTTTAATCGATTCTATGCTGGCCAAACAAATTTTCCTCTCTTTACAGTGGTAAGGAGTCTGATCCTTGTGTACACTTTGGATCCAATAATAAATACAACCAATTTTTTCAATCACTAACATATGACCAAATAAAGAAAATCATGACTGATGTCAACTAATTTTTTTTTTTTTTTCATATTCCAGAAATGGCAGACCCTATCATCCATGTTATTTTCCCCATATTTGGGTATAGTGATAAAATAATTAGTTGATACAACCAAACTTGCCAACCTATGAGCACAACAAAATTGATTTGTTTTGTTTTTCAGGCCTACCATTAAATAATTTGTTTCTTGCATTGATAGTTTTCAGATAAACTTTATGGATAATAAGTCACTTACTTTCTTCTTCTTTTTTTTCAAGAAATAGTAAAAAAAAAAAAAAAAAAAAAAAAAAAAAAAAAATAATAATAATAATAATAATAATAATAATAATAATAATTAATCAATATTTTGAATGAAAGCTGGTTAACATAAAATACAAAAAATTCATTTTGCCTTCCTTGAATCTGAATAGGCTTGAAGAGAAATTTCAGGTGTATAGGATTTAGACTATGAAGCCAATTATACATTTGTCCTCAATTCAATAAAATTTGTCTACTTTTTTTTGTGACATATGACAAAATTATAAGCCAGTGCATTAGAAGTAGAGCTGAAATTGGATTCTAGAGCTTCTTTTACAAAGAATAGCTGCAACATTATTTTGTTATTGCAAACTGGCTTATCCCCAAGGAGGAAGCTTCAGCAGGCCATCTATTGTTATCAAGTTTCCCTCCTGGTACCACTGAAATCATGTGATAGCACAGTTGGAGTTGCATGAGGTGTGAAGAATCTTTCAAATGTATTAAAAGTCTGCACAGCAAGCTAAGTTGATTTTAGTGACCCAGGTTGTACATGATCTCCAGATTGTACTTTCCTGCATGAAAGTAAGGCTTCTATTATTAAAGGATTTATTCCCCATTCATATTGGAATACAACTTAATTGCAGAGCTTTGAATAGTGGGTGCAGTAACTATAGCTAATTAATTTGTACTGTATCTCTAATACCTTTCCTCCTGGCAGCCCTTTTTGAAATCATGGGGAAAGGAAATGTGGGCGCATCCTCTTCTGCACTACTGTACTGAATAAAATGAAATATATTGAATTATTAGCTAAAGCCCTCAAGAAAACAACATTCCCTTTGACAAACAGAAAACTCAAAATTTCACCTTCACTTTTGCAGTGCCAGCTTCCAAGACAAAGAACCTTAAAGCTAACCTGTTTCCCTCCTGCAATTTATTATTTGTAATTCATATTTCCCTCCATCAACCCCGCGGTTACGGTCACGTGATTCATCAAAAGCCATTTCCAATTTCCAAAACTAAAAAAGCTAAAGGAACAATTTGTTCGATATTTTGAGAGGCTAAGTTCATATTATACCCTTTGGTTAACCAGCGGTCAAGTGAGTTACGTAACCCTGTAGAGACATCACTCGTTCCTTGTCCCCAGCACCCGTTCCTTGTCCCCAGCACCCGTTCCTTGTCCCCAGCACCCGTTCCTTGTCCTCAGCACCCGTTCCTTGTCCCCAGCACCCGTTCAGTTTCCCTCCTACCCCTCCCTTACCTGTAGGATTTTCAGGTCTGCGGGGCTTTCTCTCAGAGGTTCTTCCTCTGGGGGTCAACAACCAAATATGATGCACCGCATTTATGACGTGAGTCTCTGCAGTTATGCTCTCTCTACTGTATATAAAGCTTTGGGTTAGTGGGGAGTTACGTAAGTGAACCTGACCTGTAACTACAAGGTGTGTTTCTTCAAGAAATGATGTTTTCTTGTCAACTGAGCTTCATAACAAACAAAAGGATTCACCATTCAGCTTTCACCTCTACCCAACTTCACTAGGAGTAGCTGAAGGTATAAAGCTCAATTTTAGCAAGAGTTACCTCTCTTTGTGGGCCTAGGGAACTACAATGCTTAATAAGCTGTTACCTGTGATGAGCAGAATTGACTTGTTTGTCAGCTTTTTTTGGTTCAATTTCAATTGGACCTGAAATGCTATATGTACTAATACACTCTCTAAAGAAACTCTTTACAAATTGCCAACTACTTTGATAGGCTCTCACAATTACTAACCTACAAATTTTTCTTTCTCTTGATCTCTTTTCCCTTTTATTTTCATCTCTTTCCCTTATTCTCCCTATCCCTCCTTCCCCTATTCTCCCTATCCCTCCTTCCCCTATTCTCCCTATCCCTCCTTCCCCTATTCTCCCTATCCCTCCTTCCCTCCTCTTTCTCTTCCCCCTCCTCTTTCCCTTTCCCCCTCCCCTTTCCTCATTCTCCCTCCTCCCCTTCCCTGCTCTGTCTCCAGATGCCATTGGTGCATGCCTGTTTTGAGGGCAATGTGGTGCAACTGACAGAGCTCATTGGTCAGAGAGAAGATGTGAATGCCATGGTGAGTGACAATGCAGCTGCAGCTCCTGTGGCCATATAGGTTGTCAAGGCTAATGTTTGGGTGATGACCACTTACCATATGTGATGTTTTTGCCTATAATGTGGTATTCTAAGTGATATAAAGGCCTGTCCACACTGCAAACCAGTTCACACCTTTCTACAGCAACAGCAGGTTTTAACATTTTTCTTACTTCCACACTGGCATGATGCTAAACTAGCTCCATCCTACCTGCATGGGCTGATTAATTGGTTTTTGGATTTTCGTGTATTTGGTATCAAGTTATTTGATTAATTCTTATTCGCTTCTTTATTCCATTTTTTTCCCCTTGGAACTCTCAGCGCACAAACTCCTAATAGTGCACATCAGCAATAAAGCCACATGAATATTTAATGCATATGAAGCCACATGAAGCCTACTCTTCAGGTGGCTTCAAATGAAACCTGTTCTGATCAAATTCATTCTAGTATGAATGTGTGGAACCTACTTCAGAAATGCATGAAATTGGTTTTAGTGTGCAATGTGGACAGGCCTTAACACTGTTGTTACAAATCTGATATGAATCAATGTTAAAGATTAATGAAACGTATTTCCACAGTGTATAGGCAGTTGGTAGTTTATAGAACTGTACATACATATTTAGCATTCAATGTTGTTCGGCACATCTTCCCAGGACAAGTCCAATAGAGTTGTAGCTTGAACTGATTGATACAAATGCATGATCTGTGAGATTGAAATCGTGTAGTATAACAGGAGGGAAGTTGACTTCCCGGAGGTTGCAATGGTGGTGTGGTGCTGTGTATCCTTGCTGTTGATCACCATAGTTACACCCTGTGACTCCAGTCTTAAGAACTACTTGGCATATACAGGGGGAGAGAAAGGAATAATGTCTTTATTATGTCATATGGAAATAGTGTATGGTAAGAGTTGATCTTGTTTTTCTACATTAAATTAGACTCACCTGCATTAAGCATTTCATGAGTAAGAGAAAGAGAGAGAGAGACTCTGGGTGTGAGTGTGTGATATCTCATTGTGGAGTGTTTATGCAGGAGAGAATCCTGGTAATTCCTCCCCTACAGATGAAATTCACCACCCCCCTCCCCCCATGCGCGCGCGTGCACACACACACACACACACACACACACAGAGAGAGCACATGAGTCGATATAGTCAGCTGGCTGCCTAAAATCCTCCATAATTCATATTGGAGCGCCTATTTCTTGAGAGGTTTCCTTGAAGGACATGCTCCCAGACCTCCCCCCCCTAGAACATACTCCCCATGAAAATACCCCGTCTCATTATATTTCCCCAAGGATAAAGTCCTGTATTCTAGCCTGCATGCATGTACATGCCGAGTGTTTTATAGCATGAAAACTATCCGTGGAAATGAAATTTAATTTATCTCGCATTCCTAAAGCAAACAGATTTTTTGGACAAATTTGGGCCAGCTGTACAAGTGCTAATTTGTGTTAACTTTCAGTGCAGGAGTAAAAATGTTGGCCTAGGAAGCTGACACCTATACTAGGTGTTGTTGATGTTCACATATAGATGTACCACATTCCAATATTGCATGAATAGACATGGCCCAATTCAATGAGAAGGACCTTTCCATCCAATCCACTAGGTATTCTCTGTAGAGTTTTCTGAAGAAAAATGGAACACTGAACCTTCTGTTTGGGGTTTTTGTGTGTACATGTGATGCAAACATGGTTTAATGTAATTCACATTGTTATGGCAACTAAATTCTATCAACAAAGAGTGATCCATCAGTTTGATTACGATGATTTTTAAAAATGCATGAATTAACATGTACCAATTCAATGAGGACTTTCCATCCAAAAACAGAACATCAAACCTTTTGTTTGGGGCTTTTGTGTGTACATGTGATGCAAACATGCTTTAATGGCAACAAAATTCTATCAACAAAAAGTGATCCATATGTTTGATTACGATAATTTAAAAAAGAATGGATTCAAATTTATATATATATATAGATATATAGATTGTCATTATTTGAATGAATTGATAATTCTAATGTTACTAGATCATATTGCTTATTAAAATTTTGAAAAAAACAACAAACATCTCCCCTGCCCCCTTCATCCAGGATGCAGAGAAGCGTACAGCCATGCATGCAGCTGCTTAACTGTGGGGATACAGAGTGCATCTCTGCGCTGGTCCAAGCTGGGGGCAAGATCAACCCCAAAGATTCCCAATGGCTCTCCCCTCTCCACTACGCCGCTGCCTGAGGACACACATCAGCTCTGAAGGAGTTGCTGCGTAACAACGCCGACCTGATGGCCCGTGACAAGAACTGGATGACTCCCACCTGGCAGCTATGAACAACCACATCCACTGTGCAGGTAAAGGGTCATCACCTCTTCTGGTGACAACATGAAGTTGATGATAAATAGAAACATTTATTTTCTGGTTCACTTTATTTTGCCTTCATGGCAGTGGAAATTTCGCTCCTGCCTGGCATTCTCTTTTCTTTCCTTGTTTCTAAACTACCAATTTCCATTCCAGTATTCAATAATGTATCTACCGCACATGATTTGAGTAGTGTACAAGCCGTGGGTGTTTACTAATGGACCTGCCACACTCCACAAACATGGGAATACTTGCTCTTTATTTTAATAACAAACATTTTCTACTGTCAAAAAATGTGTCCGCATTTTCCATTGTGCATGCGGTTCCTAAAGACACTTATGGGAGCATTTTTCGCTAGTTAGTTTAACCCCCTCATTATTTTCTGCAATGACCAACCATATCCTCGAAATAAGCCACACCTTACTAATAATACATGCGATAAGTCTAGAGTGTTGTTTTATTGATGGTTGTTTTTTGTTGTAGTTTTCCTTGTTCATTTGTTGGTTTTCTTGTTGGTTTTGGCCAACCAAACCGAACCCCTCTGGTTGAAGTGCTCATTATAACATAGCTATCATGCCAAGCCACAAAGTAAGATCTACGATATCGAGTTTAGGGCGTGGGCCTGGTGTTCAATATATTAAAGTGAAACCACCAAGAATATGAGATGTTTGAGTAAGTCTGAGAAATCAAGGAATGAGTGTGGAATTTTAGACAGTCCTCCCTAGTGCATTTGATTGTTGCCATCCCTTACCTCTTGCAGAGGTCCTCGTTCCCATGGTGATCAACCTGGATGTCAAGGTGGGTGGGTGGGTGGGTGTGTGATGGAGGTTAATTATTCTGCCTTTCATCTCTCGTATATATATATTTTTTGCACTCTCTCATCCCCTCTCCTTCCTCTGCCTGTGCTTGCCCACGGCCTGATGCAGTCAATGTCTTTGGGTGCACTCCCCTTCACGTGGCCTGCAACAACGGCCAGGACATAGTGGTCGACATTCTCCTGCACTACGATGTGGCACGCAATGCTCTCAACAACCGTGGACAGACTCCACTCCATTACGCTGCCTTCTCCCATCATGGAGCTTTGTGCATGGAGCTGCTGGTTAAGGCAGGGGCCAACCCCAACATCCAGGACATGGATGGCAGGACACCACTGCACATGACTGCACTGCACGGCTTCTACCTCCGCACAGAGACACTCATTGGGCAAGGTCTGTCTCATGAACAGGCTGCGAGGGGGAATTCAATTTTTTTTTTTTCAAATAAAAATGTATATGTATTGGTCCGAAGCTATTCACACTGAGTTTATCTTGACTACATTTGGACTTGTACGTTCATCACACAAGTTGTGTACGTACGTCACGATATACAAATAATATTTTCAGAATGAAAAAAAATATATTCTTCTTTTAAGCTTGTGACATACTTACCCAGGTATGTTAGGAATAGTTTGATAGCAAAGAGAGATTTGTAGCGTTGCATAATTTGCAGGATTTTCAAGCTAAAGAATAGTTATCAAAAACAGAAATTCTCTGCATATGTCCGTCTTACCCCTATAATCGTTGCTCCTACCCAATAGCTAACTAATATCCCAAGTCTTTTATATGGGTAAATACCTTCAATAGGCCTTACAATAGCTGAAATATAATATCTATATTATGGACTGCCATATTAAAAGTTATTAGGAGTTTAACTGTCTGAACTCTATACGTTCATCACGATGGAACTGCCCATATTAAAAAAGAGGAGAGAATACAGTGTACAAATTTATATATCAGTATGCCACGCTTCCCTCCACCCTAGCATGGAACTGTGAACACAGCTATTAGGTGAAGAAGGGATAATGAAGATTTGGTATGGTATGGTGGGCACCATATAAGATACACGACACTGTCTATACCACCTGTTGGTGATAATTAGGAATTTTGTGTGGCTATCATTGATACCACCCCACATTTAGGGTTAAATGTTAATACAAATGGGAATTCGTAATCTCTACATACATGTATAATGTTAGAAATAACTTGGAAAAAGAATTTGGCAATCTACAAGCTGCACATTAACTTTTTGAAATTTTCTTTTTAAAGTTATAAATTGCATGTAAGGCATTATATCCCAACTTCAGAGAATGTAATTCCTTCATTTTATGCACTCACATTTTTTATATTTACACTGCAACAGCTCAGCTCTAAACAATTATGCCAGCTGCAGTTGATCAAAAAAAGAACTGTCCACTATGTCCTGCTGCTCTGGGAGGATAGAGGAAATTAAGTCTGTCTTCTTTTCAAAGCTTCATCAAGACTTGGTTTGAGCAATAAGGATAAGACTCGGTGGCTAGCTCCTCTACGAGCTTGTGATTCTTTTTGCACGATAATCTCTGACATGTTTTCATCTCTTTGAAATGGTGCTTCTCTACTTCTGCTGTACTTTATGCTTCTCTTGCTACCCATCTTTGAGCGGCTTTCTTTGCCTCTCTTATATAATGTTAAGATTGATAATCCTCAAGTTGTCCTTGATGTCTGCCCTCCTTGTCCTGCCTTTCCTTGGAGCTTAGCATAGTAACTCAGACTGATATGGTACAAGGCCTGGTAAACGTGCCATATTTCAATGTCAGATTAGGTGTTCCATGTCACCAAACCATATCCATTGACAAAAACATACCCATATCCACTCCATCTGGACGAAATTTTCGCCACCCTATCTGGATGAAACTTTCACCAGGAGTTGCAGTGAGGTGCCCTAATTAATTCCTGAAAGTTTCATGAAGATCCCTCCAGCAGTTTGGAAAGAGTTAGAGTCAGCACATACGCACAAACAAATTGTGAATTATAGTAAGATATACTGTTGTTCATTTCTATAACAATTCATAAAATGTTGCTACTTAAACTGTGTTTGTTAGGGGCGATGTGTAGCTGGTCTGATATATCCACATGTAGACTTGCCTGTGAAGGTTTAATGCACCTTGTGACCTCTCTCTGTGTGTCATGTCTGCCTATGCACAGGTGCCTGGGTGGATATTGAGGACAAACAGGGCAACACGTCTCTCCATATTGCTGCCCGCCATGGCCACGCCTCTGTCACCAGGACCCTGATCTGCAACGGAGTGGCCCAGCAGATGATGCGCAGAGGGTCTGGGGGAATGCTGCCTGTGCACATGGCGTGCCTCAGTGGCTACTCCGACTGTGTGGAGCTGCTCATACCCAGAGGTGAGTGGGAGGGTGTGGCCTCGTGTTGGGAGGGAGGGAGGGAGTAGATTGAGACATTCATTATAGTTAGTGACACCTTACTGACTTTCATGGTGTGCTCACAGTCCTCACTTATTGTCACCACCACACTGAGACCTGTCACATGTGCTCTCCCTCCCGTCACCATGGCAACGTTGAGTGTGTGGACCTGATGATTGGAGTGTGCTGTGATGTGAATGCTTGGGACAAGCTAGACCGCACCCCTCTACACTATGCTGCCTCTAGGATGCAGTACCAATGTGTGCTCTCTTTGGTGGCCAACAGTGCCTCCCTGACAGCTGTGGACAAGCTAGACCGCACCCTTCTGCACTATGCAGCTTCTTGCTGATGGAGATGCCAAGTCAGTCAGACAACAAGTCAACAATGATGACGTCAACAACCACCTTGTGTTTTAGAGCTTGATTTGTGGAACAAGACTATTTCATGTTGACTGCATGTGTTGGGCTGGAGGTGCTTGGACAACATCTAGATATATAACTATATGATCTATCAACTAATACAACCAACGACTGTTCTCATTCCCTTTATCCATGATTACCATCAACCTCTTGTTACCAACACTGTCTTTAAATCTCTTTCAATAGCGCTCTCTAATATTACATCCTCATTTAAATTATTGCTCTTGCATTTAAACCAATTCCTTTCTCCTCCTGTGACTTTACCTAAACTAGATTTAGTAGTGCAGACACACAAATATGTTTGTGAAAGAGGGAGTCATTTTTAGTGGTGTAGTGAGGATAGATCTTTAAAATTGTAGTGACCATTGGGCAGTGTAGAATAGCCAATTGAACAGCCTGACAAAGTATAATAACTGCACACACACGCGCGCGCACACACACACACACACACACACACACACACACACACACACACACACACACACACACACACTCTGTTTATATACAATACATAGCCCTAGCCCTATCATCTTTGTTAAGGACACATTATATTTGTCCAATGTTGATGATGTCATCTCTCTAATCCGTTTCTTCCACAGCTGTGTGACACACTTTTGTGAACTTGAGTGGCTCCTCCCCCTTCACTGTGAGCACCTATGGCTTCACTGCACTCCACTATGCCGCCTCTTATGGACACAAGATGGCCATGCAGATCGTGAGCCAAGGGTTGAGGGGTCTCTACAGGTCACCCACACAGGTGTGTATGTGTTGTGTTGATGCTGTAGCTATTGGATTACACTCCAGAAGATAACTTATCTGCCGTTGCCATGGATAAGAAGACCACACCATCATTTAGCCGTATGTGCTCACTGAGATGTGTTTCTATGAGCAGACACTCCCCACACCTTGTGACACTCTCCTCCCTCCCCCTCCTCCCAAACCACTCCCCCTCCCCCCTCAGGCCTACCATGGTCATTACGGCATGCTGGAGGAGCTTCTCTACAAGTATGTCTCCTACATCAATGGCAAGAACAAGAAAGGTTGCACACCTGGACCTGGCCGCTTTCCAGGGCCACAAGTAAGACTCACCCGGCATCACATAATCACACACTGTCTGTGTCTGATAAGCCTTCATATATACATATTCTATTTCGCTACCTTCTATAGTCTGGCACCTTTCTTTCTCCATATTTATCTTTACATCTCATGTTTTATATTCATTTCTTGTTATTTTTTCACTTTAAATCGATTATTACCTCCCACGTCCCTTCATTCCCTCTCTCTCTCCTTTGCCCCTGTTGACCTCCCTTGTCCCCCCCATCCCCCATCATAGTATTCATCTCTGTGTGTATATATATACATCCCTTCTCTTGTTGTCATGGTAACAGTGTGTTGGCACATTCATCCACCCTAGCACCCCCCTCCTCCCCTGATCTTGCAGATTTAACGACAATGAGACGTGTGTGGAGCTGCTGCTGGAAAAGATGAGCTCCTCTGAAGTGAATGTACTCAATGGCTGCAGGCGGAGTGTTGTACATGCAGCTGCCTTCAACAACAGTGTGGAGTGTCTTCATCCATTATCACACCCACAGGTGGTTAATAATTAATGCTCACCCGGTTACTTGGAGACCACATGTCTAATTTCAGCCTATTTAGTCCTTTAATTAGCTTTTGGCTGGGTGTGGCTATGATAAAATCACAGATTGCACTCACCCGGGTACTTGGAGAAAACATACCAAATTTCATCCTGTTTGGAAGTGATTTATAAGTAGGTGTTGCAGCTGTTTTGTTCTCTTGTCGACTTGCCCCCCTCCCTCCCCTCCACAGACCACTCTTCATAACTGCTAGGTCTGGTCTGACCACGGTTGTCATGGAGCTTCTTCACAGAGAAGTGGACCTCAACATTAGGGACAATGAAGGTACCGTCCCTTCCCTTCGGTGTGTGTCTAAGAGGGTGTGTATGTGGTTGTGTGAAATAGAATGACTTAACATACACTCAGTGTGTTCATGTGGTCCATCAGTAACCTGATGCCACCTCAGGTCACATGAGGGAGATGTGTGAGTCAGTGTTGTTATGCTGGAGTGCATCACTCCCTCAAGGGCATGCAAGAGTTAGTGTCCACTCATCACATGTAGTGAAGCATTAGTAGTGACACTTGCTGAGGGAGGACTTGCACACTAGAGCCTTATGGGTTGTCTGTGGTTCAAGCTACATCCTGTGAGAATTCAGACTAGAGCAACAACATTCCTGCAACATGCTTGAATAAACATCCTGAATTACATGTTAGTCAGCCATCTTGTGCTGATGAGGCATATTCACAATGGACACTTATTGTCTGATCCGCTGATTCATTTGTTTGATGTCATGTAGTAGCTCTTGCAGAAATGTGTTGATAGAAACCCAGTGTGAGGTCACTAATCTAGTTGCTAATATTCATTGTAGAGATGTTTGCTTCAGTGGATGTGTTGTTGTGTTGTGTTGCCCTGTGTCCTTCCCTAGGTTACCTGCCCATCATTAGTCCTGCCATGGCTGTGTATCTGGAGGCTATCCTGCGGGCTATGATGGGACTAGGCACTGCTCGTGTCTGAAAGGGAAGGATGTTTGTTTGCTGTCTCTTTGGCTGACAAGACTTACTGTTTGTGTTATGAAACAAGTTGTATCAATGTGTATATATGAATATAATTCATAATAGGTTATTTGGTGTTTTAAATGACATGGGACTTCCCACTTTTGTTTGGTGACCTGACAGCTCTCAATCTTATGGCAGAAGTTTCTTTTTGTTAAGAAGGCTTCAAGGAATAGGAATATTCTTGTTGAAGTCCATTACCAATTGGAGCACAAATCAGCAATTTATTCACACCTGAAAGTACATGTGCATCAGTGTATGTTATGCCAACTCGGGTATCTGGCTTTGCCAGTGTTTCACAGGGACAGTATAGAATGTCATAGCAACGTTTGGGCTTTGTATTTGATTGAAATTGACTCAACCATTATGCCCTGATCTCTATCTGATTAGTATGATTGGAAATTTTATTTAATGAAATGGTAAAATATTTGTTTACTGATCTAGCACGCAATAACGCCTTTTGGCCGCATTGCTTATGGAAGGACATGTCTTTCTGAACTACATGTCTCAGGATGACATGTCTTACAGGAGCATATGTCTTAAGAGTGGTCATGCTTTGCAGAAGGACGTCTTATGTGATGTCATGTATTGCTGGAGTGGATGTCTTCAGGATTGCATGTCACAGATGATGTGTCTTACTGGAAGGCATGTCTTACAAGATGACATCTCTTGAAGGTAGGTCTTAAAAGAGGACATGTCTTAAGGAGTACATGTTTTGCAGGATGGCATATCTTATAGGATGATTTGTCTTACAGGAGGACAGGTCTTACTGGTGGGATGTGTCTTATAGGAGGCCATGTATTGCGTATTTTACAGAATTACATTTTATGAGGACCTGTATTACTGAAAGACCTGATTTAAAGTAGGATACGTCTTATTGGCGGGCATGTCTTACATGAGGACACATTTTATA
The DNA here is from genome assembly GCA_963969325.1 of Lycopodina hypogea. Taxonomy (NCBI): domain Eukaryota; kingdom Metazoa; phylum Porifera; class Demospongiae; order Poecilosclerida; family Cladorhizidae; genus Lycopodina; species Lycopodina hypogea. Next base: position 2,506,163 of record OZ017788.1, read on the forward strand.
GGAGGGCATGTGGTAGAGGAGATCATGTCTCATGAGAGGACATGTTTTATTAGAGGACATGTCTGGAAATTTCACAGGATTACGTTATATGATAGGACCTGTATTACCGAAAGACCTGATTTAAAGTAGGATACGTCTTATTGGTGGGCATATCTCATGATGACACATTTTATAGGAGGGCAGGTCTCATGAGAATATGTTGTGTGGGAGGACATGTTTTATTAGAGGACATGTTTTATTAGAGGACATGTCTTGTGAGAAATCATGTATTATGAGATGTCATGTCTTACAGTGAAACAAGATTAGAAATGTCATGATGCCATGTTTTGTTTGGTTTTAGTTAATGTAATCTTTCTTCTTTTTTCTGAAAATCATGGGTTATCCCTAATTTGTGGCATCTTTGTGTAAGTTGTAACCGATTATGTTGCTGTGAGTTTAGGCATCTGTTGTATTTTTCTCCAATACTGTTTACTGTTTGCAATGTTTTTTTTTTGTTGTCTATCTAGGTTTCTTTTTGCCTTTTTTGTTTGTTTGTTTTTTGCTTTTTTTAAATTCTTATAAGTCAATAGTTTGTGCATGCTTGACAAACGTACCTCCTCAATTAAGGTGTGCATGCACCTGCTTTAAAATTGTAGCTGGAATGTGCCAGACAGTGATGGTGGGAGGCCCAGCTGTTACCACTCACCACTATAATTTGTTTGAAATCTTTGCTGGATTTTTTTTTTCTTCTTGTTTATACCTTGTCTGTGGCTCTTTTATTCCTTGGGTGTTCTGTAGTTGAGCACTGGTGATCATCAGCCAGAATGTTTCTGTATAGACAATGCTGAATGATTTGGTCTTCATGACTTGCTGCAACTGCTGTTTATCTATTTCTTTTCTTTCTTTTGTATGTCCCATGGGGTCCAATTCTGTGAACCCAGTTTTCTTCTTTTGACTTCCAAATTTCATTTTTATTAAAACAGAGACCAACATACAAATAGGCAGAATGGAAATGCAATGTGGAAATATCAATCATCAGTTGGTTTTTGTTTTTTTCCTCTCTGCCACCAACTGCCACCAACCATGACCATACTCAGCTCAGCACCATTCTCAAAGTACCCCCACCCACGCATGCTAGTTGGTGCCAGATATGAAGGGATGTGGGGGAACCAAAAAGTACAATTTATTTAAAGGGTAACTGAACTGGGAAAAAAAAAGTAAATTTTTTTTTTCCTGTGGGGGTGTAACTATCCATTGACGTCACAAGGGAGCTGACTGCAGCCAGAACTCATGGAGGCGCTATGGTATTTCAACAAACTTCAACAATTCATGGAGTCAGAAAAGAAGGGAAAAGTAATGAAGTAAGTAAACAACTGCATAGAGCCCTGTACTCTTGTAATGAGGTACAAACATTTTGTGTGGAGCAAGTTTTCAGCCTCTACTGGTCAAAAAATATTTTTAAAACTTATTAAATAATTTCCTTCTTTTTTCAGATTTACTACATTCTTGAAAAGATCTTTTTGAACAGAGCTCCTGATTTTTGAAGAATGCTTTCAGCCCCCCCCCCCCCCCCCCCAAAAAAAAAAACAACTAGTCATAAAAATGGTCAAGCAGGGAGATAGACAGGATACTGTGGGGGAGTTGTTGGAAGAATTGGGTAAATTTGCCCAGATCAACAGAGAGACAAGCCCAACTGAAAAGCTGAATGAGGAGAGCTGCCTGAAACAACCTGATCAAGCTACATTTCAAAAATTTGACTAAAATGGAATTAAACAAGTGCTGTCATTTTAATGATGAATATTTATTGGTTTGAGTTGTTCTTGACAGTTATGCAGGGGGATATAGGACATACTTGGGGAGGAGGGGATGAGGCAAGAAATTATCAGGGTTGCATTGGTGGTGTTTCCAAAAGATTTGAGAATGAAAATAACTTAGCAATCTTGGTACACTGCTTTGCACATTCTGTAAATTGTTATCTACAAGATATTGCAAGTGTATAAAAGAAGCCTTAAACTTTGCTGTAGAAGTTATACAGGTTGATAACGTACCCAAGCTGCAAGTAGCAAGTACACACTTTTTCGAACACTTTACCCAACAAGGTGGACAGTCTGCACAAGAACTATGCAACGAATCTTGACAATTGTTCTTGATGAGCTAGTGGTATGCTAGCATTCATGGAGTGATTTCTAACTTATTTTGGTTTCAAGTTCTCTATCTTGGTTTTTGGTATCATTAAACAGTTATCAGTTACTTTTCAGAGAGTTAATACTAATGTTAATGACTGCTTTGCTGCAGTCAATGTTACTATTCAAGGTCTAACTAGATGCAAAAGTGATGAAATGTTCTAAACATTTTTTGAATTGGTCAAATATGAAACAGAAGACAAATGCAATCCACCAGTATTGCCTAGGAAATGAAAACTTCCAAGGAAGTTAACTGATAGTGGAGATGGGCATTCTTTTGGTTTTGTACATAAGCTTTATAGAAAAAAATTTTTTTTGAGGTTATTGACAGCTTAGTAGGAGATCTTAAGAAATGATTTAAACAAAATAATTTTATTTTCGTACAGAAATTGGAGACTCTACTTCTTGATAGTGCAAATGGCAGGCATGTTACTCTCCCAAAAGAGAATATTGACATGCATGAAAAAGATACGATATGCAAAAATTAAAACTCCACCTTCAACTTTAACTAAGTGCCATGACATCAATTCCTCTGGATGGAATTCCTATCAGGGAAGTTACACAAGTGCAAACAATTTGCAATATCTTGAATAACCAGCCTACCTTAAAATTTTTGATTACTGAAGTTCATAAACTGCTCAAATTATATTTGACAATTCCTGTCACTACATATACTGCGTCTGCTGAGTGAAACTTTTTCTGCTTTGAAACAATTGAAAATACATTTGAGGAATTCAATGACACAGTAGTACTTATACCATTGCATGTTATTACTAATTCATAGAGACAAAACTGATGGTCTTAATCTAAAAGATATTGCATCAAAATTCATTCAAACAAACTAAAGAAGAATTGGCTATTTATTTTTATTATATTATTATTATATATTTTTTTAGTATAAATTCTCATAGTAATAATGATAGATCTTAAGGTATGAAAACAAGCAATCATTTTAAGCATGTATCTCTTGGCAGGTATATGATTCTTTTAATTCCCCCCCCCCCCCCCCCCCCCTCACTCCAAATAATAAATAATTTTCACCTTCCTACTCCACTGAGATGCATATACATTACATGAGTTGTCTGTTTGCTTGTGTTTATTCCTGTTAGAACTGCTATATGCTGAAGGAGCTGAGTCCACTTTTTCTTTAGCAATAACCTCATCGCCATGCACTGCTGTGCTGATCTGAGAGACATGGATACCACCTCCATAAACATTGACTCAGAACAGTGTGGACCATGAAGTAATTTTATTCTATCAACTATAGAACCTCTGCTATACCTGAGCAAGACTTTATGTTTTAGCAATTCCATAAAATTCTCATTAATTTTGCTCCTTTTGAACCCATTTGATTAAACTTACTGTGATGGTGTATAAAGTTCACATCATTGGTTTGAATCATAATAGACAATTACTGTACTGCTGTTTTTGAGATTATTCTCGAAGCTTGAAAGTAATTGTTTTATTGCAGGTCCAAGAAGGTAGTGTATTCATTAATAAAAAAGAGATACAACTTTTAAATTAATTATGCTTGCTATACTCTCAAATATGGTTCTATTACTGTCATCTTTTATGCCACACTTTAAGTTGGAAGGTCAAAATGGAGAGCCATACTGGAGAAGCAAAGCTTGCAATCACAATCACAATAGATTATGTATGCATCACACCAAATTATTTATTCTAAATCCTTTATAAAGGGAAATACTGAAATGGGGGTCTCTTCTCTCTCTCTCTCTCCTATTTTATTTAATAAATATTTCTAAAAATTGCATATGTGAGAGGGAGGTGGGTGGGCAAACTTAGATATCCATCTCCACCCACCATCCATCACAATTCTATGCTCTATTATGGCACCATTATTTAAGCATATTAGAAATAACAAGAATATACAATATATATATATATATATATATATAGAAGGAGAGACCCCCAATTTACAGCTCGGTCCACACATATGGAGAATAGGACAGGAAGTGATCAGGAAGTTCTGTGTTTACGAATTACTGCGTCATAGGTATTTTGAAGGATGCGCAGAGAATCAGTATAATTATATTTGGTTCTCCCACCTGAGCCACCACTTCAGTAGCCACTCACTGAAATTTCAAAATTTGCTCTAGGAATGTCTCCACCAGAGTTTTTAAACAAATCCTGTTTCATCCAGTGATCCAGTCTTCCTGACTAGTAGCTAGTTATAATACTTGAATATATTGTTGTATATCTTTGAATTATTATAGCTAGCTAGCTCGCTATCCTATAAGATCTGCTCAAGCTTCTTTTTGAGGGTTTAACAGTTAAAATAGGTTGCTAGGACATATTTGTATAGCTAGCTATAGCTGTAGAGTTGTGACAGCAACCAACTGTTTCTATCAACCTGTCAAACGTTGGCATTTACTGCACTATTGCAAGCTGCTAGACCTAGCTGTTGGTATTATTTTTTGATTAGAGAGTTCTTGAAGGATATTGCGTGACTTTATCTTGTGTCCACTAAATTTCAGAAATTCTGTCAAGGAAGCAAGGTGAGCTAGCTGCCTGGGTATTGGAAAAGTTTCAGTTCATATGTATCTTATTGTGTGCCTTATTTATTGATGCCATCATACAATACTGGGTTGTTGTACTTCCTCTATTTGAATAATTTTCCTTCAAACCAAATGTTTTGAGGCTAAAATCTATTTTTTTGATTAGGATTGGTCCAACCTGAAGAGTGAGTTTTATTTACACAGTAATTTTTTTTGGACTGGGGTGGATACACATTAACATACATACACTAACTATTTCAGCCTGACACACACCTAAAAGGAGAAGTGTGACTAAGTGTAACGCATACCATGTTGCTTCCAGAGTCATGCTGTATGTGTGCCAAGTTTAAATCTTTATATAGAGCCATGAGTTTTCAGAAATACCAATTTTGGCATTTTTAACCTAACACACAAACAGGAAGTGGTATGGCCAGGTGTAACCAAGCTAATCATACTCCCAACGTTAAGTTGTGTATGCATACCAAGTTTTATGTCTGTGGTTCCAAGGGTTTATCTTGCCAAAACAAAGGAAGAGGTGTGGCCATATAGACACTTAAAACATTCACCAGGGGACCTGATTCCAAATATATAAGGGTTGGTGGGTCAAACGCAACCTGTTCAAGGGTAAATTTTTAACTCACAGAGAAACAGACAGAGAGACAGAAAGACAGACTGAGAACAGACAGACAGGTAGGCAGACTATTCATCTTTATACCCACCCATTGGGTGGTTTTTCAGTTGTCTTCAGCCTCCTCCAGTAATAAACATGTTCAGTTTGTGTAATTTATTATGTAAGTATTTTTGTAATTTTTTTTTTGCCACTTGAGTGATATGGGCTTTGGAAGGGTTTCAAGTTGGTGGTCCCTTAGCCTAAACATTCATTTCTACTGGAATAATATAGATTAAGCTCATTTAAATCATAATTCTTAAGATAAGAATCACATTGAGTTTTATTCGAAGACATATTTTACACTACATTATCAGTGTAGGATCATTCATAAGTTCATTTTAACTGTTCAATATAATGATCTGTGCTTCTGTCATCAAGGAGCCTTAACAATGATTTTAGAGAGGGGTGGGCCTCCCTGACACTCCCCCAACCTCTCCTTTGATTTGGACAGTGGAAGCATTTATTATTTTTTTTTACTTTATGAAGATAAGGTGAAGTAAATCATGTGGACTCCAAGTTCTGCTGCTCTTTGGATATATAGCTAAAAAAATATTATTTTAAATTTTCAGAATATAGATTGGTAGTGATTAAATACACAATAATAAAATATTACAGAATGAGATAGAGATGAAAATACAAGTAACATTAGATAAATGGTTTGTTGGTCAGATAACCAGCTGCTGATGGGACTGCTCACAGCCTGGCAGGGCATTACTTTATAACAAGTTCTCTAAATGTTACTTTCTTGGGAATTTCCTTGTTCATTTGAAACTCCCTCCAACCAACCAGTGCTAAGGTCCCGTTCAACCCCAGGCCATGGAATTGGTTTTAAAAATTTTTTTACCTCTAAGATTAAGTCAAAACATTAAATCATAAGTGATCTGGTTTTTGGCTGGAAATTTCTGATCTTGTATGTAATCAACCTACTTACTCTAATAAGTTCAGCCCATCCCTACTGCTGTTTTTAGCTCTCCATCTGCCTTTCCTGGAAAGATTTCTGCACTCCTAACTTTCCCTAATATTTTCCTTGCCAATGAATGATTTAGATTGGTTCAGCCATTCTTTTCTGCCTCAAACTCTATTGCTGCCCTCTTTGTCTCCATTATAATAAATTATTTTCATATTCTTTTTTTGTAGTGTAAGTAAAGTCTCCTAGGGAGACGACTGGCTTTTGTCAAAATCAATAAAATATGGGATATGGTGAGGGTTCTCTGAAAAAGAATAAATCTCTTATGGAGAGTGTAGCCCTTGCTGCTGCCCTGAACTTTTTGTGAATTTCCTGCCGCTCACAGGGACAGTAATGAATGTTTAAATTTTTTTATTTTTTTATTTTTTAAAAAATTTTTTTTTTTTAATTTCACTACCAACATGAGATAGACAAACAGACTTATGGACAAGCATATTAATATATAAGAAAGTATAGATACATAATATAATTAATTTTATATGCAATGTTGGCTGTTATCTGTTTTTCATGAATATTTGAGACTATTTATTCAGCATGTGCATATTTCCAATATTTAACTTGGGCAAAAACATACCATAATTCCATTATTTTCTAATTTTTTTATTTGGTTTTATTGCCAATATTTTCCTAAATTTGGCTGTGGCAACCATGTCAAACATTGTATATATATATATATATATATATATATACATATATATATATATATATATATATATATTAAGAAGCTATTGCAGTTTTTGATTTATAATACATATACTGATCACAGTATACTTAGGCAATCCCTTATCAGGCAGATAAGAACACTGCATTTATTCCTTTTGGTGGTGTTAAGGGTAAAAAGAAGAGCAGATGATGATTTCAATATGAATTTGTTCCCCCCTCAGAATAAGCAGACCTGTAAGTCGGTACAGTAGAGCCTGTACCTTTGAATGACACAAAATTTCTAATTCAGCAGGTAAACAAAGAATTTTCAACACATGAACTGATGTTATTCCTATTATCAAACACCCATAAAAATAGACATATTTGTTAAAATTAATATTATCTTATTTCAGTGCTCGACATTAAAATAGAAGTCAAACACAGAAGAAATGGCTGAGGTAAGTGCATCAGATAATACTATAGCAAATATTGATGAATTGCTTGTTGACTTTCATGTAAATGTTACAACTATGGACCGCTTATGTTTAATGGGAAACCAGTAGTTTATTACAGTGCCCAGACACAAACAGAATACATTGAATAGTGCCAGCAAACAAATATTGACATCTGCAATCCTTAAGTGGCACTCTATTTCCTTTGGTAATTATTGTGTTTCTAAACTTAGTACTTTGATAAGGGAAGTATATATCATTGGGAATGTTAAACCAGTTTTATTTGATTATATGTTTCATCTTATAAAATTTTTTGGCTTCATGTTATCTTAGAAAGTGAGTTTCTACAATGCCAGAGATATTTTACTATAAAAGAAACCATAAATTGACCAAATTTCCATGTGAACGTGTCTTACTTCTCTCTGTGTGATCTACTGACCATAAATTATCATAGTTGGTGAGTTAAAATGTTAGTATATTGCTACCATTATGAGAAAGAATAAATTTAACTATCTAATATCTGCAAACATATCCTACTATTTTCTCTCCGATCTTATGTCTCTACATCATCATAGGATGTAAGTTAAAATTATTGCATATTACCAACACTAAGAAACAAAATTCACTTATTGCCTCACATTTGTGCATATCCTATTTCTACATGTCTATCTACTCACTAACTGATTCTATGTATTCATAGTTAGTGAGTTACAAAACTAGAGTATTGCTACTACTATAATAAGTCATGCAATAATTATCTCATACTTGAACATGTCCTATTTCTCACTGCCTGACCTACTGACTATATATCATCATAGAATGTGAGTTACAATGCTAGTGTATTGCTACCACTATAAGAAAAATTCACTAATTATTTCATACTTTTATATTTATTCTATTTCTCTCTCTGACCTGCTGACCCAATGCTATCATAGGCTGTGAGTTACAATCATAGTATATAGCACCTATAAGGAAACATGGTCTAAGTATCTCATATCCTATTCATATCTGCCTGATCTACTGAATTCATACCATCTTAGTTGGTGAGTTCCCATGGTAGTGCATAGGTACACTATAAGAAAACATGCACCCAAATATTACTCCTTCGAACATGTTTTATTCTCTCTGCCCAACCTAATCACTTACATCATCATAGAGAGTGAGTTACAATGAAATTGCAGAGCTACCACAATAAGAGAAACTCTACTAACTATATGTATTTAAACATGTCTTATTTCTCTCTGCCTGACCATCTGAATCTATATCATTATAGAGAGTAAGTTGCAATTCTAGTATTTTGTTACCACTATATGAAAATATGCATTAATCATCTCATACTTGAAATATCCTATTTCATTATGCCTGAACTGCTGATTCTATATCATCATAGATGGTGAGTTGCAATACTGGTGTAAAGCAGCTACTACTCGAAGAAAATATGTACTAATTATCACATATTTGAACATGTCCTGTTCATATTTACCCAACCTGGATCCTATATTATAATAGAGAGTGAGTTACAATGCAATGCTAGTGCATTGCTACCATAAAAAGAAAGAATGCACTTATTATATCATATCTGAACATGTCTATATCTCTCTATACACCTATCATAGATGGTGAGTTACAGTACTAGGATATTGCTACAATTATAGGAAGACATGCACTAATTATCTCTAATTTGAACATGTCCCTTTCTAGTATATTGTTAACACTGTATGAAAACATGCACTAATTATGTCATACTTGATACACCAATTATCTCATACTTGAAATTCCAATTTCACTATGCCTGAACTACTGATTCTACTCTGTCCAACCTACTGATTATATTATAATAGGACGTGAGTTGCAATGATAGAATACTGCTAAAACTAAAAAAATGTGCACTATTTTTAAAAATCATATCTGAACATGTCCTATTTCTTTCTGCCCCAACTACTGAATCTATATCATCTTCATAGAGAGTGAGTTACACTGCTAATTTATTGGTACCACTGTTTAAAGAAAGCATACATCAATTGTATTATATTCTACATGTACTATATCCCTCTGTTTGACTTACTGACATCATCATAGAAAGTGAGTTACAATGCTGTCTATTGCTACTATTATTAAAAAAATATATTAATTGTCACACGTGAACATGTCCAATTTTTCGCGCCCTGAACTTCTGACCCTGTAACATCATAGCAAGTTAGTCATAATACCTGTGTATTGCTACCATTATAAGAAAAATAATGCATTAATTTTCTCACATTCAAACTCATCTTATTTATCTCTGACCAACCTATTGACTCTATAATATCATAGAAAGTAAGTCATTGTGCTAGTGTATTGCACCATTATAACATAGAGTCACTGATTGTCTTAAATTTGAACATGCTTAATTTCTTTCTGCCTGATTCGCTGACTATATATCATCATAGGAAGTGAGTTTAAAAACTATTTTACTGCTACCAATTCACTCATCAACTTTCAGTTGAACATGTCTTATTTCTCTCAGTCCAGCCAATTGACACAATTTCTTCATAGTTGCAAATTATTTAGCTATATTAATACACTATATTTGGGTTATTGATATTATTTCATGGATTAATCAATTCATGAGTTAGTTTTCTGCAAGATCAACTATAATTTCATTCCTTCACCTTTCTTGCTACTGTCTCTAATTATTTTTCTTGCATTCACAAATGTTTCTCTCTGCAACTACTTGACCCTTCTCATCTTCTACTTAACCATTCTCTCTCTGCTCTCTATAACCTTAATCTCTCTTCATCTATTTCCTCTCTGTTCTTGATCTCTCTCTTTGTTTTCTTAACCCATTTTTCCTCTCTTCTTATCCCTTTTCACTATTCTTCTTACCTCTTCTTTCTTCTCTCTTAAACCTTTCACTCTTATTAACCCTTTTCTCTGCTCTTTCTGTCCATTCTCTACTTTCCTCTCTGCTCTCCTAAACCTTCTATTTTGAACTTGATGCTTCTCGCTACTCCCCTCAACCCTTTTTTTCTCTTCTCTTTTTAAATCTTATATATTGCCTCTCCTAAACCCATCTCTATGTTGTTTGTTTTTTTTTAATTGTTTTCTTTTCTTTCCATAACATTTTCCTCTTTGATTCTCTTCTCTGCTCTATTTGGTCATTCTTTCTGGTATTTTAACAGTTCTATATTTTCTTCAACCCTTTTCTTTGCTCTCCCTAATCATTTCTCCCCTGTTTTTAACCTTTCTTTGGCACTAATACACTATAATTGGAACTTTCATTGTTTGTCTCTGTCCAACCTGCTCACTCACATCATATTAGTTAATTCTTGATAATGCTAGTGTATTGCTACCTTTTGTAAAGATATGCCTAAATTGACTCCTATTTAAACATATTTTATATCTCTAAGTCTATTGAATATATTTTTCTCTATGTCCAACCTATTAACTTTATATTATTATCACAGAGAGTGAGTTAAAGCTTGGTTGCCATTATAAGAAAGACATGACGTAATTATCTCGAATTTCAACATATCCTATTTCTCTCTGCCTGACATACTAACCCTATATCATCATAGCAAGTGAGTTACATAGCTGGTGCATTGCTACCACTATAAGAATATATACACTAATTATCTCACATTTGAATTTCAACATGTTACACTTCTTTCTTTCCAACTTATGGTCTCAATATCATCTTAGAAAGTGAGTTCCAATGCATGTGTATTGCCACCACTAAATGAAAATGTGCACTGATTAGCTTATGTTTGAAAACTACCTATATATTTCTCTCTGCCTGGTCTACTGACTCTATATCATCATAGGAGGTGAGTTACAATGCTTGTGTAAAAAGAAGACGACGAGCACAAATCAACATACAGTTGAACATACCCTATTTCTCTTCTGACCTACTGACACTATCACTTCATAGAAAGGCTACTACAAGATAGCACTAATAATATTTTGATAACTAATTTCCCTCAAATTTTAGCTACACATTTATCTTGTAGTTCAAACTATTTTTGTTGGAGTGAAGAAGGGTAAGCTTGACCACAACATTTCTTTGGTCACCAGATACAAACATTGACTGCATCACATTTACGTAATCAATGTAATGATGGATAAGATGAAGGTAAAAAAATACCTTAGTGGACAGTGTTTGCATTGTTTAAACATGCTCAATGAATTAATTTGGGCTAAAGTTATCAGCTCCTACTTGTTGGACAGACCTTTTTTTCTTTAACTTGCTCACGCAGTGCTCCTAATGCAGTTGTCATCTGCTGTCACAGGAACTCATGAACTGCTAGACCTGATGATGTACTTTTAACTGATTGGGTAATAATACTCCACTGCTGCCACCAAAATCAATGGATTAGCAGCCACTAAATTATTATTACTATAACTTGAGTGAAACCAAACTCTTAATTCTACATATCGTTAGAAGTGAATTACAATGCTAGTATATATTTTCCCTATGTTTATAAAACTCAAGCAAAAAAATTCCGACCTATGGGTGGTTTTTTTTGGCACACTTTTGGTGGGCTGGAGTCATAAAAATGTTTGCTTTGAAGACATATGTTGTAAAATTTTTAAACAAAAGTGAAATGTGATCAGGTCAAAGTGCTTTTTAAAGTAACATTTTGGCATTTTTAGCCTTATACACGAAGAGGAAGAGGTGTGGCCAGATGGGACCCACCCCATCATATTCGCAGTCAAGTTGTGTCTGCATGCCAAAGTTTTTTGGCCTGTAGTTCCATTCTGTTTTCTGGCAAAAGTACCATTTTTTGGCTTTTTTAATACATTAAAGGGTGTGACCATATAGATATGCTCATAACGTTCCCTTGGTGACACCGATTATAAAATATATAGGTCTGTGTCTAACTTTAACTGTTATAATGTGAATCGCTGACAAACAGACAGACAGACAGACAGACAGACTTACATACAGACAGACTATTCACACTTTATAGTATAGATGCACTGATAAACTATAATTTGAACATTCTTTTTTGTTTCTGTCCAACCTACTTATTCATATCATCATTGATATTGACTCCAATTTAAACGTTTTGCTTTTGTATGTCCAAACTACTGATTCTATATCATCATCATAGGAAGTGAGTTATAATGGTTGTGTATAGCAACCACTAGAAGACCTGAATCAATTATCTCAAATTTGAACATGTCCCATTCTCTCTGCCTTACCTGCTGACTCCATATTTTCATAGGAAGTGAGATTTAATGATAGTGCATCACTACTAACATAAGAATGCATTAATTAATTTTTCACATTTGAACATGTCTGATTCTCTCTGTCTGACCTACTGACTATCATCATAGGAGGTCAGTTATAATGCTAAAAGAAATGCACTGATCACTTTTTTTTTAACATGCCTCATGTCTGTCTGTATATTCAATCTATGGACTTTTTCATGATCTTAGGAAGTAAGTCATTTAAATGGATGACATCAATTACCGAAAGTGTAACGGTATCTTTTGTGTCTCCCACTTCCATTTGATGTAATATTTCCTTTTCTACTGTGGATATCTAAACTTTCCGCTTACTTGGTGAGTATTTATTATGTCATTGTGTGTGTGTCAGTCGGAACACCAGAATGAGTGTGTGTACAGGAAGGGGAAGTATAGTATGTGTCTATTGGGAAGTACAGTATTGTTTGTGAGCTGCTTATTCTAAATCTTGCAAATTATCTAACAAAGATTCATCTGCATGGAATTCAAATTTAAGAAAACTAAACTAAATATATATATATACACACATATATACATATGTATATATATGTATGTATATATGTATGTGTATATATATAATATATACATACATATATGCAAACATATAGTATATATATACTAGCAGATATACCTGTTGCTGGCCAGCATTTAATCATTCCGATAGATTGAACACATGGATTGTATGTGTTGCTATGTAGGTGCTATGGTTACTGCACTCATATGATGCATAAAATCCTTTGCTACTGTCAAAGAAACCCTCTTTAATAGGAGGGGAGCATTACACTGTAGAAGTCGGAGCTGCATGTGGTTTGGCATGATTGGCTGGAAATTAGTGTATATATAGCCCTGAGTACTTGCTCCAGTTGTGGGTGCTAGTTTTTTTTTCAGTTTTGAATAAACATGTCTGAGCTTACAGGTTTTCAGTTAACAGAATTTTTGCTTTATAGGTTTTCATTTGATGTATTTTCAGTTGAAAGGTTTCCATTTGACAGGTATACTGTATTTAGATAAACATTTTTTTAAAGCTTTGTGCTGAACTACTGGGCTTCAGAACTGGCTCCATTAATTAAGCTACCTGCCTTCAGCCCAGTAATGATAAAAAAGGAGTGATATGACAACAGTGCACAATACTTCACATAGCTAGATAGTAACACAGAAAATACGATCATTTACACTAATCTCTATAATTAAACAAATATGATACAATTAATGTATAATAATTAGGTCACACAAACACAATAAATCATTTATACTAAGAAGGAGAGAAAAAGAAGGAAACAAGCATAGTCCAAAAATTAAAAAAAGCCTAAATCATAGGTTCCTTTTATTAGGTATTAGATGGGAGGAAAAAAAAGAGTTGGTAAATGGGAAAAGGTTGGTGGTAGGGGAAAAGAAGGGTAAAAAGTGAAGAAAAAGAAAGAAAAAAGCTAATGAAAATGATAGAAGGAAAAAATTATTGACAGAATGTATATCGAAGGAAAAAAAAATTAAAGAAGAAAAAAGAAAGAAGAAAAATTCGGGTGGGAAAAGATAGACGGAAGAATATATATAAGGAAAATAAGACAGAAGGAAAAATAGATAAAAAGGAAATTAAGGTAAGTGAAAAAAGATAGAAGGAAAAAAAATTGGAAGGAAAGATAGGAAGAAAAATATGGAAGGAAAAGTATAGAAGGAAAAAAATTAGAATGAAAAGCGATAGGAGAAAAAGATAGAAATAAAAAAAAATAGATGAAAAAAAGAAAAAAAGAAAAAAATGGAAGGAAAAAGATAAATGAAAAGATAGAAGTAAAAAAGATGAAAAGAAAAGATGATAGAAGGAGAAAAGATTAAAAAAAAATGATAGTTGAAAATAAGATTTGAAGGGGAAATAATAGAAGGAAAATGATAGCAGGAAATAAAGTTTAAAGAAAAAAGATAGAAGGAAAAAAAAATTGAGTAAAAAAAAAATGATTGAATGAAAAAATGATTGAATGAAAAATAATAGATGAAAAGAAAATGATGGAAGGAAAAAGGAGAAGGAAAATGATGGAAGGAAAAAAGAGAAGGAAAAAGATAGATAGGAAAAAAATAGAACGAAAAAAGATAGAAGGAAACTAGCAAGACTGGAAACTTATAGACTAAAAACTGCTCACTCATCATTTAATGTTTTAACTTAATCACAGGGAAGGTGAAAGGGAAAAGGAAAAAAAAAAGAAGAAAAACAGGAGTTCAATGGGGCACCTTAGCGATGATGCTCAGAGAAAGTTTCATAAGAAGAACAACAAGAAAGATTCCCCAAAAAAGTAACATTTAGACTGCAAACTTATTAAAGTTCATAGATAAAAAAAGATATGAGGAAACAAAGAAAAGGGGAGAAAAAAGGAAGGCAGAAAATAAATTGAGTGGGAATTGAACCACCAACCTTCAGCTTGGAAACACTACACCTTAACATTCTTCACCATTATCTTTCAGGCTTTTTTTTTTGTATAAAATTTTGAGTTATTTTTTCCCTACCAGGTATGCCACTTACAAAAATTTTTTTGATAGTAATAATAAGTCAGGATTCCCACATTATGCCCAAAATATTTAGAGGCCATCTGACACAGGGTTGCCATCTGGCTTCCTGTGATGCAAGATTCAAGAAATCTGGCTTATTAGGAGACTGGTTGACTCCAAAAAAAGAAACCCAGGAAGCCAAATTAATTTGGCTCCATAGTGGCTTCTTAGAGGAAAAATTGGCATCAAAAAATTCCAACAAGGAAGCCAAACTTATTAGGCCACTTTGTGGCTTCTAAGATAAAAGATTTTGGAAGCCAAAGTTTCAAATTGAAGTTAAATCTAATTGGCTGCAATTTGGAATCTCCTCTTGAACTTTGGCTACACCAAGTTTAAAGTAGGATTAATTACCAGTTTTAGTTTGGTAAAGATGGTGTGTATCAATATGACAAGGAAATATTTATAACTTCCTTTTTTTTCTTTTTTTTTCTTTTTTTAAATAAAGTGACAGTACCAGAAGAAAGCCATAGCTGCTAATTTTGTTATTATTATTATTATTATTATTTTTTAGTGATATTCCAAAAATCTAACTATTTTCTAACCTAATTGGCTATACCAATTTTTTTTTGTAGGAAAACTGAATTTATCCAATATTTGGGGAGATATCATCAATAAATTTGGCTCTTATTTTGGCATCTTGAGAAAAATTTGGCTTCCATTTGAAGTTTGGCTTCTTGGGCCTTACAGGACCTGCCAGCCCTTCTTCCAAAACACTGGGAGGCTTTCAAAGTCATACAGACAGACAGACAGTCAAGGATTGGACATTTATAGGTACTAGTGAAAACCAGGCCTACAGGTGTTTTTTTTTAATGGGCTGTAGTCACAAAAGTATCTGCTTTGAAGATATATGTTGTAGACTTCTAAATAAAAGTGAACATGTGATAGTGCTGAGTATTTTTTTTTTTAAAGTATATTTTTGGCATTTTTAGCCTTACACACAAGAGGAAAAGATGTGAGCAGTTTGGACCAACCCCATGGTATTGCAGAGTCAAGTTATATCACCATGCCAAGTTTTAGGCCTGTAGCTCCATTCTATTTTCTGTCAACAAGATCATTTTTGGCTTTTTTGGAATACATTAAGGGGTGTGTCCATATAGATATGCTTATATCATTCCCCTGGAGACACTGATTTTAAATATATATAGGTTTTTCTAGCCAAAATACCATATTAGGATTTTTCTTGTTCCCATGGTAACCATTCTCCTTATTCTTTGAGCCAATATTTTGAGTTGAGTCAAAACCTATCATCATGCCAAATTTCAGAGAAATCCACCCACATATTTGGCCAGAATGATGGTACAGACAGACAGACAGACAGACAGACAGACAGACAGACAGACAGACAGACAGACAGACAGACAGACAGACAGACAGACAGACAGACAGACAGACAGACAGACAGACAGACAGACAGACAGACAGACAGACAGACAGACAGACAGACAGACAGACAGAGAGACAGACATCCTTTTATATATATATAAAAGTAGATAACAGACAGGCATATCCTTTTATATATATAGGAGATTATATATATATATAAAAGTATATGTCTGTCTGTCTGTCTCTCTGTCTGTCTGTACTATCATTCCGGCCAAACCGGTTGGTGGGTTTATTTGAAACTCGGCATGATGATCAGTTTTGACCCAACTTAAAACATGGGCTAAAAATTTTTGAAAATGGTTACCATGGTAACAAGAAAAAGCCAAAAATGGTATTTTGGCCAGAAAAAATCTAGGACTAACATATTAAAAACTTGGTATGCATATGCAACTTCAATCTGGGATTAACCTTGGCTGGGTCCCACTTGGCCACACCTCTTCCTTTCTCTGTATAAGGCCAAAAAGATGCCAAAAAAGGTATTCCAGCAACAAAAACAAACTAGGGAGCTAGACCCATGAACCTATATATATTTAGAATTAATATAATTTGTGGAATGTTTTAAGTACATGTATAAGACCACACCCTTTACTATTTTAATGTCAGGCTAAAAAGAAGCCAAAAATGGTACTTTAATCAGACAAACCCTTGGAGGGACAAGACTTAATATATGGTATGCATAAACAACTTGACATTTGGAGTGACACTGGCAGAATCCCTCCTGGCTACACCTCTTTCCATTGGTTTGTAAAGTGAAAAGTTTGTGGGTCTAACTTCAATGTTCAAGCATGAATCAAGGACAGACAGACAGACAGACAGACAGGCAGGCAGGCAGGCAGGCAGGCAGGCAGGCAGGCAGACAGACAGACAGACAGACAGACAGATAGACAGACAGAGAGACAGAGAGACAGACAGACAGACTATTTGTGCTTTATAGTATGCTAGCGAAAAACCCATTCTATGGATAGTTTTTTGGCACACCTTTGGTGGGCTGTAATCACAAAAGTGTCTGCTTTGAAGACGTTTTGTCGACTTTTAAAATAAATGTGAATATGCAATTAGGTTAAAGTGTGTTTTAGAAGTACCATTTTTTTTTTACATTTTTAGCTTTACATCCATGTTATTTGCAGAGTTATTGTGTCTGCATGCCTCAATTTTAGGCCTGTAGCTGCATTCAGTTTTCTGGCAAAAGTAACATTTTTTTTTTTTTTTTGTGAATACAGAAAGGACTGTAGCCATATAGATATGATTTGAAGTTCCCTTCGTGAAACTGATTGTAAATATATATGGGTGTTTGGGTCTAACTTCAACCTTTCAAGCATAAATCGAGAATAAATAGACAGAGGGACACACAACAAACTATTCGTACTTTGTAGTATAAATATATATATATATATATATATATATATATATATATATATATATATATATATATATATATATATATATATATATATGTACATATCTCCTATCCTATACTAATAGAGCTAGTGGTGTTTATATACACTAACATGCAATTGTGGTCTTCAGCCGCATTACTTGCTAGGCCCACCTTAGGTTGGCTGTGGTCACAAAATTGTTTTAAGGAAGGACTTCTCTTATGGGTGGACATGTTTTTCTGGAGCACATGTCTTTCAGGATGACATGTCTTATGAGAGCATATGTCTTAAGGGAGGTTATGCTTTGTTGAAGGAAATGTCTTATGGAAGGTCATGTGTTGCTGGAGTGCATGTCTTCAGGATGGCATATCTTACAATATGTTGTGTTTTATTGAAAGACATTTCTTACTGGAGGTCATGTTTTACTTGAGGGTATGTATTATAGGAGGGCATGTTTTTCTGTTGAAGATGTCTTACTGGGGTACATGTTTTACAGGTGGGCATATCTTACAGGATGGTTTGTGATGTTTGACTGGAGTACCTGTTTTAAAGGAGTGTGCATATTTCACAGGATGATTTATCTAACAGGAGGGTACCTCTTAGACGAGGACAGGTTTTATTGGAGGGTATGTGTTTTTGGAAGCCATGTATAACATGATGGCATGTCTTGCAGGGTACATGTAGTATGAGTGGACATGTATTATTGAGGTACATGATTTGAAGTAGGATATATCTTACTGGAAGGCATGTTCAGCATGAGGGCAGGTTCTATAGGATAACATGTTATGCTGGAGGACATGTATTGCAGGAGGACATGGGGTAGTAGTGGTCATGTTTTTCATGAGAATGTGTTATGGGAAGACATGTCTAGTAGGTGGGCATGTCTTTTAGGTTTGTGCAGAAGCTGCAACCATTTAAGCTGTTGTGAGTTTAGGTAACTGGTGTTTGTTTGTTTTTTCTCTAGTAATTTTTGTTGTTGCTATAACACATGCTTTCCAAGGATTTATTGGTTGAAATGTTCTTCTTGGGTATGTAGGTCTATTTTTATTGTCTGCTTGGTTGACTACATAGTGATATTGCTTTTTCCCAAAAATTTGGCTAATGCATAGTTGCAACTCACTTCTGGTGTGATCAGATTAGTGTGGTTTGTAAAAAAAAACAACTTTCTCTAGAAATGTCCTTTGAATGGGATCAGACTACACATCATAACTTGGTTGTTACTCATGACTAGGAAAAACTATTTAATGAACCTATGCCCTAGCTTTTGTCCTAGTTAAAATTTTAACCCCCTTAGGTTCCAATCCAGTGTATTCTTGGTCTGCTCACATAATTTGGTCTGGGTTGCTTGAGAACTGTGGGAGGTAGTTGACGGACAAACAAACAAACAAATCCATCACCCACCCAACCCACCCCATCCAACTAACCAACCAACCAAACAAAATCAATAAAGATAATAAACTCTATTATAATATAGGTGAGAAAAATTAATTCATATGTTCCATCTTAAAAAGCCTACAAATATCATGGCTGAATGGTTAATATAATTAAACACTGGTCAACTAAGCATGAACTCCTGGGTTCAAATCCAGATTTGGTTGTTTACTTTTTTGTGGGGTTTTTTTTTTGGCCTTCCTTCTATTTTTCTTTTTCTTTCCTTTTGTCCTCCTTTCTTTTCTTCTTAGCTCCCTTTTTCTTTCATTCATTTCTTCTACTCCCCACCTCTCTCCCTTTTTCTTTCCTATTGTTCTCTCCCATCTCACTATGCCCAAGGGGGTGGTTTTAGGCCCAAAATGAGAAGTTACTTCATTAGTCCATATGGTCACTTCTGTGGTTTGCATGTTCCAGCCAATGAAACCACATGGTTTGGAAATGGTGTTTTGAGTGACTTCAATCATTATTTCATCTTGCCATTGGCTTGGGCAATTTGAATGTATAGAATATGACACAAGGAGTGATCTGGGCTATTGAAACACTAGATTATTTTTTCACATACACTATCTTTTCTCAAAAAAAGAATCAACTGGAAATACTTTTTTACATGCCTACTTATGACCTACTGTTATTTGATTGAAATCACACAGTCTAGAAATTGTACTTGAGTTGCTTCAATCATGTTTCATGTTGCCATTGTCTCGGGCAACACTGGGTATACCTGCTAGTGTTACATAAAGAATACTAAACATGTTTGTTACTGTAGGTGGCTGATTTAAAAACCGCTCATAGGGTGGGTTTTCTGACAGTTACTTTGAATATAAAAATAAAATATTAATACTTAACGATATTACATGCAGCTACTATTCTTCGTTACTTCAATATCATTTTGATGTTAAACTTTTCTCTCTTTTTTAAACGTAGCCCTTCCCCCTTTTCAAAATCCTGGGTATGGCCTGAAATCTATATCATCATAGCTTGTGAGTTACAATGTTCATGCACATCTACCACTAAAAGAAAATGTGCACTAATTATCTTATATTTGAACATATCTTATTACTCTATCCTCTATACCTGACCTTTATATTATCATAGGCAGTGAGTTACAATGCTTTCTACCATTAAAAATGTGCTTGCACTAATTAACCTATATTGAAACATGTCCTATTTCTCACATCATGAACTGCTGACTCTATATCACCATAGAAAGTGAGTTACATGCTATTGTATTGCTACAATTGTAAGAGTATATGCAAATTATCACATATTTCAACACATCCCATTTCTCTCTGCCTGACCTACTGACTCTATATGATTATAGGAAGTGAGTTACAGTGTTGGTGTATATCTACCACTAAAAGAAACTGTGCACTAATTACATTTGTACATGTCCTATTTCTCTCTGCCTGACCTGCTGACTCTTATATCATTGTAGGCAGTGAGTTATAATGCTAGTGTATATCTACCACTATAAGAAAAATTATCACATCTTTGGACATGTCTCATTTCTCTTATCCTGAACTACTGAATCTATATATCATCACAGTTTGTGAGTTACAGTGCTGATGTATATCTACCACTGAAAAGAAAATGTGCACAAATTATCTTATATTTCAACCTACTTTATTCTATGCCTAACCTCTGACTATATTATCATAGGAGGTGAGATAAAATGCTAGCGTTTGCTAGCACTGTAAGAAAACATGCACTAATTAACTTATATTTGAATATGTCCTTTTCTCTCTCTGACTGACCTACTGACTCTATATCATCCTAGGAAGTGAGTTACAGTGTTGGTGTATATCTACCACTATAAGAAGACATGCTCTAATTATTTCATATTTGTATATGTTCTAATTCTCTCTACCTGACCGACTGACTCTATCATCATAGGAGGTAAGTTACAATGCCAGTGTATTCTTACTGCTATAGGAATTCATGTACTACGTCACATCTAAACTTATTCTATTCTTTGTTTGATATACTGACTATATCATCATAGAAGGTGAGTTAATAGTTGTTGTTGTTTTTTTCCTACCACCATTATAATTGATATATTCGTTATCTCATTTGTGAACATATTCTATTTCTCTTTACTTGACCTCCTGACTCTACATCATCATAGCAAGTAAGATACAATGCTAGTCTCTAGTTATCACTGTAGGATAACTTGCACTATAGAACATACATTTATTTAAAAATCATCCTTTGTGTCTCTCTATCAATCCATCTACTTATTCTTTATGATCTTAGGAAGTGAGTTCTTTTGATGGCTAATAATAGCTACAGTGTATGTGAAAATATATCTGTCTCTCCCTCTTCCATTGGATGTCATATTGACTGCTCTCCTGTGGATATCAAAACTCTTCTCTCACTTGGTGAGTATTTATTATGTCATTGTGTGTGTTGTCAGTCAGAATACCAGAATGAGTGTGTGTACAGGAACATGAAGCATAGTCTGTGTCTATTGGGAACTATGGTAGTGTAGCATTGAGATACTTATTAAAATGAAGGCTATCTAATTAGCACTGACAGTTCATCATGACTGAACAGGCCTGAAGGAAGTAAAATTTATGTGGTATGGCCATAGATACTTTGTGTGTTTTAATTTATCTTTAGTTATTTGTGGCATTCATACTGGGGAGGTACATGAGGTTTCAAAATATAGTTATGTGTTGATGCTTGAATAACTGTATGGCCACACAATGTTATACTAATTGTTCTAAGGTTGCTCTCCAGTTGAGAAATTAAAAGTGTCCAAAACTAATATTTTTCTGAAAAAAGGGGTGGGGGGATGGGAGGGGTGGAGAAGGGGGGGGGGGATATAATGGCGCTGAGTATTTTCATGAGGATGGTGTCCTGGGAGTGTTTGGGAGCGTGCTCCCCAAAGAAAAGTTTGAAGACTAGGTGTTATGATATGAATTCTGGTGGGTGTTTGGCAGCCAACAGAATATAACTACTTTGTGTGTTTGGTGTGCTATATCTATATATATATATATATAGAACTCACAGTTGTATGTACCATGTATCTATCATATGTACCTATCTATGTACCTATGTGGATAATTGCCTACCAAACCATTAGACCTAGAGTCCTGAAAATTGATATGCACAAACAACTTGACCCAGAGAGTAATCTGGTCATTGTTAGAACCCCAGGGGGAGGGAGCTCCTGAGGCTGGAAAAACCTGAAAAACTGGATTTTTACAAGTTTAAGTGAACTTCCTTACTGTGTAATAATCATGAAGTTGTAATAGAGACTACACATGTAATCTGATCTTACCTGAATTATTATAACCCAAGTAAATTCAATTGAACACTATACTACAGCTCTGTTCAGCTTAGTGAACTGGTCATTTAAAAAATTCTATTTTCATTATTGCTATGCAGTCCATTCATACAAAAAATAATAACCCAAGGGAAATATGTGCTACAATTAAAAGAAAGAGGAACATCCATAGTTCTGGTAGGTAAGTAACAGCTAATTTGCATCATTTCATTCCAAGGCACACCTTATGGTTCTGATTGTTCAGCTTTACATCATGTCTCCAAAACATTCTGACTTTTCTAAAAATTTTTAAAAAATCAATGGGCATCATTAGAAATCAACCTTTCATCATTACACAATGCGTTCAAAACATCCTGAACCTTCTAAAATATCATTTTTCCAAAACATTCTGGCTTTTACAAAAATCAGCAGACAAGGCCAGGCTTTCCACTAATTGTTGGCAATCTATCTTTCAGAATTACACAATGCTTCCATTTCATTCTGTCTATACTAAAATCAACAGTCAATGCTGGTTATTATATGCCAACTACACTACAAGGTTTAGAAATGATGTTTTGTGGCTTCAATCATGGTTCATATTCACATTGTCCAGAGTAACAATGGGCATATTGCGCTACTAGTAAATAATGCATATTTTCATAATTTAACACATTATACCCCAATCCTGTTATAAAAGGAGGCATTTCTCAATTAAAATATTGTGATGTTATAGGCAGTTTCAAAGTTATGGGCACCCCTTGGTACCAAATTGCCTAGATAGAGGGGTTTCACTGTAATTAGAATTCATTGCTTCACACATATTTTGATATGTATAATACTAAATGTGAGGTGTAATAATATGATCATCTAATCAATCCTTCAAGATTCATTTTATTGTGAAATGAAATGCTAGGTATGGGTCTGTTTCATTCGCCAGTTGAAACACAATTATAATATTCATTTCAATTAGAACTGTTAGCGCCTTCTTTTTACCTTCAAATAGTAATGATTGCAGGGGAGTCATCTAGGATTACCTTGCATGAAACAATCACAATTAATTTAGTTTTCAGATTCTGTGCATCTGCGTCTGTGTAGTGCACAACCATCATTGTCTGTCCTGCTAACCTCTCCTCAGATATGGCTGCTAAGTCTTTATACCTCATAGAATCATAGGGCAGAGGAAGACCTTTCTGCCTCACATGACTATATAGGACCTAGCTCTAATCCTATATATACAACCTACTAGCCCATGCTCCCAGATATTGCGATAGATGACATCATCATAGACCAATGTTTCACCAAGAATTTTTAAAAAGCAACAAATAAACAAACAAACTAGCATCAATGTGATAAAATTATCAGCCCCATTGGAAAGGGTTGGCTGTCTGGTTGTAGAGGTTCTCTAGTAAAAGAAAGGAGAAATAACATAAATTTTGTTCTAATGAACAAAGAAAAAACTGTAGAGCTACACAGGATATCCCCTAATTGCTGAAATCATCTCTCTGAAGGTTTCCATTTCCATTGCACGTGCAAACACAAAACACCTTGTTTAGACTGTGTGACTTCATTCAATTAACAGCAGCTCATAAATAGGCATCCAACCAGGTTGCTCTTTGATATTTTAGAAGGTTCAGGATGTTTTGAACACATTGTGTAATGATGAAAGGTTGATTTCTAATGGTTCCCATGGATTTTTAAAAAATTTTAGAAAGTCAGAATGTTTTGGAGACATGGTGCAATGCTGAACAATCAGAACCATAAGGTGTGCCTTGAAATGAAATGATGCAAATTAGCAGTTACTTACCTAATCAGAACTATGGATATTCCTCTTGCTTTTTAATTGTAGCACAGATTTCACTTGGGTTATTCTTTTTTTTTGTTGTATTAATGGACTGCATAGCAATAATGAGAGGAAGTTTACTTAAGTATATAAAAATCTAGTTTTTCAAGTCCTGATACCACCAGAGTCACTCTTGGGCTTTCTGACATACCCCATGCTACTCCCCGGGCAAATTTGTGTATGTATGCCAAGTTTTAGTTCTATAATGACAGATTCCACAGAATTATTCTAATTATAAAGCACAGATATCTGTTTGTGTATCAGTGAACTCCTAGATAACTGGACCAATTTAAATAAAACTTGTGGGAATGTTCTCCATAGCCTCAGGATGTGTCATAAAAATTGTCAACCCAGAATTGTATTTCTGCTTCTCCTTCTCTACTTTCTTGTGAGGGATTTTTTTGGCTTCCATGAAAGGAGAGGGAGATATAGAACACCGCAGCAACTGCAATTCTGGGTTATAGGCAATTGAAAAAGTAAGGAATTATTTTATAGTTTTTCTAAAATGAGTGGTGGCTGACTTTGGCTATATTGGGAGTAGTAATAGCTCTCATTTGGTAAATTTTAAATTCCTGGATCCAACCCTGGATTTAGTAAGCTTACTATATTTCTGACAAGTAATAATTCCAATGATCACCCGATCTGTGCAATGGACATGTTTATTATCAAACAAAACCACCAGCATATTCTCGATGTCATCATTCTTACTGTCCAAGTAGGTGGAGAGACTGTCTTGGTTCCTCTAATTCATTTGGTGCCAAGTGACGTGTTATTTTCATTTAGAGTCTGCAGTACCCCATAAAGTTATATTTGCTTTCCATGACAGGTAACAATGGATGTAAGTGGTGGGCTTGCATCTCATGGTGGAACCCTTCTTCTCTCATACATTGTTGTGTGTGTGTGTGTGTGTGTGTGTGTGCATGTGCGTGCGTGCGTGCGTGTGTGGTGTGTGTGTGTGTGTGTGTGGAGGGGTGGGGGTGGTACTCAAATATATATATACATTTTGGATCCTCAAAAGAAAATCAGAATCGTTGTCAATCATAGCCACTGAAGTGATTCGTAGTAATGTGTAAATAAAAATGTATTGTTCTGGCAACCACATATATTCAATTGGAGATGCCAAAAATACACCCTAAAGTATCTGTTATTTTTAAGTGTTCGATAAAATTATGCAGTGTATATATTCTTAGATACCCAGCAAATCTGGTACTCATCTAGTCAATTATGTAATTAAGTTGTATTTTTAATTGCAGCACAAAAACTGAACATAAAATGAGCCCATATCCCACTATATATAGTTTGCAAATGTCTGTTTGTCCATTAGTAATACTGCTCCTCCTGAACAGATATTCCAATAACCATAAAATTTTACACTCCATTTGGGAAACCACTGAGAGTGCATAAATTGAGTTTCATTTTGGGCAATACTTCATAAGAAAATAAAAATAGAGTTAAAATTTTTCCCAATACAAAAAAAAGCCTAAGAAACCATGGCCAATCTATTAAAGTACATGTCTCCCAGGCTTGAAGTTGGAGATTTGTATTTTGGACTGGGATTTTTTTCTCCTTTATTTTTTTTCCATTTTCCTCATATTTTTCCTTCTTTTTTTCCCTCTTTTGATCACATAAAACTGTTCTATATAGCTAGTTCATTAAAAAAAACAACAACAACAACTGAAAAGGTTTGTTAATACAGGAGACCAAAGGTGGAAAAACTACTTATTAGGCCGTTTTTTTTTGTAGACCTGTTTCTATATTCGGATTTGTCTCTGCAGAGCAGGTTTTGATGAAACTTTGCTGACATTATCTTCCAGTTCCTGGCCATGATATATATATATATATATATATATATATATATATATATATATATATATATATATATATATATATATATATATATATATATACTAGCAGCATATACCTGGCATTGCCCGGGATATATTGAAAAGTGTGGACTAGTATGACCTCCTCCATTTCTCTACCAGATTCAAGTTTTGTTTGCATGCATCTATGAATTCGACTGTCTATAAGTATCACAAATAGATTGCATAATTTTTGTCATTTTTTCCTGATTTGCCCTCAGGAAGAGGTGTAGACAAGTGACATTTTTATTATTATTTTTGGCTGAAAACCATCTGCTGTGTAGGATGTGCCTACCCTGAAGACCGGGTTATAATTGGTGTGGTTGTTAGATAGAGAATTGGAGTAGCCAAGTGTGACCCAACGTATGTCCAAGAGTTGTCATATATGACTTTTTGCCTCACAAACCCACAGGAAGAGGTTTAAATAAGGATGATCACTCAGAATTGAGTATCCAATCAAATATAATTAAGTGAAAATCACAGAACATACACAGTTTGAGCTGGTGCATGTTGTGAAATCATCAAAAATTAAAAAAAAAATTCAGAATCCAGGTCTGGGGTCCTTTCCCCCCCTGTTTACCCCATTTTTCTCCCTTTTTCCCAAAGCTAGGTAGCTAGACTTGCCTTTAGCGGGTGGTGTTTGACTGTTGGAAATTCCTGACTAAACAATGTTTATCTTGTTACTTCTCTGTGATTCCCAAGGCATCTGCTAGATTCAAAAAGTAATACATTATCATATTCGAATTCAACCTCCACCCAATTAATTCATAAAGCAGGCAAAGGAATTTTTTTGAAGTTGGTGATCATGGGAGTAGTTACATTAGTAATCAGGGTTGGAACCACCACCAAAGATGATGAAGTAACAGTGAATTCTGTAGCAGCAGGATATTGGACTTTTTCTGGATAAAATTTGGGCTAAATGTATGTAAGGTTTCAGGGTTTGAGCTGATAGC
This sequence comes from Lycopodina hypogea, assembly GCA_963969325.1. Taxonomy (NCBI): domain Eukaryota; kingdom Metazoa; phylum Porifera; class Demospongiae; order Poecilosclerida; family Cladorhizidae; genus Lycopodina; species Lycopodina hypogea. The sequence goes on from OZ017788.1 coordinate 2,533,449, forward strand.
TGTATTGGTCTAGCCATGTCAGAGAGTATGGTAATACTCTCTAAGTAGGGATGACCACCAAAAGAATAGCGACTTCATTAACTAATACAACATAATAGCTTTACTTTCTCTGCTATGGCTCAAACCTAGGCTACAAAACTCACTTGCAGTCCACATAAGCTGCAACACAAACTGCCAAGATATTTTCTGTCCAAATCAATTGCTAAAGTAGCTAGCAGAGACTAGTCAAAATCGCCAAATGTTCTTCATCTTTCTTCTTTTTATTATTCTTCAGTTTCTAGGCTAGAGCCTAGCTGGCTACAGCAAATCATGCAATAATTATACTAACAGCTTACTATTTCTTTTAACTAGGTCAATGACTCCTTCATTTGCTTTGCCATGCTAACAAACTACTAAAGTATACCCCAGACTAGCAGCTGCAGTGTTAAGTTCAAATCACCATGTTTGACACTACTAATTCATCTACGTGCAGAATTATCAAATATTGGTATTGATGTTATATTTAATAAGTGAAAGTAAAAAATATGTGCTCACTCGTGGATACCAATCAGGTGTATATGAGATTCCAATCCAGTACACTAGCTAGTTATCTAACTGTGAAAAAATTAAAGGAAACAAGTGAAAGTAAAAAATATTTCTTTGAATTAAAAATGGTAAGTAGGGATGGTGTGTCAGCAAAAAGTGCAGAAACAAGAATTCTGTGACAGTGTGTGTTACAAAATTCCATACTTTATTGATTCCTGTGAACTTCGGATTCTATATGATAGTGTGACAGTTTGTGTTGCGAAATTTCTGTGAACTTAAAATAATTATTCTACATGAGTTAGCTACAAGCAAATTAAAGAGGTGCCAGTCTTTTGGTACCACATCTTACACATCACATGAGAATGGGAAATCGGTGAAGTAGGGATTTTGTAACACACTGTCACAGAATTCTTGTTTCTGCACTTTTTACTGACACATTGTTACAGAATTCTTATTTCTGCACTTTTTGCTGGCACATTATCCCTATTTACCATTTTTATTTCAAAGAAATATTTTTTTTACTTTCATGGATAATGATATGGATTAGTAGTGTCTCTTTTCTAATTTGCTATCCATACTATATACATGCTATTCTATCCTATGCTGTGTTGCTCTCACTGTTGGTAGATGGACAACGATAACATAGTACCTCTACTTAATCAATTTATTTATTTATTTATGTTTGTCTGTCCTACATCTGGGGTAAAAGAGTTCATGAAACCCCAGGCCTTAACTACTACACCATATCGGCTAAGACACTGCTGAGCAGAGGTTTTTGAGTTTAACAAAAGATAATGAGCATAGGAAACAAAAATGCACTAATGCTTCACAAGAACAGAGAAATAAAAATCTAATATATCTCAAAACTCAGAAACTGAGGTGGTACAGAAATGCAGTTGGAAAGTAGAGTCCATTGACTCAACTCTAGAACAGAATTAGGCTGTGCCCTATCCAACTGAATTCCTCAACATCCTGGAACACATAGCTATCTCATCACAAAGATTGACACTCAAGATTGAGCCCCAGTCATAATTTTGAAGAATTTAGATCCCCCTTGGCTCTGCAAAACTGCCTTGAGATTATCATTGCATCTGGGATTGGGAAAGGTGATCTGGCCATAGTTCCTCAGATCCCATCATTCTATCAGACTATTAGTGTTCAAGAGGATCCAATACTTGATTAAGTTGGCCTTTGTAATGACCATATACAAGGCATAGGGGCAGAGTATGAGCATTGTGGGCCTGATTCTGTCAAAACACCAAGTTTACCTGGAGTAGTGTTATTTCCTATGTTATTCCTAAAGCTCTATGATGCAGGAATCAGGATTTAGTAGTAAGACATGTCCTCAGTAAGAAGTGTCTTCCAGTAAGATATTTTATCCAGTAAGACATGACCTCCAGTAGAACATTTTCTCCAATAAGGCATGTCCTCTAGAAAAACACATCATTCAGTAAAATATATTATCCTGATAATTATGTCCTCCAATAATACATGTCCTCCAGTAATACATATCCTCCAGTAATACATATCCTCCCTGTAGTATTTCCTCCAGAAAAACATCCCCCTGTAAGACATATCCTCATCTAAGATATGCCCTCCCTTAAGACATGTTTCCAGTAAGACATGTCCTCCTCTAAGATATGTCCTCCCTTAAGACATGCCAACAGTAAGACATGTTCTCCTGTAAGATATATCTTCCCATAAGATATGTCCTCCTGTAAGACATGTCCTCCTGTAAGACATGTCCACAAGTAAGAAATGTCCTACCATAAAAAATGTTTTTCTGTAAGACATGTCCTCCCATAAGAATATCTTTCCATAAGACATGGCATCCTGTATTTGGTAAGATAATTTAGTAACCACAGTCCACCGAAGCACAAATATGGTTAGCTTATTTACATCTACTAAATTGTCGTTTCTAATATTCTCTGTATTTATATGAGATAGTAATATTAGTTCTTACAAAACTATTACTACAACCAAGAATATATTTTCTCTCTCTCTCTCAGATTGTTCTATTGGGAAGAATCGAGGCATTTTTGAAAAACTCATGGATGTGAATGTGACTATGAAGCGCAAGATGGCTGTGATATTGGGGTTTGCTGGCTCTGGAAAGAGCCACACTTTGGCACTCTTATTGGGCAAGAAACTTTCTTCCAAACGTGTTAGCACCTCCTGCGCAGAAACTCCTATACGAGCAATTGGTCTCAGACGATTCAAGGAAGATGTACCATCTAAGGTCTATTCAGAGCTTGATCCAAAAACATATTCCCAGATGATGATGAAATCAGGGAAAGATGTGCTGTGCTCAGTCGATATGACAGCAAAAGATGTCCAGAAGAAGGGTATTACTGTTAAGTTGAAGAAGATCATCAAGAAGAAGAAGAAGGTCTCTGATCTGACACAAATCATTGAAGATGGCTTGATTGACACTCTTTCCACTCCTTTGGCTGATTTTGTGAAGCCTCTCATTGATGAATTTGTGGTTGAAATGATCGACAGTGGTGGACAACCACAGTTTCTTGAAATTCTTCCAAGGTTCATCGGTGGACTTGATCTAGCCATTGTTGTCACTAATCTGAGTGAGCGTCTTGATCAGTGTCCCATAAGCTACTTTTATGGAAAGGATGGGAAGCCTGTCGGTAAAGGAGTGCCTTCTAAGCTGACAAATGAACAGATGCTACGTCAATTTTTGCAGATGGTGGTGTCATACACAAAGGAAAAGAGGCAAATCCGATTCATCTTTGTGGGTACACACAGAGATCTTGAGCATAAATGCAGGGAGACAAGAGAAGATAGGGAGAGGGCTCTCTCGGAGATGGTGAGATCACTTGGTTTGAGAGATAATGCCATCTACTCAGACCATGAGGGCAAGAAGCTGATCTTTGCTATAAATGCAAAGGATCCTGAAGAGGATGACTATCGAATGGGCCAGAAGATAATGGAGGTTGTTATGGATGATGATGGAGCGGAAATCATCACCATACCTGTGAAGAACCACTTATTGGAGGAAACCCTTACCTCAATGTCAACCACTGGAGAGATTGCAGTCACAATCAATGAAGTGATGCAAAATGTGGGTAAGTACTTTACAAACAAGAAATCCTTGAAGGAGAGTCTGAAATATCTCGAACAATCCAATCGCATCTTTTACTTCAGTGAGTTGTTTCCTGACAAGGTGTTTGGAGAGCCCCAAGCTGTGCTGAACATGGTGTCAGAGGTAGTGATGGATCATATCAAGCTGACTACAGGTTTCAATACTGGGAGGGTAATCGATGGAGCGTGGAAGAAGTTCAAAGAGCAGGCGATCATTTCAGAGAATATTCTGATGAAAATTTCGGGTGGTTATGGATCTCATTTCACTCCTATGGACATGCTGAAACTGCTGGAGGAATTGCTGATTGTGTTCAAGAGGGTTCCTGGGGAGTTCTTAATGCCATGCTTGCTCTCTGCAAAATCATCCAAGAACATGTTTAAGAGCCAGAGTGCCAACCCCATGCTAAACATCCCTATGATGTTGCACTTCCCAAGGGGCACAGCAAGAATTGGCATCTTCTGTAGCACTGTCTGTAAGCTTATCTCAAGCGAAAAATGGAAGCACTATGAACATTCCAGTGTAGCTAGAAATAGCTTTTCTTTCACTCGTCCCCGTGGATTAGGCATAGTCTTCCTTCAAGATTTCTATGATTCCTTCTTTCAAGTCAACCTTCATTTCCCCTGTGATCCTGAACTTTACCACAAGTTGTTGCCTTCAACTTGTGTGGCAGTCCGGGACACAGTCAAGGAAGTCATCAATGTGGTCACAGAAGCTCTCCACTATGTTCCAGATGAACCTGTGCTTGCTTTTGAGTGTGTGGCGCAGCACAAATTCAGATACTCCGTTCATGCTGCAGAATATATCAAGGGGGAAATTGACTATCTTATCTGTACCAGGGAACTCTCCAGCCACGGAAAGGTGACAGATGATCACAGATTTTGGCTAGGTAAAGGTATGTCTGTAACTGTAGAGGATGTGATGAGTGAAGCTGCAGTAGCAGCTTATTTAGTCAATGATAAATCATGTGTCTTGCATCTCTTACAGGTGTCCCTGTACCCACTGGTCAACATTCTTCCCTGACTGCTTCTCCTCACCAGTTCTCACCAGGTGAGTTTTCACTCTATTCCACATAATATATAACATAGTATAGGTAAAAAAATTTTGAATATTATTTACCATATATGATATGGATGTGGAGAACAAGAAATTGGAATAAGAATGGTCAGGAAACAGTTGACATCAGCTCTAGTGCTGCACAAGTTAGTACTGCTGTGTCACTGCCTGTCAGTCACTGCCTGTCAGTCACATGACCTTACCAAATGCTTACATTAGTATTCTGACAACAGATTGTTTGTTAATATATCACATTAGTTTGTATCCAGTGTATTAAATGGTAATAGAACACAGGGGTCCACGCGAGTGCTCTTAAGGATATATTATGCATAAATATCTATGGAATTAATTTCTAGGAGTGGAAGTTCAAATAACAACCTCTCCTATAATGTTGGAACCATGTTACCATTGGTGAAAAAAAGAGTTTAAATATAGCAACATAAATTTCATTATTTTTGGTAAAATGTGATGTACTTGTCTAACTAATCACCACAAACCTCTGTGATGACTGATGATCTGTAATATATAACAACTGAGCTGAGAGCTGTATTATTAGTTTTTAGTAGTACAGCTGTATATAGCTTGATGAACTACCTCTCTCTCTCTATTAAATTATGACTTGTTATGGCTGATTCCCAATATTGCAATAGAACTGGATGCTACCCACAACTAGGACAGACAAATTCATTTCTATTCAAGCAATCATGAACAAAACATTTCTTGAATTCAATAATAACATATTGAACTAGCCTAAGACTACATTACTCTCCACACATTTTCCTCTGGTGCATGGTTATCAACAAAGTAGCTTCCATTGGATTATGTTCAGAAGTGTTACTTATAAGCATAATATAATGTCCCGTGAATCATAGATAGCATTATGTTAAATAACATTTGATAAGAAATACCACCATTACCACATTTCTTCATGAATCACTCTATTTCTGATACTATTTCTAAGTCATTACCTACACTAATCTTTAATCCAACTACTGTTGTGATAGTCCTGTAATATTTGACAGCTGCAAACACTAGCCAGCCATCTTTATAAAGATTTTTTTTTTATTCTCTTTAGTTTCATTGAATCAGAAGATGATGATTTCAACTTGCTTATCAATGCCAACCTCCCTTCCCTTCCTCACACCTTATAGGTGGGAGTTAGATGGGCTAGGAATGCTGAAAAGAACAGGTGCTAATTTTTTTTTACATGCTTCAAGCAGTTGCAAAATCAATTTGTTATAATTTTTCCCTTTCTTTAGCAGAATGGCTAAATTTGGTTGAACATTACAATCGGGTACAACTAAAATTTTTCCCCTGTTTTTATTGCTTTATAGTGTCCTGAATCTGAAAATGCATGATGATGCTCCATTATCATTGAGCAATTTTTTCGAAGCTCTTTTAAAATGATAAATTTTATTAGGATCAATGTAAATTCCTAGTGCAGTAAAATAACCCTACTGATTATTCAAACGGGTATATAAGCTTTTCTTTGAAAATTCTTGTTTGTTTTCTATTTTACAAGAACATATCATTTCCCACAGTTAAATGATGTGATCAGCCAATTTTTTCTCCATTGATTGAAAATTTCTAAAAGCACCAGGGTACAGGCTTCATATAATAGATTAATAATATGATATGTACATAATTGATGACTCGCACACACAACTATGTGAATACACCAATAAAAAGAACCTATGAAGCTATTAAAGAAGTGTTTAGAGCTGCATCATCATCATGGATAGACAGTTTCACATATCCAGTTGCATCTGCATGCCCTAGCCCTAGCCCTAGCCCTAGCCCTAGCCCTAGCCCTAGCCCTAGCCCTACATGTTAGTCAGAGCTGAGTGAGAAGCAATTATATCTAATTACCCTCAACCACTACAGCAGAAAAATGCAGACATTCTCTTAAACATCATCATTGGGCACATCACTGATGAAAAAGTGGATATTCATGATGCACTATATAAGATGCAATTGGGGAGTGCATGGCAGCAGAATTCTGAGGAACTCTACCTGGAGGTTTCTATTACTCTATCTCATCTGAGGTCATTTCTATGGAGTCATTGAAAGGGGAAAAAAAGATAAGTCATCAAATTCTCTCTAATATAAAGAATTATAGGTGAATTATTATGTAAAAAATGAAATTGCCTTGGTAGTCAGCAGATATTATTATAATCTGGGAATAAATTCCTTAACAAGAAATTTTTTTTTTTTATGAATGTGTTCATAAAGGTGCCTAATAACACATAGTAAAAGATTTAAAGTCAACTTCTGTAGGTAAACCAGTGGTGGCTGCTGATATACAGGTACCTGGAACCTTGTTGGTGAATAACTGAAAATTAGTTTTCCTCTACTTTTAGTACCCTGTGATGGGTCAAACTAGGGTTGTTTTTAAGGATTCTCAATTGATTGTTAATATTATTTTTACACTATATAAAACCACTCTATGGTGGAAAATGGTCACACACTTTTAGATATAAATTTGAAAAAAAGTATCTTTATTTGCTATTTCAATATTTCGAATATTAATCAAATACTAATAAAAAAAAAAAAAATACTGCTCCACATGTTAATTTTCTTAGGAGTGAAGGTATGAGTCTTCACCAGATTTTGCATCATTATGGATACAGTTCTTGCATGTAATGCCTTTGAAATCTCCACATACTTAAAATAAATGCAACCTACACCATATTTCTTGTAGCTGTAACACTGGTTATTACAATCTCCAGTACAATTGTGGAACCTTATCATACCTGTGAAATCCTATTATCCATCCATAATTATTGGGATCCAAACAAATGCTTAGCACAAGCAGCTGCACCCTCTTTGTAGGTAGAATTTCTGATTTAATCCGGCCAGCTAATGTCTTCTGTGAGAACAGATTGTATCAAAAATTGCTCCTTAAGACCTGGTGGGTAATATATGTAATGAAAATCGCAATGCCATCCTTGATCATCTTGTCCTTAGTAGCCTATACATCAAGGAAGGTCCATATGTCCAACAATATCCCCTACATAACACCAGTCAAGTAGAATCTTGGCTCCTTATTGCATCAAAAGTATCACAGCCAGTAAATTCATAAAGAGAAGGAAGCAACAACCTCTGTCTTTCAGAGGGACCTAGCGAATCTTTATGAGATCATTTGAGCTGCTCCACATTGTTAATAAGAGGGGGTGATTTGTTTATTAACCATGGTATACCAGTATTATTTGTGTGTCTCTATCTCTCGCCCACACTCAAGAAAAGAAAAAAGTGTGCAAAATATCATGCTTGTGCGAAAAAAATAACTGTGCATCCGCAAATTATTTTGAAATGATAATTCTCTCTCTCTCTTTTTTTTTATTTTATTTTATTTTTTTTTTATTTATTTTTTTATTTTTTATTTTTAGCATCAATAACCTTGCACACTAACACTGTTTGCTAAAATACACCACAACACAGCCAAATAACAAACACAGAAATTATAGTTGATGAAAGTAATGTAACAATTATGCATTTTATTGACCTCACCCAGGGGCGGATCCAGAATTTGTTTCTAGGGGGGTGGGAGGCAGGGTCGTAAAAATATATACTGAGGATAAAGTGCAGAGAAGAGAAAACTTTACAAATTGGTGCATGTTAGGTAAGGTTTTTACCCTCTACATACAGCATTGCCAGGTTGATTTACCCAAAAACCCCTAAATCTTACTTTTACCCCATGATAATATCATAGGTTGTTGTCCAATAACCATTGCTAGCTACTTTTGATCAGACAATTCACCATGCTGTCTGACTTCCTTAATGCCTCCTTTACTGAATGGTATATGCTTCTTACAAATAATGCAAATTCATACTGATTTCCCTTCAATCCTGAAGTAATTCATGAGATCTTAGATTCTTATCCTTTGCTGCATTTTTTGAAATATTTTTGTTTGGAGGTTGTACATGATACCTTCACACTCCTATGTTGTGACTTTCTTTCTTTGATGAATATGGTGCAAGTGACACTGCTGTAGGATGAGCATGGAGTGAATAAGATGTCAATCTTTCTGGAGACCCTGGACAGAAAGCTGAATGAGTAGAGAATTACACCTTTATATGTCTACTTTCAGTGTGTTGTCACTATAGCTTGTTAGATAATATTAGACTTGTAAAATTATTGAGCTGTTGATGATCCTTCCCTAACTCACATTGAGCCTCGTCTATTCAGGTGTGTGCTAGTGTCCATCGTGGCATGCTACATCACTTCCTGTCCTCTGATGATAGGCCAGCATCACTGATAGAGGATGACAAATCTGTCAAGTCTAATGGTCATGGTTTTATCAATGATCTCAAATATTGATATTATAGCTAATGTATAAATATTATTTATTGTTAATTATTTATCACAATTTTTAACTGTTATATTTTGTGTGTAAAGGTGTAGGCAAAGAACAGACTTCTGATGTCCGAGCAACTGAAGTCTCTTTCTCTCCTGCTTGTATGTTTGAATCTAATGATGTCACGTTGCATCACATTATGCATGCAGCATTGCTGTGAGGCCCAAACATTATTTGAAGTCATGGGAACTTAATTGCTCTCTAATGTTAAACATGTGGGTAAACACTTTCTTCATTTGGTTTCACTTCTGGAATTTGATCTGATTGTTTTTCAAAAAGTGTTGAAGTGTGATGTCTTTTTTTTATGTTTTGCCTGCTACATATGTAGCTGATGTTAATTAACATTTGATTAATCTTTTTCTTGGTTAATGAAAACCCTCACTGATCACTTATGGATCATAGATTTGTATCTTCTAACGAGATAGCACTAATATTAATGTTTCAGCCTCTTTGGAGTAATGTTGAGAGATAAGTGAGCTGACATATCAAAAGTGATCCCTTAGTCCTTCACATGGTGGTCTACTGCACACTTCACTAACTTAGTTACAGCCCAACATCATATATCAATTGTAGCCCTATTCATTAGGTAGGTTGCATTGTTGCTTTTGTTTATTCATTTGTAGCAGCCAATATTCTCAAGATTTTGAATATTTTTGTGCTTACCTTCACAATATCATATATAAGCTTTGAGTTTGAAAAAAATTATCTCCTGACATCAAAAGTTATGCAGCTGGTGTATAAAATAAGTGTGAAAAATAATAAATTGTTAAAGGTAGTTTTATTTTGCCTCCTCAGCCATATTTATAATATCACACTTAACATTGTGGCATTCATGTTCATTCCCATTGATAGTTAGGAAAAAAAATCAATTCCAGTATGGTGTAGTCTCTTGCCACACCATGTCACAACACACATCCTATTGTCAGATCGGAAACTGGATTACATCCCAAATCTCATCTTCAGTCTCTACTTTTGATTAATTACTGCACAAGGGCACATGTTGATCCAATTATTAATAATGTACATAGGTGTAGCATGGGTCAGGCAGCTCAGGCATTCACCTTACCAACATTTTCAGTAAATCACACCCATGTACCTGGCCATGCCCACTTTTATAAAAATAATTGCTACTAGTGATTTCACTGAAGAAAAAGTAAATGAAACTGCCACACAAACTAATCACTAGACAATGAATTTTAGCTTCCTCAGTTTTCTTTGGGTAAAAATTAAGATAAATGTTGTTTTGGAGTGACCTGGTTTGAAAAATTTAACCCCTCCGCTTATTATGGTGAGTGAAAGATCATTTCTTCAAGGAGGCATAGCAAGACTTACTAGTGAACCACTGTGACATAGCAATGATGCAATTCTCTCATGCTATTAGGACAAGGATTACACTGACCATTTGGATCTGAATGTTGTTCGAAATAAATTTTGTAATACAAAGACTATAGAAAGTTTAGGTTCCCTATTTTTTTTTTAATTAACTTTAAAAAAATTCATATTATGATGTCATATCCAAGTGACTTGTGTGGAAGTGGAAATAGGCATGGTTATGAAAGTGGGTGTGGCAACCATGCTCTATGCCTGTCTTACTAATGTAAAATGTACTGCTACACTTATGATATATAATTAGATTTTGTTATTCATTGTTCATTATTGCTTTGTTTAGCTGGTGATGAGTCTATCAATCCATGCCACCTACAACTCATCAAGTGGACAAACAAGGAAGGAAATATTTCACGTTTGAAGCTCTATAATGAAATGGCTCCACATTGGAAGGATGTGGCTGAACTTATAGGAGTGGAGACAGAGATAATAGGATTGAATCATCATCATGATGTTCGGGAGTGTATACGTGAGGTGATGAAAGAATGGATGAGTGATAAACCAAACATAACTACTTACCTGTGCACATGGAAGGGGTTGTGTGAGCTATTGGATGATGTCGGGCTTGGTAAAGCCAGTGAGAATCTACAAGAAGCCTGCTCATCACACCATTGTGAGACATGAGGTGAGCTGGTGTGATAGATTATTACAGTGATTTATTGGCAAATTAAGCATGTCCTCATTGGGGAGATAATGGAATACTTTGATTTAAGTTTTTGTATGTATGTCCAAACACTTAAACCAAAAATGCTTCATTTCGAATGACTATGTTGAATTCACCTGTGACAATTGAGAGAGAAAAAAACAATGCAAATGTCCATTGTTATAGAATGTATGGAACAGAGGAAAGTGATGATGTTATGGTTTCCCCCTCTCTCATGCAATCATAACCTCTCTTTGAATGTTCAACAGTATTTCAGAACAAATATGTGTTTTTTATGTATTAGTTCGGAATGAAGATTGGAGAGCATCAAAGTTTTCAATGGATCAGGAACACAACACATACACAACACACACACATGCAATAGCCACCATCACTGTTGTTATAATTACATAACACCATAGGAATATGTACATGTACTATAAAAAAAAATGTGTGTTTTTTTTGGTACTATTATTATTACTAATATTATTACTATTTTATTTTTAGAATGACAATTTCTTTGTCCATTGTATCCACCCAAAGTGACTCGGCCATTATTTTCCAATCCTTCCACTCACTTTTGGCCATGCTTAAGCTCCTGCCCACCAGAGATGGTCCCATCCTCTCCCTAACATATTAACTTAAACTCTCCCACACTATATACCATATTACACAATTACCAATGCTGGCTCCAGTTCACTTATTCATTATTGGTTAGATACAAACACACAGAAATATTCTATATATTAATTAGGCCAGACCCTGAAATGTAATAAATCGGAATCCTATGGGTGAGCAAAGTGTCATGATCATTTTTCAATAGGCTTATGTATGTAAAAAATAAATTCATGTGATTGACATTTGTAAATCAAGCTTTTGTGAGATTTCACTACATACACACAAAGCGAGATCCAGTAACACAAAATATTATTACTAGAGGTGCTGTGTTGTTGTCCATCCACTGACAGTGAGAACAACATGGCACACCCCCAGCGGAGGGAAGACGTATACAGTGTACCTAGCAAATAAGAAAAATAACTGATGAAATAACAACCCATTCGCAGGTTAAAGAGACTCTAGCTACCTTATTGTCTCAACAAAAATAAACCCCTGTTTGTACCAGGTTGCTGTATATCTCACCTAAATGAAAATAACAACCAATATCATATCACCCCAAGTTATATCTGACCTGTGATGTATTGACCTTATTCATTGTAGTATAGAATTAGTTATTTTTATTGTTAACATACTTGTGGTTCTATATCATTTCCTGTCATGTCATAATTACCGAGTGTACACTTTAAAATGCCATGGTTTTATTTCATATCACCAGGTCCAATATTGTATTTCTTTTGTTGATTGATTTATTATCAAGTATTAATTATTGAGTATACACTGGTGTGTGTGTGCAGCGCTGGTTAGGGAAAGAACTAGTGCAGTACTAGCTAAGACAGTACATCTTTTCTTTCTTTTATTTATAATTATTTTTTTAGTATAAATTCTCATAGTAATAATGATAGATCTTGAGGTATGAAAACAAGCACTCATTTTGGGTATGTATCTCTTGGCTTGTGTACATGATTCTTTAAATTTTGCCCTCCCGCCCCCTCACCCCGAATAATATATAATTTCCACCTTCCTACTCCACTGAGATGCACATTACATGAGTTGTCTGTTTGCTTGTGTTTATTCCTGTCAGAGCTGCTATATGCTGAAGGAGCTGAGTCCACTTTTTCCTTAGCAATAACCTCATCGCCATGCACTGCTGTGCTGATCTGAGAGACATGGATACCACCTCCATAAATATTGACTCAGAACAGTGTGGACCATAAAGCAATTTTATTCTATCAACTATAGAACCTCTGCTATACCTGAGCAAGACTTTATGTTTTAGCAATTCCATAAAATTCTCATTAATTTTGCTCCTTTTGAACCCATTTGATGAAACTTACTGTGACGGTGTATAAAGTTCACGTCATTGGTTTGAATCATAATAGACAATTATTGTACTGTAGTTTTTGAGATTATTCTCGAATTTTGAGAGTAACTGTTTTATTGCAGGTCCAAGAAGGTAGTGTATCATTAATCAAAATGAGATACAACTTTTATATTAATTATGTTTGCTTTACTCTCTCAAATATGGTTCTATCACTGTTGTCTTCTATGCCACACTTTAAGTTGGAAGGTCAAAATGGAGAGCCATACTGGAGAAGCAAAACTTGCAATCACAATCACAATAGATTATGTATGCATCACACCAAATTATTTATTTCAAATCCTTTATAAAGGGAAAATACTGAGATGGGGTCTCTTTCTCTCTCTCTCCTATTTCATTTAATAAAAATTTTAAAAAATTGCACATGTGAGAGGGAGGTGGGTGGGCAAACTTATATATCCATTCCCACCCACCATCATCCCAATTCTATGCTCTATTATGACATTATTATTTAAGCATATTAGAAATAACAAGAATATACAAAATTCTGAATAAGTAAGGAGAAGGAGAGTCACTTGCACCAATCTTTGAAGGCCAGATGATGTCTGAATTAAACAGCCCAAAGATCCATGTTTCACCAACTTCCTGGACAGCCATAGATGAAGTGTACCTTAATCTGACTAAAGCATTAAGGAAATACTTTCTCCACGAAAGAAGATGGGGATGTTGAAGAAGAAATTCAACATCTGAATGCAAAAAAAAAAAAAAAAAAATAAATAACACACACACACACACACACACACACACACACACACACACACACACACACACACACACACACACACACACACACACACATATGTAGGAGAGACCTCCTATTTACAACTCGGTCCACACATATGGAGAATAGGGCAAGAAGTGATCAGGAAGTTCTGTGTTTTACGAATTACTGCGTCATAAGTATTAGAAGGACGCGCAGAGAATCGGTATAATTGATTTGGTACTCCCACCTGAGCCACCACTTCAATGCCACTCATTGGTATTTCAAAATTTGCTCTAGGAAGGTGTCCACCAGAGTTTTAGACAAATCCTGTCTTAACTATTGATCCAGTCTTCCTGACTAGAAGCTAGTTATAATACTTGAATGTATTGTTGTATATCTTTGAATTATTATAGATAGCTAGCTCGCTATCCTATAAGACCTGCTCAAGCTTCTTTTTTGAGGGTCTAACACTTAAAATAGGTAGCTAAGATATATTTGTGTAGCTAGCTATAGCTGTAGAGTTGTGACAGCTACCAACTGTTTCTATCAACCTGTCAAACATTGGCATTTACTGCACTATTGCAAGCTGCTAAACCTAGCTGTTGGTATTATTTTTTTATTAGAGAGTTCTTGAAGGAAATTGCGTGGCTTTATCTTGTGTCCACTAAATTTCAGACTGTGAGCGCAAGAAGCTGATCTCAGCCATAAATGCCAAGTGTCCTGAAGAAAATAACCACCGAATGGGTCAGAAGATAATAGCCAGGAGATAATGGAGGTTGTTATGGATGATGAAGGAGCATCATCACCATCCCAGTGAAGAATAACTTATTGGAGGAGACCCTTACCTCAATGTAAATCACTGGAGAGATTTCATTCATAGTTAATGAATTAATGCAAAATGTGGTCGAACAATCCAATCGTATCTTTGACTTCAGTGAGTAGGTTTCCTGACATGGTGTTTGGAGAGCCTCAAGCTGTGCTAAACATGGTGACAGAAGTAGTGACGAGCATATCAAGCTGACTACAGGCGTCGAAACTGAGAGGATAAATGATGGAGCATGGAAGAAGTTCAAAGAGCAAGCAGTCATCACTGAGAATATCGTGATAAAAATTTCAGGTGATTATGGTTCTAATTTCACTCCTATGGACATGCTGAAACTGTTGGAGGAATTGCTGATTGTGTTCAAGAAGATTTCTGGGGAATTCCTAATGCCATGCTTTCTGTCTGCAGAAACCTCCAAAAGTGTGTTTGATAACCATACAGCTGAACCCATGCTATGCATCCCCATGATGCTGCACTTCCCAAGGAGCAAAGAAAGAATGGGCATCTTTTGTAGCATGGTCTGTAAGTTTATCTCCAGCAAGAATTGGAAGCATTATGAGCATTCCAATGTAGCTAAAAACAGCTTTTCTTTCACTCATCCCCATGGCTTAGGCAGAATTTGCCTCCAAGATTCCTATGGCTCCTTCTTCCAAGTCACACTTCACTTCCCCACTGATCCTGAACTTTACCACAAGTCGTTGCCTTCAACTTGTGTGGCTGTGTGGGACACAGTAAAAGAAGTCATCAATGTGGTCACAGAAGCTTTCCACTATGTTTTGGATGAACCTGTGCTTGCTTTTAAGTGTTTAACGCAGCACAAAATTGGCCACTCCCTTCATGCTGCAGAGTAAATCAAGAGAGAAGTAGGCTATCTTATCTGTGCTAGAGAACCGTCCTGCCACGGAGAGGTAACAGATGATCACAGACTTTGGCTAGGTAAGGGTATGTTTGTAGCTGTAAAGGTTGTGGTCTATGAAGCAGGTAGCAGCTTATAGAGTCAGTGATAAATCATGTCTTACATTTCTTGCAGGTGTCCCTGCACCCACTGGTCAACATTCTTCCGTGACTGCTTCTCCTCATTCGTTCTCACCCAGTGAGTTTCCACTCTATATCACATGATATAAATATAGTATATGCCCAAAAATTTGAATATTTGATATGGAACTGGAGAACAAGAGAATGGAATAGGGATGGACAGGAAATAATTTACATCAGCTGTAGTGGTGCATGAGTTAGTACTGCTGTTTCACTGCCAATCTCTCACATTGCTTCACCAAATGTTGACACAAATATTGTGACAACATATAATTTGTTGATAAGCCATATTAGGTTGCATCCATTGTACAAAATGGTAATATAACACTCTGGTCCCTGCAAGTGCTCTTAAGGATGTTATATTTTGCATAAATATCCATGGGATTGATTTCTGGGAGTGGAATTGAAAATAACAACCTTTACCTACAATGTTGGGACCATATCACTATTAGAAATCAAAAGAGTTTAAAAATAGCATTTCTAAAACATCATTAATTTAGATCAATGTGATGTTCTTGTCTAACTAATCACCGTAAGCCACTGTGATGACTGGTGATCTGTAATATATAACAACTGATCAGAGAGATCTTTAATTGGTTCTTAGTTGTAAAGCTGTAGCTTGATCAACTAACTCTCTCTATGATGTAGTGGCTATTGATGATTCTCAATATTGCATTATCACTGGACTCTATGTGAGTCCACCTACACTGGAATAGACTAATTCACTTCCATTCAAGCAATAACACATGTACTTTAAACTTATTAAACTCTGGTATGACAATCTGCATGATAATCAGCATAGCCAAGATTAAAACCTTGTCATTCTATCTCAACAATTGAGATGTATCCTATGAGTTCACCTAGTGTCAGCAGGCTCCAGTTGGAGGTTACTCTGATGTACCTAATGTGATATTTCACAGAGCCTTTACTTTCTGCCAGCTGTCAGCAAAATCCATATCCCACTTGAAACAGTGCATTTCACTTTCTTGATGTTTACAAGTATCTAATAGTCATGAATCCACTTTTGTCAAGAAGCTGCCATCCAGGGTCCATTGTGCAAGGCCTTTAGAATGTTGATCATCTATTCCACAGGACTATCTGCTAACTATCCCAATGTGCCAGCTTGTAATCACGAGGCATCCTTACAGGAAAAGACCCAACAATTCCTGCACACCACTGCAATGAATGTTTCCAAACAGACCAAGCTCAGCCACTACTGGAATGAAAAATGACAAGCAATGTACCACTCTAGCCTGCCCATGCTCATGAAGAAACTGAATGACATCCTGTGCAAAGATCTTCCATTAAGTAGACAGTGAACAACATTCAACCTACTTTGAACAGGTGTGGACTAATTCACAGCAACAAAGAATGACTAACTAGGGTCTGAGATACTCTATGACATGTGATGGTAGCCACCAAAAATAGACTGTGCACCACATTATCATGGCATTTTATCAAGGTTTGTCCAAAATTCTAGCCACTTAATGAGGATTGGTCTTGTTGCTCTGAATGAATTAATGAGGTCATGACTGACCTTCACCAGGAGTTGCAGCTTATAAAGCTGGAGCAAAAAAGAAGATTGGACCAACTTGCTATGAAAGAAGGCTCTACTGGCATTTTTTGATAATTTGTAGTTGGTTGTTTTTTTTTTGTATAATCAGACATTTTTCATAAAATTGAAAATAAAACAGTGAACCTTTTTTGAGTGAGGACGTTGTGTTTTAGATGGAAACAGATTTATTGGAGTCAGAATCACAGTGTTTTACTGCTGTAGGAATCACAGCATTCACACGCACACACACACACACACACACTTGTACTCGAAATGTCTCACTGTGGTTAGAAATAGAACTTATGTATCCAAATAGTTATCCTGTCCATAGTAACCCATCAATTCATAGATTACTATAGGTCCAAATTATTGAGACTAACTATATCTACAGGAGTAGCTGCTGTTGGAGTGGGAGCTGTCAGAGATGAATACAAAGGTATGTTCTTATTCTTATTTTTGACCCTTTGATTATGTCAACACCTTGAATTGTTACCCTGCTGTGCTTACTTTTCCTTCCATTTATGATATGTGTGAGGCTTCATCCTGGAGCCATGAGAGTATAAAATTGCATTTCTGATGTTTAAATGTTAATTAGTATAGTATACTATATTGGTGCATTGCAGACAAGGAAGTGAGTGTGGAGAATACCATTGCTGTATTCACTGATGACCAAAGTCCTGACAAGTACTTTCATTTGGGGCTTACATTGGGGCTAAAATTGACGATCATCCAAAAGATTGAGGCAGATTATTGCATGTGTGGTCGACAATTGATTGAAATTATCCAAGCTTGAAATGACTGCTGTACATCAGAGAGTCCATCAGAGAAATGGAAGACTTTGGCTCAAGCACTTGTGGATATTAAGGAGAAACAATTGGCTGAGAAGATAGTTATTTCGCACTAATGCATTACATAATGTACTTGACAGTTTCCCATAATTTCTATTTCATAATTGCCTCTATTATTTTTTTTTGTTTCAACTCTCCATAGAGCAGGAGCCTGCTACTACAGAGATGAGTATCTAGCTAGCTGGTACAACCCTGTATACATACTAGGTCAAACCCTCAATCTTTAACTTGTGCATATACCATAATTAATATAATCTACTTTTGAAAAAAAAAAAAAATGACGAGTTCATATTTTTTATATTTCTTCATTTCTCATAGGTCATTTTTATACTTTATATTTATATATTTTGTATTTTAAAAATTAGTATGAAATTTAAAAAAAGGGCAGGGTACAAAATAAATCCTGTTAACTGTAGAGAATGGGAATAGATATGTGGAAGTAGTATTAAGTAGCCACAAAGTTAATTATCCATGATCCTTGTGTGCCTGGCTTGCTAGTGCACAATAACATTATTTCAAAAAAATTGGTTACTCAGATGGCTAAAAAGAGAATTTAAACAATCCATACCTAAAAAAAAAGAAAGAAAGAGAATATTATGGCTAAATAGTCAAGGCACAGCTGACAGATCTCCCAAGCATGAGGTCAGTGGTTCGATTCCTGAACTGGGAATTTTCCTTCTTCATATTTTTCTTTCATATAGTTGATAAAAAAAAAGGACTTGCTCAGTCACTCCTAACCACATCTTTTCTTGGTTCGTATGAATGTGGAATGTGTGTATGGTATGTATGTATGTATGTATGTATGTATGTATGTATGTATGTATGTATGTATGTATGTATGTATGTATGTATGTATGTATGTATGTATGTATGTATGTATGTATGTATGTATGTATGTATGTATGTATGTATGTATGTATGTATGTATGTATGTATGTATGTATGTATGTATGTGAGTATCCAATTAACTGCCAAAGTATGAAACTACTCCTTAATGAAGACACATCCAACACAAAAATTGGTTTTGTAAACCAAACAATAACATCAATATCTTTGGCTACCTGGGCTGCACATCTTTCAATGGACATGTCTTGCTAAAAATTAAAAAAAGGTTCTAAAGTAAAATCCTTCTACTTCAGGACATGAACTTGGTATGCACACACATCATGACTGTGGTAGCAGCATTGGGTCCCAACTGGCCACATTGCTTCCTCTTTTATTGTAAGGATTAAAATAGTTTACGTTTGTGTTTAATATTATATATCTGTGTGTGGGGGGGTAGTTGAGATGTGTTCGTGTGTGTGTTATGTGTTGTGTGGTGGTGGTGGTGGTGGTGGTGGTGGTGGTGGTGGTGGTGGTGGTGGTGGTGGTGGTGGTGGTGGTGTGTGTGTGTGTGTGTGTCCACTTACCTGCCAAACACTGTACCAAATAAAACCTGTTTTCTGGGTAAACATATCCTATACCAATTATAGTCATTAGCCCTAAAACTTTGGGCCATCTTGGGACAGGCAGGCAGGCATATGGTAGGTGTGCATATACATTTCCCTATAAGACATCTATCCACATTATAAAGATTGAGTTGTCTGTCTATCTCTCAGTGCATCTATATTTCTGTCCATTCATGGACATGGTAAAGTGTTAACAATGAACACTCCATTTTTAAAATTGAGAACAGAAAAGTAAGAACAAAAAGTTTCTTGACTTACCAACAAGAAAAGTAAATAATGTAAGAACACAACTATTTTACCACATTGAGATAATTACTGTGTAATAATTACAGAGGAATAATTACTGTGAAATAATTACTGTGGAATAATTACTGTGGAATAATTACTGTGGAATAATTACTGTGGAATAATTACTGTGGAATAATTACTGTGGAATAATTACTGTGGAATAATTACTGTGGAATAATTACTGTGGAATAATTACTGTGAAATAATCACTGTGGAATAATTATTGTGGAATAATTACTTTGAAATGATTACTGCAGAATAATTATAGTTGTATATCCACAAAGTAGCAGAGGTGGTAGCTTTGAACAAATATCAGTGAGCCTGGGGTGAGCTATGCTATATTCTACTGAATAATGAAATTATTGAAAGTTTAGCATAGGATTTTATATAATATGTAAATATTTATAGTCAAGGAGATATCTAAATATTGGTATAACCGTAAAGAAGTTTGTACCAATACAATTATCACTCACAAACAATTTTTATCAGCAGATTATATAATTAATAGTGGGGTCTAAATGTTATTTTCTTGGAGATCTTGTTGTTCTTGTTTTCTTAGAAAATTTTCTCAGGAACACCAGTGCTGAGGTCTCTGGTTCAATTTCTGGTCATGGTTTGGTTTTTCCCCCCTTTAAAAAAATTTTTTTTCTTTTCCCACACATGAAATCATAATTAAGTGTGTTTCCAACTGTAAATTTCCAGTTTTTTTTTTCTAAAGGTGATAGTTTAACTTGCTGTCTAACATAGCGAGACCCTTTTCCTACACTTACTTCCACGAAACTAGGTAAAGGGTCATTCGGTGGGTAAGGGTCATTCGGTGGGTAAGGGTCACTCCGTGGGTAAGGGTCATTCAGTGGGTAAGGGTCATTCTTCGGTAAAAGGTAAAGGTGAAGGATAAAGACTTGAAAACTTGAAAGTGGTTTTATAGAGCTAATTAGCTCTCTCTCTGGAGAGCCATACTTTCTAGAGTACCTACAACTTTTGATGCAGCCCTGTCTGAGTTAATCACTGAGGTGGGTAGTCAGCTAGCCACTAGGCGTTACTTTGGTGAGTGCAGAAACCAGTAGGAGATGATGTGGGGACAACCTAGAAGAAGGTTGTGGTGCTAGACCTTCTTCTAGGTGATGCCAGACCATGGTTGGTGAGTAGGAGAAGTAAGCTGCACCCTCCCTGACACAGAAACCTTGCTTATGGGACTTTTTTCCTTCTTCACAATTTCCTGGTTGTGGTCACAACTCTGCCCAAGTAAACCACCCCACTTACTACACACCACAATGTAAACACACAGAGGTCACACAGGTCAGAAACACTGTACCACCTCCTCCTCAGTGAGGCACCAATTTGAGCAATTACCACAGGGATACAATTTCCTTGTCCATCACATCTATTTTGCTGGAACACTATTTTGCTGAATACTTTGACACTAGACGTCAGAGAGCATTAGTTCTGCCTATTCAAGTGCTAGGTCCTTCCGCGTCCCTGTAGGACAGGGGGAGACTTACACCTGCTACACTCTGCCACTAGCTGGGATAAAGGGGGGGGAGGGGGGGTGAGGCTCCAGCTGACACATTTATATTTTGTAGGAGTTGGTGCAGCATTGTCTTCCCACCTGTATTCTCTCTCTCATCTCTCTCTCCTAACTCCTACCTCTGCACTCCCAAGCCATGGCACTGGACCATGCATTCCACTGTAGAAAGGAGCATCCACCTGAAAAAAATGCTAATATATTAAACTTACCTCAGATGTTATCCTTTGAGGCACACTCTGAACTGTGTTGTGTGATGTCATAGACTGCCACACCTTCTTTACTAATTGTTGTGATTGTGTGTTTAGACTCCAACAGCTGACATGTCTATTTCAGACTGACATTGTCTGGACAGGAGCAATGTGGGTGTGGTTTTGTGTTTGATAGTTGTGAAGGTAGTCCTATTTGACTGATTAGGCAAGAGGAAAGAAAGTTTGGTTGCTTATAACACAGCAGTTCCAGAAATAGTCTTGGAGAATTGTAATTAAAAGCTGTAAGGTATTTACATTGTGTTAGTGGTACTTATTACACAGTTTTCTTGGTTACCAAGACCTTTCCACAATTGCATGTCAGGATGTGAACTATTTATGCTTTTAGTAGTTTTTGTATTTGAAGATACCTTAACTTATTACACAGTTTTCTTGGTTACCAAGACCTTTCCACAATTGCATGTCAGGATGTGAACTATTTATGCTTTTAGTAGTTTTTGTATTTGAAGATACCTTACCTGTTAATTTTTTTAATAGACAGTTGTAAGGACCACCAGACCCTAATATTGGGTATTTCATAAATAGAGTAGCAGTTGTTGTGAGAATAGTAGTGTCATAGTCTGGTAAGGCCAAAGAATAGAGGAGTTATTTCTGGCAGAGTGTGGTGGGGACCAAGGGACTGACTGACAGTGTGTGGAGACTGACCTCCATCAGAGTCTCAGAGTCTGGTGGGGACCAAGGGACTGACAGTGTGTGGAGACTGACCTCCATCATAGTCTGGTGGAGACCAAGTGAGTGTATGTAGTGAAATCACTTCAGCTGGCAATAATGGATCAATTAGGCCTCAACAGAATTTAATGTTAATAAGTGATTACATGATGTTGTATTTGTTGTCCTCCCATTGACTGGTTGTTGTCTAGGGACATGAACATGTATCCTCATTAATACAAGTGTCCTGGCTGAGGCCAAGTTCTTTGTCATTGTGTTGTATTAGGAACACACAATGTGGTGTCTCTGTTTGTGGACACACTTTGTCAGTTTGTCTGCTGTGCATGTGCTGGTATTTGCTGTATTTTTATGGACAGAAGACTTGTTCTAATTTTCTTAGCAATGCTGCATTATTCTTAAAATTAGTTCTCTTACTGAAAACATCTCAAAGTTGATGCAATAAGAACATCATCATGTCGTGTCTGCCACTGTCCTCAGCCATTGTATCGCAATTCATTCATTGGTCTGATGCCACAATAATCATAGTAATTCATAAGGTGGTTAAAGTCACATGGTTGTGCTCCACACTGACACTGACAGCCTGCATTTATTTGCTGCTAAGGGACAAGAAAGAGGCCTTCACATGGTGCCCCCTCCTCTGTCAGTAGGACAGAATAGCCCTCAACATTGACATTGGAAGCTAACTCTCCACTATCACTACCTCCAACGACCTGCCGGCTGTCACAAACAAGGTATTTATTTATAATTTATGTATTCATGTGCACTATAAGATCGAATAGTCTGTCTGTCCATGGGTTAAAGATTCACGCTCGAACCTGTGAGGGGTGTGGCTTAAAAATGGAACAAAGTCCACAAACTTGAACAAATAGAGAATCTGAAATGTGGGAACTCACCCATGAAGGCTGCAAAATAGAGGGGGTTCTTCTCACCCTACCCCATCAATGACTGACATTTGCCCCCTTCAGTTGCAGGAGGGACAGCATCACAAGTTAGACCCATGAACACATCAGTGTCGCCATCGGAATGTTTTAAGTATGTATATTTGACCACACCCCTTCCTGTGTTAATCTAATGACATTGTGGTATGGTAACCTCCTAATTTTTTGACCACTCAGCCACACCTTGCAGGTGGTGGTAGTAGTGGGGTAAACTATGATTTGATTTAGTTGAGAAAGTTATGTGTTTGTCTTGCTTATTTCATGCACTTCTAAGATTCTGTGAAGCAATGTGTTCTAGCTACACACTCACACACACACGCACACCTGTCCTGTTATAATACTGCTAAATTTGGTCACGTGTCCCTCCATATGAGAGAGCAAATAAAAGGAACCATGAGTACAGCTGTAGTTACAGGTCCCTCTTTCATCATCTGGTTGATATGGGTGCTGTTTCTGCCATGCTGGAACTAGTTGTGTGAGTATTATCATCCTGACTGTCAGTTTCCTGATGCTGTCCGCCACACTTGTACACTGCAATGCATCCTCTGCTTCTGAACCATCATCCACAGACTGTACACCTCATTACTCCCTTCTGTTCACATACTGGCTTGCTTCGCTCTGCAGTACACTTGTGCTTCACGCACAGACGCATACACACATGCATGCGTGCGCACACACACACACACACACACACACACACACACACACACACTATGCCCATCTCTAATTGAGATTGGTTAAAAAATGAAATTTTTGAAAAATGAAATTAATGAAAATAGTAGTTAAATAATGTTGGTATAGTTGTGGGTCATACTTCTTCTGGCCTCAGTTTTTAGCTGATGCAGAACCAGAGCTGAAGTACAATTTTACCTATAAATTATATAGTGAACTATCTCAATCAGAACTCTATAAGCTAGCATAGATATACTTACTTTTTCACCCTATGATCTCTGGTGCTTAGGCACTCCCTTAGGCAGTAAGAATTATTATTATATAATGCCTTGATTAATTTTTAACTGTGATTGCTGAGTCTATATGTTACTTTCTTGGGAATCTTGTTCTTCTAAAGACTGATTCAATGATTTGGTCGTCCAGCTGTAACTGAGGAAGGTCCTCTCTGGATACTAATGGGACCAAGGCTACAGCTGATTCTTGCTTCCCTATGTGGTTAAAATTACTCTTGATCATCTGGAACTAACTCAGCAGTAAGGTGATCATTATGGGCTGACACTGCTATACCTGATGAAATTTTAAACAAGCTGTTTTTATTATGGGATGAATAACTTGATCTGTAGTGTGAAAAGGCCTCCCTCCAATGTTTAATTGACATACTGTTGACACATCTATATGTGCATCTGATGAAATGGGTGCATGTTAGCTATTGTCAATGTTGCAGCCAATTATTTGGATCACTCATGTGTGTGACAGCACCCACCTCTGACAAGCTGCATTGCTCCATATCATAATCAAGATGCCACCCCCAGTAGCACCTCTATGAGACTTCTCCATTGTATTATCCACGTCTGTATGACATTATGGCACCATAGAACAGAGCCACACTGAATATTCCCAGTTTCAGTAATTCTAGTGTCACTGCATGTGCTTCATCAATATTTGTATTGAACAATGACAACATTGCCATAAACCTTGCATAGTTCAGACTTTATATTAAAGTACTAGCAGCACATGGTTACTAGTCCGGCCAATGTCAACATGAAACATTATAGAAGCTACTCATATTTCAGCCTGGTTGGTCCATTAATTAGCTTTTGGTAGCCAAAACATCTTCCTGTGTGTGGTTACAACCTAACCACACCCATTGACACACCTATATGCAGTTAATGCGCTCACTCTATTACTTGGTGACCACATGCCAAATTTCGGCAATGTTAGTCCTTCAATTGGAATTTCTAGACAAAAAAATTCCTATGGTTGTGGCTATGATAAAACCACACCCATTGCCATACTCACATGTGATCAGTGGTGCTCACCCGGTTATCTGGAGAACTCCGCCAAAATTTTGCATGGTTGGTGCTTTAATTAGCTTCTGTTTTCAAAAATAACTTCCTATTGGTGTGGCTTTAGCAAAATCACATCCACTCCCACGTGACACTCATCCGGACAAATTTCAGCCTGATTGGTCCATAAATTTTCTTTTGGCAGTAAAAATAATTTCCTAGGGGTGTGGCTATGACCAAATCTCACCCACTGACCCACCCACATGTGTCAATATAGTTCACCCTGTTACTTGGAGGCCACATGACAAATTTCAGCATGGTTAGTCCTTTAATTAGTTGTTGGTAGCCAAATTGACTTCCTGAGGGTGTGGCTACAAAAAAAACACACCCACATGTTTAATGCCAATCACCCGGTTACTTGTCGTCCATATGCCAGAATTTGTCCGGAATGGTCAATAAATTAGCTTTTGGCAACCAAAATAACTTCTTATGGGTATGTTTATGATAAAACACACCCATTGCCACACCCATACATAATTAATAATGCTCACCCAGTTCCTTGGAAACTACATGCCAAATTTAAGCCTAGTTCCTTGGAAACTACATGCCAAATTTAATCCTAGTTGGTCCTTTGACTAGCTTTTTATACCAAAACAACTTCCTGTGGGTGTGGCTATAGCTAAACCACACCCAATGTTGTTCATGACACTCACCCAGTTACTTGGAGTCCATACGTCAAATCAAAATAATTCCCTATGGATGTGGTCATTACTAAACCACATCCATTGTCACGCTTACACATGCTTAATAACACTTACCCAGTTACTTGGAAACCACATGCCAAATTTCAGCCTGGTTGATCCTTCAATTAGCTTATGATAGCAAAACAACTTCCTGTGTGTGTGGCTATGGCCAAACTGCACCCAATGTGGTTAATAAGGCTTACCGGGTACCTGGAAACCACATGTCAATTTCTGCCTGATTTGTTGTTTAATTGGCTTTTGGTAGCCAAAACAACTTCTTGTTGGTCTGGCTATGATGAAACCACACCTATTACCACATCCAGTTATTAATGCTCACCCGGTCACTTGGAGACCACATGCCAAATTTTCGGCCTTTTGGTCAAGGGTTTGGCCATGATGGCTAGACACACGCTCACATGCACTCATGGATGAAAATGCACACATATTTTCCTGTGTCATGTTGTGGGAAGAGGAAACGATATTTGTTAATTAATAATTGAGTATATTAATGCAGCAATCAGCCACTGCCACTATTAGTTATTGATCAAGTGGTTGATAATTGAATAATTATAATGTGGGTTTGGCTACTTTACTGCAAGTCACTCTCAACTAAGAATCTGTTAGCCCCCCCCCCCCCCCCCCCCCCCAATCAAATCAACAGCAACTGGAAGTGACTTTTCTAGAAGTCTTGATAAATACCACATGAGCTAATAGAAATATATTTGGTGTACATTTTTTCATAGAGCAGCTGCTGTTGCTTGAGCATGATCTTCCTGTTCTTTTAGTGGTTGACACTAATGAGATGAGCCGTCATTTGGCCACCATGAGCAAAATAATATGAACTTCTTTGAAATAACCCACTAACATTCCTAATGTTGTTTCTGTTAAATCCAATAGACATTAATTTTCAATATTTTTTATCCAGTTACTGGTTGGGTTATCTCCAAGGATGGCAAATATCACTGAAGTTTAGGAAACAAGTGGTTACGATATGAGGAGCTACTATAATTATGAGCTTTCACTTTCCCTTTATTTTGTTGAACATGTTACCATTTTGTCTCAATGCATTTCTGTCATAATTGCATTCCATGAAACACTTCACCATTAACTTATTATCCTCTACTTTATTAATTTTTTTTTTATTGTTTGTTACACATTAGCAAACTTTAGGAAACTATTTATGTAATTATATCTCTTATATAAATGTAAACCATGTAAATTTCAAGCTTGAAAAAAGGTCAAATGGTAATTTGTGTGTGGGGTGGGGGAGAGAGGGAGGGTGGATGTGTAGTGTGTGTATGTTCTTGCATAGTTTATGTGTGTGTGTTTTGTGTGCAGGCCAAAATCTGGTGTAGGATACGTGGGGATCTTGTCTGCCTGAGGCAAGAGTAACCAACCACTAAGCTCTGTTTTGAGTGTGGTTCACTTACCCTGTACGCCACACACACAAACTGTAGTGTATGCATTGTTAACATTATTGTTGTTGATTAGTAATTTAATTTTTTTAATACTGAGCGTGCGCACTCAGAATTGTAAGTCACATGTTTTGTTGATCTTGTGCTTGTGTGCAACTTGTTGGTTATAAAGTTATTCATCTTAATCCTTAAAAAGAATCCAAATAAAGATACAACATAAACACATTTAGTAAAATACCTAAATGAGATCTACAAAACTGTGAACTACCAATCCTGATGACCACCAAAGGTTAAATTTGACTCACTCAAAATAATGAGCAAAGATTAGGCAATGCTTGGCTTGTGGGATTCCGTCATCTGAAGACTTTTAGTTAGTAGTAGTAGTAGTAGTAGTAGTAGTTGCAGTAGTAGTATCATATATATTGATTGATGTCTTCTGACAAAAAGAAAGAAAAAAACCCCAATCTTTCTGAAAAAGGCCTTTAAAGAATGCCAACTTTTGAAAAGAATGTATATATAGCTACTCATTGTAATTAATGTGCCAACACAATTCACTGGTCAGGATAAAAAATAACAACCAAAAAAAAAAGTCATGTTGCACAATCAGATAGCAATAAATAAATTTTATGGTTTCAGATTTCAATACTCAGCAAGTAAGTTCAATATATGGTATTTAGATCACATTTTTGGTTTGTGTCACACTTATGCTGGGACCACGAGAACATGGCAACAGTGATCAGACTAATCATTCCTTCTTCTTTTTTTCAATTTTATTTTGTTTATTAGTCTGGCACATGAAGACTAGCATTAGGAATTTAATAATTGAAGGGAGTGTATGTGAGTCCTACACCCTGGTTCAGTGACAGTGTTATTCTGACCACCAGGATGTAGAAACACCGCTCCCTAGTATACTAGTAATCTCCCTATTACAATATCCTAAGGCTACCCACTTGCTCCTCTCTGAGCAGTGGATCCCAACCCTGAGTTCAGTTAGTCCAAGTATCATTCAAAAATCTGACCCAGTTAACTGCTGGTATCAGTTAGCAACAGTATTTGAACACAAAAGCAACACGATTGTGATACAGCACAACTCAGAACTCAACTGAACTCAACTAATTAATGTCAGTTAGCATGTCCTTATACTTTGTTGCTTGTCAGGTGATTCTTAAAATAACTATTTCCATATAAGTACTTATCCTTAAAATATCTATTTCCTTGCTTCTTGACTGTAATCATTTAGTGGTAACCCACAAGCCTCATTCTCAAAATTACCTTCTGTATAAACCACATTCTCACTATCTGTTTCCATAGCTGTTGCAGCCATCACTGGTGTTGAAAGATGGTCTCTACACCTTCTTCCTCAGTAGTAGTCAG
Source organism: Lycopodina hypogea (assembly GCA_963969325.1). Classification (NCBI taxonomy): domain Eukaryota; kingdom Metazoa; phylum Porifera; class Demospongiae; order Poecilosclerida; family Cladorhizidae; genus Lycopodina; species Lycopodina hypogea. The sequence goes on from OZ017788.1 coordinate 2,562,098, forward strand.
AGTGTAGGTCTCTGACAGTGTACACATGCCATGTTTCTGGAAACTCAATTGGGTAATGACATTTTCTTGTTTCCTTACTTTTTGAAGTAACCCTAAATCCTTATTTTTCAATTATTTATACATATTAGTTTTGTTTCATTTTAATCATTAGTACTGTACCTATATTCCAGCAAGCTGTATGTGCTCTACGTAGCTATATACAAGTGTTCCCTTCATCTGGTGGGGACCCCTTTCCAGCAATGATATTAGCATTCAACACTTCATTTTCCCACTGAGACAACTGCAATAAATAAAACTGCAATAAATAAAACAATCACAAAATAAATAGAAACCATTGAAAATGAATGTTACATAGTAATCTATCAAGTTTGAAAATAAGTAAAAATTGAAGATTCACTATAATTTTTTTTTGCATATTTTGTTATAAACGTGGAAATAGTTATTGCTAGTTAAATATATTAAATATATATATATATATATATATATATATATATTTATTTTTTATTTTTAAGAAAAGAAGTTTTATCCGCAATTATCCAAAGAGGAAAAAATAAAAAGCATTTTACCTTTTTATGCTGTCCATCCTGAGCTAATTCCAAGCAAGTTGCATGAGCTTCTCCACCCCCTCCAAAAGGAATCCATAGGAAAACAGGATGTAGCTACCAACGTAACGATGTTGGCCGAAATTCTTCTCAGCCGGAAGTGAATACTTGAATGTAGATTGCCAGTAGCTAGCTGTACTCGAACTTGAGGTAGCCCTCCCTAAAAATCTAATATCATGGCTAACCCAGAATACGTGGCTATGGTCGAGTGCACTGAAATCTTGGTGACTGAAATTGCTAATGATCCTGAGGCTGTTGCTCTTGCCTTATTCTCTAAGAACTTGATTCCTCAAGCTATTCTAGAGAAAATGGCTTTGCCAATTACTCACACTTCAAAGTCATCTCAACTAGTAGGGTGTGTGCGCAACCAGGTGAACAACTTCCCCAAGGAAGTGTACCCGGAGTTCCTAAAAGTTCTCAAGAACTATGTATGGTTGGAAAAGTCTGCTCAAATACTGGAGGATAAACTAAGTATGTTCATTTGATAATATTGTTAGGACGTTTTTCCTGATGCAGGCATGCAGATGTAAACTCACAGATGTTGTATGTGGAGATTGGTGTGGTGTTCTCCAGATAAACTCACAGGTGGCAGGGATCAACATGGTGGACAGCAGCAAGAAAGGAGTATGGATGGTAGACAGCAACAAGAACAAGGTATAGATGGTGAACCAGTACAGTAACTATATCCTAATAGCCAAATTTATGTGAATATTTATGATTCAAAATTGAAATCACATTTCTACCTATTTTATGAGACTTTAAATATATCGTGGAGATATTTTTAGATATATTATGGGCTATATTTAGCCAGTAAGCTAGCTTAAGTAGTCATTCTTAAGGCCTGTCCACACCACATAAAAACTAATGTTAATTAATTCAAATTGAATCCCTGGGAAAACAATTTTTATACTCAATTGAAATTAATTGAATCCTAGTGTCCACACTGGCACTACTTTAATCCATGCTAGTAAAAATTATCCTAAACACCTACTCTATCTTTAAAATAATTTATGGGACAGTGTTACTTGTTGGTATTCTCAGACCTGTGGACTTCAACAATTTATTCACTCCTTAACTTTCTATTCAAAATTAATTTCTTATCCTTTTCATATTTTCAGTACAACTGCTCCAATGCCATTTATCCTCTTTAGACTGCTTAGCCTGCCACCCCTAGAATAGGTTTTATCAAAATTAACAAACCACACTTAGGCCCTCAATGATTGATTGATTTCTATTAATACCAGTCTTGACTTTGTAGCATCAAAATAGAAGGAATCTACACACCCACCTACCCCCCCCCCCCCCCCCCCCCACAACACTCATTTAAAAATATTTATTTTATTTTTATTTTTTATGTTTTGATTGATATCATTCTCTATTAAATTTACAAAGCTTTTTTTTTTTAATTTTTTAAAAAATTGGGGAAATAGTGTGATAAGATAAAGGAATAGTGACTACTGATGATTTTGAAACAAATATTGTTATCTACTGAAAACAGGTCAGCATCTGGTAGTTGTTACTGGTTGGTTATTTGCACTTTACAAAGGGAACATTTTTAGCAGAACCAGCAGGGGACTTCCTTATTAATTCTATCTTGTGCTTTGCGGACATTTTGTTAGCCCATAACACTGATAAGTAATGTTGTGGCCCCAAACACTGATAAACAATTAAGAGGTATTCCAAGCTTTCCATAAACTCTTCATTTTTTCAGGTCAAACTACCCATCTAGGTGGGTCTGAGATAATGAGAATTAATTTAAATTGGTTTAATTCAAATTCAGTGTGGACAGCAAGTAATTCAACTTCCATTCAAATTAATTCACATACAATGTGTGGAGTGGACAGGTCTTCATTTATGCCTTAGTTAATAACAATAATCCATTCTCATTAGCTATAACATTGAGAGCAATTAGTTCCATCAATTAAAAAATAATAATTAACATTAAGTTTGCATTATTTTCTCTATTTCCTGCATGGAATAATTTGATTCATATGAAGAACTGTCTATTGTGCATATTCCTACTATGGAGTTACACTGTTCCTCTGTTGATTGTGTAAAACCTCTTTTAAGGAATCACATGGAGAGTTGTTGTAGAAAAATAACAAGGAGGATTATGGGCAATAGCTAATCAGATAGCACAAGATCAAGTTTTTCTCACATCTTGAGAAGATATCAGTACTTGGTGCTCTGTTGGGTTTATGATTCCTAAGAGAGAGTGTAACATTGACAGAGGTTTCCAATCTGTATCAGAGGGTGTTGCGTGTGAAAGGGAAACTAACTGCATAGAACAATGGTTCAAGAAACCTTATTAAGGGGTTATGCTATAATGGCAACATGGATACTTGAACTATTTTAAACTCTCATCTAGGTATATAAATGTCCAAATATATATGCATATATATTTATATGCATATCATACATATATATTTGCAAGTCTTGATATTTCTAAACTTGTATTGTCAAGGTAAGTGATTATGTTTTGCTATACTTTCTAGGCTATTACTTATTTATTAATTACTATTTTTGTATATTTAAATGGAATTTTTGTTGTTTTTTTATTATTATTTTTTTTTATTCATTTCTGGTATGTTCTCTGGTGTTTCATAATTTATAAGCTCACTGGCACTCCCAACTGCACTGGCCTTGTCTACACATTTGCTTAGAAAATAACTGTCCATGCCAATAGGAATGCTCAGATTAAGAAATAAAAAAAGTTTGATGGATTGAAACAGTTCTTTTCAAATTATCAGGAAGAGAGAATTTTCTTGTGTGTTTTCTTATTGGAATATGGCAGAGGCCATTGGTCTGATGTATTTCTAAGCTTATAGAGGTGCTGAACAGTACTAATCTTAGAGCACACATGCTCTATGTCTTAGTGTATTTAAAAAAAAAAAATCAATTCAAATTGAAAAAATAATCATTTTACATTTACTTCGAGATGGAGATTAATTGTACATGAATATTGCCAACAATTTGATATCAGCCATGTAGTAAGCCATTAAAAATGTGGTGGAATTGATTATGAATAGTGATTTAAGCCACAGTCTGTATATGTACATCTTGTTGTTGGAGTTGGTGATGTGAGTGAGGTCATCACTGCACTTCTCCAGCACAGCCAGAGCAGACTCCTCATGGCCCTGCAGACAGGCCAGGTGCAGGGCTGTGTTTCTGCAGGCCGTCCTGTGAGGTCAGCTGCAGGTTCAATGCATCTGCTGTGAGCAGGTCTGTGGTGTTGGAGGGAGGGAGGGGAGGAGGAGGAGAGGGAGGGAGGAGAGGGAGGGAGGGAGGGGAGCGGGGAGGTAGGATAAGTGGGAGGGAGAGAGGAGAGGGGGAGAGGAGACCTCAACACACTAAATGACCATGGTCTATATCTTTAGCCTACCAATAATGGAGGTGTGACCATCTTGGCAGCCATCATGAGAGGAGTCTGGCCAAAGTTGTCTGTCATGGACACCTCGATCCCTCTCTTCAGCAGCTGGTGAAGACACTCCACACTGTTGTTGAAGGCAGCTGCATGTACAACACTCTGCCTGCAGCCATCAAGCACATTCACTTCAGAGGAGCTCATTTTCTCCAGCAGCAGCTCCACACACGTCTCATTGTCGTTGAATCTGCAAGATCAAGGGAGGGGGGGGGGGGGGCATGCTTGGGTGGATCAGTGTACAGACACACTGTTACCATGACAACAAGAGAAGAGATGTACACACACAGATGTGAATACCATAATGGAAAAAAATGTAGAGAAGTCAGAAAATGGAAATTAAGGAGACAGTAAGTAAAGAGGTACACAGGAAGTCAGAGAGACTGAAAGTCAAGAGGGAGACAGGAAGTCAGAGAGAGTCAGGATGTCAGGAAAAACAGGAAGTCAGGGAGCCTGGAAATCATGAGGGAGACAGGAAGTCAGAGAGAGAGGGAAACGATGTTAGAAAGTAACAGGAAGTCAAGAGTCAGACAGGAAATCAGGATCCAGGAAGAGATAACAGTTCTAGAAAGTGCTGTGCTCAGTGAGATAATGAACATGTATATATAGTGATGTGCTACAAAGTGGGAGAGGGATGTGGCTTACACAGCACAGTGCAGAAGTGAGAAAGAGTTCCCAGCAGTGTAATCGCCATCCTTCTACAAAAGTGAAAATAAATATGGTTAAAACCACACATACCCAATGCTACCTCTAGAATAACTGCCACTAAAAACATCTGAATTCAAATGCAATTAAAGCTTCTGCACACACAAAGCATCAGCACCACGAAGCACATGACTCAAGGCCTCTCCACACTACAGCCTAGAAATATATAGCAGCAAATATAGTAACTGACTAACTAACAATATTGGGTAGAGTATTATAAGTATATAATTTTCCTCACTTGGTGAATGCTGCTTCCGTTCTCTCTCAGAGTTATTTCACAGTGGCCCTTTCATAGCAGAAAAACAACCCCTGATGAAGGTGGGTATGAGAGGACAGTTGCAACAGATGAATTCTAGACTTGGGCATTCGAAAAGCCAGGGAAAAAAATGAGTTAAGTTGTACTTGTAAATATATTGTAAAGAACAACAAGGCTTGTAAATAAATACAAATAAACAAAAAAAATTAAAGAAACCAATGAGAAAAAACATAAGTTTTCACTGAACTTACTTTCAGCCCCATATTTCCCAAGCAGGACCTGGCCTCGTTGGGCATTGTTGACTCAATAACTTCTAGTGGTCTGTGGGTAGTTCATTATATAGATTTTATATTTTAATTATTGTAAGTCCCATTGAAAGTCATTTACCCATATGAGGGATTTGGGATATTGGCTAGCTAGTGGGCAGGAGAAACCATTATAGGGGTGCAACCAATGTACACAGAGAGTTTCCATTTTTGATAACTCTATTCTTTAGCTTGAAAGTTCTGTGAATTGTGCCAAGCTGTAAAACTGTCTTTGCTATCAAACTAACTTTAACACACCTGTGTAGGTATGTCACAAGCTTAAATAAAGAAAAAAAATTTTTTCCATTCTGAAAATATATTTTAAATACTGTCAAGGACATATACAACTTGTGTGATGGACGTACTAGTCCAAACTTAGGTAAGGTAATCCACACATTTCAAGTTAAATGGTAACACAAAATTAGGAATACTGAGTCTCTCCCTATTGAGATCCTTTTAAAATATGACCATCTCTATTAAAAGACCACTTTTGTTTGCTCCTGGTTTGATGCCTCCATTGAGCCCCTCCCAACTAAACCCCTCTCAGATAAGACAATCTCTATTATAAGACCAGTTGGCTGGGTCAATATCCTCCCAAATAAGACCACCAAAACTTGTTGGACCCTGAAAATACTTCCTGTGATCATACTATTTAGTAACTGATACAGGACTATTTTACTGTAGCTCTTAGAACACCACAACACTGTGTTAGGCTAATAGAGTTTACTGTAACTGCAATAATAACACATTAGTGTGAAGGTTTAGATCATGTCACACAAGTGTACATATTGCATTGCCCATTACCTGTGTGAGGTCTGACTGGAACTCTAGCTGGCAGCCTAATTAATAGAGCCAGAATAGGAGGCCCAGTCAGTTTAGGATGAGCAAGTGTAAATCCAGTAGATTATCTCAGCATTTCTGTATTCCAAAGACACTGCATGACTTCAGTGTGTAATAGGGCACTGTGAAAATGTCCAATGTCATTCTCTTAGCACATTAATAATTCTGAATGAGAGTATAAATGCTTTTTGTTTCTATGACATTGAAATTGTTACAATACTTACAGGTTCTTTGTAATGATGACAATTGTAATACTGTAACTAATTACTAATACAATGTCCCAAAACAATACCTAATGTTTATTTATATTGACCACCATTTCACTATTACATCTTCTTGTTTAGCACCTATTCAACCTGGATCTGACCCAACTCCATCCAAGGCTGATAAACAAGGTAAGGGTTTATGCAGTCACATTCTCAAATGAGTTTACAATATCACATCCAATGAATGCCAGTAGCCTCAGCATTGACTCAAATAAGTCACCTTCTGGGCTCCTTGCTTCAAATATTTATATCCTTGTCCTACAGGATAGATAGTGTATATGCAGCTCTACAGTCTGTCTTTTCCTTATTTAACTCCAATTCTCTAGTTGTGTAATATCATAAGCTTCTCCATTCTTAATTAAAATTACTTTCCAATTATCTGGAACTAACTCAGCAGTAAGGAGATCATTATTGGCTGGCACTACTATACCTGATGAAATATGGAACTACCTGTTTTCATTATGGGATGAATAACTTGATCTGTAGTGTGAAAAAGCCTCCATCCATTGTTTAATTGATATACTGTTGACACATCTATATGTGTATCAATGAAATGGGTGCATGCTAGCTATAGCCAATGTTACAGCCAAGCATTTGGATCACTCATGTGTGTGAGAGCACCCACCTCTGACAAGCTGCATTGCTCCATATTATACCAGAGATGCTGGCCCCAGGAGCACCTCCATGAGACTTTAATATTTCATGAAAGTCTCCTCCATTGTATTATCCACATCTGTATGACATTGTAGCACCATAGAACAGAGCCACACTGAATAATCACAGTTTCAGCAATTCCAGTGTCCCTGCATGTGCTTCATCAATATTTGCATTGAACATAGAGAACATTGCCATATATATTGCATAGTTCAGACTTTATATTGAAGTGTTAGTCCAGCATGAGTAATATGGGGGAATCAAATGTTCTGCTTACTATCAACCAAATAGCTGACAACCTTTCACTTACTTAACACAACTAAACTTTACTACAATAGCAGCTGCTAACTTTAAAATGTATTGCAATGAACAGAAATGGGTAATTACTAGGAATTAAGGAATGGCCTGGCCGTATATGTGGTGAGAATGGTTACATCAGCTCTGAGAATGGGGAAAACTGTAGCAAAGCCTCCAATGTATGAGCATTATGTTTATTAAGAACCACAGAATACAATTAATCTGAAGTGTGATAGTTTGTTGTTTAAAAAATAAAAAAAATAAAAAAATCATATTAGCTGTGTAAGGCTAAAAGTGCCAAAAGTGGTATTTCAGCAAAAATACTTGAACTTAGGGAGTTAGACCCTGAACCCATATGTATTAGGAATCAATATAATCTGGTGAATGTCTTAAGTACATGTATATGACCACACCCATTTCTGTGTTTATGTCAAGCCAAAAATGGTAGTTTAGCCAGACAACCCTTGGATCGATGGACCAAAAGCATGTATGCATACACAATTTGACTTTGGGAATAACATGGGCTGTGTCCCACCTTGATGCACCTTTTCTTGTACATGTGTGAGGTGATAAGTGCCAAAAAAGAAAGATGAAAGAAATTCTGAATATCACTTAAATCTAAGGAATTGGATCCACGAACCCATCAATTACATTTTTTGGTTCTTATGTATGTATGTATGTATGTATGTATGTATGTATGTATGTATGTATGTATGTTGTTTTTATGTATGTATGTATGTATGTATGTATGTATGTATGTATGTATGTATGTATGTATGTATGTATGTATGTATGTATGTATGTATGTATGTATCTATGTATGTATGTATGTATGTATGTATGTATGTATGTATGTATGTGTGTATGTATGTATGCATGCATGTATGTATGTTTTCATGCATGTTTTCATGCATGTTTGCATGCATGTTTGCATGTATGTTTGCATGTGTGTTTGCATGTATGTTTGCATGTATGTGTCTGGGCATTATAGCAAAACACTTGGACCAAAAAGGCCAAAATTTGGCATATGGTTTGCAAGACCCAGGTGAGCATTACTGAACACATGTGGGCATGGTAATGGGTGTTGTTTTATAACCACACCCACAGGAAGTTGTTTTGGCTGACAGCAATTAATTAAAAGACAATCAGACAAAAATTTGGCATGTGGTCTCGAAATACTTGGGTAAACGTTATTAACCATATAATTGTGATTTGGCCATAGCCACACCCATTGGAAGTTGTGTTGGCTATCAAAAGCTAATCACTACTACTGAGGCTAAACCTACTTGCTTATGAAGTAAAAAATAGACTTCAGCAATTAAAAGGAACTTTTTTTCAACCATTTTCTGTCACTGCATTCTTTACATGAAGTAGTTGTGTACCATAATCATATAAATTTGGAGGTTAAACCAGTTATATTTTTATTTTTCCTTTTTTCTTCCTTTTTGTTTACTTTTTAATGCATAATCAATAGTAATTATTAATTTTTAGTGATAGACATACCGTTTGCCTTGATTAGTTGAAGTTCTTGACTGCACGTTTGGAGGTCAAAAGAGAGGAGATATTCTGAAGGAAATTTATGCTATATGTTACTAGGTTGCTTAGATAAAAAATATTATGCCAACAAAAAAAATGAATTCCAAAGTTTAGACAACAGTCAATATGCTTGCATTCACCCTCTACCTTGATAACATATTAATGGTAATTAGTGACTGTCTATACTACATGACAATAGTGACATTTGAATGCAGCATGTTAGGTCACTGGAAATTAGAAGGTTGTTGTTAGCATTTGAGGGTCAGATCTGAAGTGACCCTATAAAATAGAAAATACATAATTATAACCCAAACAATGTGATGATAGAAAATAGTGTGATTGATCATAAAATATTTTCTTGCATTACAGCATATATTTATTATTTTTTAGAACCCACCCCCTCCCTCCATCCCACTTTCACAAAATCCTCAATCCATCTACCCTTGCACTAATGGTGATAAAGCAGTAAAAGTTTACAGTATGACTCAGTGTATAACGAGAATATCTTTTGCAAAACTCAAATTTTGCAACTAAACATATAAATCTTGTCATGAATGAATGAATAACTTGGGGATTAACTAGGACATGGTCCACCAGGCCACACCTCAACCTGTGGGCATGTCCATGTTGTCATTGACTGGTCAATGCTGGGTATATGCTGCTAGTTAGCTATAAATGTTATAAAAGAATGTGTAAAAAGAATAATTACATAGTTTGCTATAGCCAGCTTGCTATTAAATATCTAGCTCCACACTAAAAATGGTGAGCCAGCTTGCAAGTATTACCATTGCAAGTAAAAAATCTTTAATCCTCATTTTTTGTAGCTAAAGCTAATTATAGCTAGTTATTAAATATCTAGCTCCACACCAAAAGTAGCCAAAGCCAAAAATGTATATTACAAATAGCTATATTTTATCATGACGAATGAGAAATTCTTTTATCCTCATTTTATGTACCTGAATCAGAGCTAGATGAAACTGAAGATCAGTATTTATAGGATCTGACGGTATGAATAATTATTGCACTCTCCCAAGGGACAGATTTCTTCACTTATTCCTTCAGATTCCCTATTTCACAACACTTTTTCAGTTACTATTGCTGCTAGATGACAATGTGCTGCTACCAATCCTGGACTTACCAGCAGAATCCTGCTTCCTAACTGCAGGAATTGTTCAAGTCCTCACTCTCACCTTTAGGTCCTCTAGTGATATTATAGTGAGATAGTGCACAGGGCTAGTCCTCACTCTCACTTTTAGGTCCTCTAGTGATATTATAGTGAGATAGTGCACAGGGCTAGTCCTCACTCTTAGCTCCTCTAGTGATATTATAGTGAGATAGTGAACAGGGCTAGTCCTCACTCTCACCTTTAGGTCCTCTAGCGATATTATAGTGAGATATTGCACAGGGCTAGTCCTTACTCTCACCTTTAGCTCTTCTAGTGATATTATAGTGAGATAGTGCACAGGGCTAGTCCCCACTCTCACCTTTAGGTCCTCTAGTGATATTATAGTGAGATAGTGAACAGGGCTAGTCCTCACTCTCACCTTTAGGTCCTCTAGTGATATTATAGGGAGATAGTGCACAGGGCTAGTCCTCACTTTCACCTTTAGGTCCTCTAGTGATATTATAGTGAGATAGTGCACAGGGCTAGTCCCCACTCTCACCTTTAGGTCCTCTAGTGATATTATAGTGGGATAGTGCACAGGGCTAGTCCTCACTCTCACCTTTAGGTCCTCTAGTGATATTATAGTGAGATAGTGCACAGGGCTAGTCCTCACTCTCACCTTTAGGTCCTCTAGTGATATTATAGTGAGATAGTGCACAGGGCTAGTCCTCACTCTCACCTTTAGGTCCTCTAGTGATATTATAGTGACATAGTGCACAGGGCTAGTCCTCACTCTCACCTTTAGGTCCTCTAGTGATATTATTGTGAGATAGTGCACAGGGCTAGTCCTCACTCTCACCATTAGCTCCTCTAAGGGCTAGTCCTCACTCTCACCTTTAGGTCTTCTAGTGATATTATAGCGAGATAATGCACAGGGCTAGTCCTCACTCTCACCTTTAGCTCCTCTAGTGATATTATAGTGAGATAGTGCACAGGGCTAGTCCCCACTCTCACCTTTAGGTCCTCTAGTGATATCATAGTGAGATAGTGAACAGGGCTAGTCCTCACTCTCACCTTTGGGTCCTCTAGTGATATTATAGGGAGATAGTGCACAGGGCTAGTCCTCACTCTCACCTTTAGGTCCTCTAGTGATATTATAGTGAGATAGTGCACAGGGCTAGTCCCCACTCTCACCTTTAGGTCCTCTAGTGATATTATAGTGGGATAGTGCACAGGGCTAGTCCTCACTCTCACCTTTAGGTCCTCTAGTGATATTATAGTGAGATAGTGCACAGGGCTAGTCCTCACTCTCACCTTTAAGTCCTCTAATGATATTATAGTGAGATAGTGCACAAGGATAGTCCTCACTCTTAGCTCCTCTAGTGATATTATAGTGAGACAATGCACAGGGCTAATCCTCACTCTCACCTTAAGGTCCTCTAGCGATATTATAGTGAGATAGTGAACAGGGCTAGTCCTCACTCTCACCTTTAGGTCCTCTAGTGATATTATAGTGAGATAGTGAACAGGGCTAGTCCTCACTCTCACCTTTAGATCCTCTAGTGATATTATAGTGAGATGTGCACAGGGCTAGTCCTCACTCTCACTTTTAGGTCCTCTAGTGATATTATTGTGAGATAATGCACAGGGCTGCAAGTTAGACTTGGGATACTAGCAGCACAAATTATTTCTGGTTGTATATCCATTTGTATATTGATCCAATGGGGGAATTTCTATTCCAATCATTCAACCAGGGAGTCCTGAAAATGTTTTTGTCTTTTATCTTTCTAATTTAAATACAAAGTTAGAAAAGGTTGTTCTCTCAAGAAATGTCCTGTTTTTCTATTTTGAGTGCAAAAAGAGGTTTGTATGGAACCACAGTATCCATGAAGTACCGAATATTCTGTTGGATATGGATAATATTAAATCTGTGATATGAAGGAAAAGCTGTAATGTTTTTCACAACCATGATTCAAAGGAAAGGATCATCTTATATCAGTATCATGGTGTCATGCAAGGGTGTCCTGGGGGTCCCCCCCTCCCACCCAAACTTTCCCCCACCACCAGAAATTTCAAGAAAATGCTGACATTGTATGGCTTAATGAATGAGTAATGAGTATAGTCAGCTGATTTTCTTCCTTTAATAATGCTTAGCATTTGCTGGATCAGATCCTTCAATTTATAATCTCCTTAGTTCAGTAAGGTTAATGTTCCTGGTCCTTTTTCTCAGGTGGGTCTTAATAAAGACTTGGGATACTAGCATCACAAATTATTTCTGAGTGGACTGGAAACAATTCACCTCTATCTAATAACACTAGATAATTGAGCCATGCAATGACTTTCTCTTTGAGCTAGTTATTTTTGGTACAGTAGTGGGTTCCAACTGTAGTTTATGTGTCTGATTCTAAGGTTTCATGACTATACATTAAAAACTGATAACATACTACAAAATTAACAGAGTCCATTCTATATAAAATAAAATTAATCAAAATCCACTTAATTAATATGAATTTATAATTTTCAATGCACCAATTCCCCATTCCCTCTGTTTTGAGCTACCTCTTCATCAGTACTCTATTTAATCATCACAATAGCATCATATTCTTGTTCTATGTAGCTTTCTGGTGATAATGAAATGCAATATGGCGTATTTTGTACCATTTAGCTACATTTTAGTCCAATTTTTTTTTCCTCTGCAATACAGGATGAAACTCAATTTATGCACTTTCAGTGCTACCCCATATAGACTATATAAATTGTGTGGTGATTGGAACTCCCATTTGGGAGTAGTATTACTTACTTGCAGACAATTGCAAGTCCTGTGTAGTGGGATTATGTCCACATTAATGAGACTAACTATATCTTCAGGAGCAGCTGCGGTTGGAGTGGGAGCTGTCAGAGAGGAATACAAAGGTATGTTCCTATTCACTTCCCCGACTCTTTGATCATGCTAACACCTTGAATTGACACACTGTTGTAGTTCCTCTCCCTTTCCCTCATGGCATTCCCCTCCCAACTAAACCTCTTCTCAGTTAAGACCACCTCTATTATAAGACCAGTTGGCTGGGTCAATATCTTCCCAAGTAAGACCACCAAAACATGTTGGCCCCTGAAAATACTTCCTGTGATCACAATATTAAGTAACTGATGCAGGACTATTTTACTGTAGCTCTTAGAACACCAGACACTGTATTAGGCTAATAGAGTTTACTGTAATAACCAATTAGCGTGAAGGTTTAGATCATGTCCCACAAGTGTACATATTGCATTGCCCATTACCTGTGTGAGGTCTGACTGGAACTCTAGCTGGCAGCCTAATTAATAGAGCCAGAATAGGAGGCCCAGTCAGTTTAGGATGAGCAAGTGTAAATCCAGTAGATTATCTCAGCATTTCTGTATTCCAAAGACACTGCATGACTTCAGTGTGTAATAGGGCACTGTGAAAATGTCCAATGTCATTCTCTTAGCACATTAATAATTCTGAATGAGAGTATAAATGCTTTTTGTTTCTATATAAGTCACTATTCACCAACTTTGTATTTGTCACCATTTTTTTTTTACATTACCACTTAGCAATATCTGTAGCTGATACAAAGGTTATTTTTGAGAGGTGTGTATTCCCATAATGACCAGGAAATGGGAGGCTCCAATTATTGGCTAGTATCTGTGTGTATCTGGTGTTGCCTTTGCCAATGTCAACATGAAACATAAGCCACTCAAAACACCATTCCATACCTTGTAATTCACTCAAATAAAAATAGATCAAAAGTAGGCATGCAATCAGCATTCTTGTCATTTTTCAGAGAAATCATTATTTATTTTTTTTTTTTACATTGTGTAATGCCGAAAGGTAGATTGCCAACAATAAGATTCATGAATTGGGAACACTCTTGGGTTATTATTTTTTGTGTACTTAGTTTGCCTAGTAACAATAAACAATATTTGCATAAATAAGGCATAATTGGCGGAAAGAATAAAGGAAAAGGAGGGAGAGGATAGAAGGGAGAAAGGATTGAAGAATCAAAAGAAACAAAGGAAGAAGAGGGGGAGGGAAAAGGAGGGAAAAAAGAGAGAAGGAAAGCATGCCCAGTCTTGGAAAGTACCAGTATTAGTTTACTTCTAACTTTTCTTGTTTTAGTGTTGTCTGGTGTTCTGTGTGATATGTGTAAGTGTGGGGACTCTGAAATGCTTTGCAATCAGTATGGATAATGGTATCATATTCATTGTTTATTATCCTAAAATTCAGATTCTTGATACACTATTGATGCTAATGATGCTGTGCTGTGATATCAACAGTAGAGATTAGAGTAGTTGGGTTCTACTCATCAGCAGTAACTAATGTTGTATCTGCCCCTTTGGTTTATGATACTGCATACTTATACTACCACATATAGCTTAGTCACCCATTCAACTAGACTCATTCATTGAACAACTTATAGACTAAACAACTGAAATGAAGTAATATGAAGTGCAGCGAATTATAATAAAAACCATGGTATAGATACACATAAATGATTGACAATCACTTAACCACAATATCCTGGTAACATAATATGATACAGGAAATAATTACTATCCAAGTTATCACATCTTCCCCCTTCTTAGTTTAAACACACTGTCAAGTGCTTAACTCAAAGTTTTGGTCATAACTCATATATGAGGGTGGAGGACGACAACATTCAGATCTCTGTATCTGTGTGGTTGGACTAGGAGTCTCACTTGGTGTTGGTACTGGTATGCTTGGTACACTCTCTCCAGAGGTAATTGCTTCTCTGTTCTCTGTAACAGAACTTGAAATACCAGCCTCAAATCCCACGCTTTACATAGCTGGCAAGTTGTGCTCTATGTTATCACCTTTCTCCTTCTCAACCTGACCAGTGGATCTTGATTTCACATTATCAATGTGACGTCGAATAACTCATCCATCATGGAGTTGAATATGTTAGGACAGTGGTCCATAACTTTCTGTACAACTCCTGATATCCACTTTGGATTAAATGCAGATCATCTTCAGCATGCACTTGGTCACCTTCCTTGAATATCCTAAGTGTTTTTGCTTTATCATGAACTTGCTTTTGCTTCCATTGCTTTTTATAGGAGTTCCACTGATGTGCACAAAGAATTTCCATTTTTG
The DNA here is from genome assembly GCA_963969325.1 of Lycopodina hypogea. Taxonomy (NCBI): domain Eukaryota; kingdom Metazoa; phylum Porifera; class Demospongiae; order Poecilosclerida; family Cladorhizidae; genus Lycopodina; species Lycopodina hypogea. Next base: position 2,577,219 of record OZ017788.1, read on the forward strand.
ATAGTTGTATTCTTTAGCTTGAAAGTCCTGTGAATTGTGCCAAGCTGTAAAACTTTCATTGACATCAAACTAACCCTAACACACCTTAGGTAGGTATGTCACAAGCTTAAAAGAAAAAAGAATTTTTTTTCCTTCTGAAAATACATTTTAAATACTGTCAAGGACATATATAACTTGTGTAATGGATGTACAAATCCAAACTTTATTGAAGTAATCCATACATTTTAAGTTAATTAGTAACACACAAATATAGGAATACAGAGTCTCTCCCTATTGAGAACCCTTTAAAATATGACCATCTCTATAATAAGACCACTTTTGCTTGAACCTAGGGAGTTAGATCCTGAACCCATATATATTAGGAATCAATATAATCTGGTTAATGTTTTAAGTACATGTATATGACCACACCCATTTCTGTGTTCATGTCAGGACAAAAATGGTACTTTAGCCAGACAACCCTTGGATCGACTGACCAAAAACATGTATGGATATACAATTTGACTTTGGGAGTAACATGGGATGGGTCCCACCTTGCTGCACCTCTTTCCATGTGTGTGAAGTGATAAGGTGCCAAAAAAGTAAGATAAAAAAAAATTCTGAATATCGAACTCATCAAATATATTTTTTTGTTCCTAAGTATGTATGTTGTTGTTTTTATGTATGTATGTTGTTTTTATGTATGTATGTATGTATGTATGTATGTATGTATGTATGTATGTATGTATGTATGTATGTATGTATGTATGTATGTATGTATGTATGTATGTATGTATGTATGTATGTATGTATGTATGTATGTATGTATGCATGCATGCATGTATGTATGTATGGTGCATGCATGTAGTGTGTGTATGTGTCTAGTCATTATGGCAAAACACTTGAACCAAAAATGCCAAATTTGGCATATGGTGTGCAAGACCTGGATGACCATTACTGAACATGTGGGCATGGTAATGGGTGTAGTTTTTTTAAAATTTTTTTTATAGCCACAGCCACAGGAAGTTGTTTTGGCTGACAGCAGTTAATTAAAAGACCAATCAGACAAAAATTTGGCATGTGGTCTCAAAATACCCGGGTAAGCATTATTAACCATATAATTATGGTTTGGCCATAGCCACACCCATAGGAAGTTCTTTTGGCTATCAAAAGCTAATCACTACTACTGAGGCTAAATTAACTTGCTTATGAAGTAAAAAATTGAGTTCAGCAATTAAAAGGAACTTTTTTTCAACCATTTTCTGTCACTGCATTATTTCCATGAAGTAGTTGTGTACCATAAGCATATAAATTAGGTTAAATCAATTTTATTCTTATTTTTCTTTCTTTCTTCCTTTCTGTTCACTTTTTAATGCATAATCAATAGTAATTATTAGTGTTTATTAATAAACATACTGTGTTGCCTTGGACTGCAAGTTTGAAGGTCAAAAGCGAGGAGATGTTTTAAATGAAACTTAATTATTATTAAAATTTCCTAGGAAATTTATGCTAATGTTACCAGGTTGCTTAGATAAAAAATATTACGCCAACAAAAAAAATAAATTCCAAAGTTTAGATAACACTAATATGCTTGCGTTCACCCTCTACTTACATAACATTAATGGTAATTAGTGACAGTCTATACTACATGACAATAGTGACATTTGAATGCAGCACATTAGGTTACTGGAAATTAGAAGGTTCCAGTTAGCATTTGAGGGTCAGATCTGAAGTGCTCCTGTAAACTAGAAAATGCATAATTATAACCCAAACAATATGATGATAGAAAATAGTGTGATTGATCATAAAAAAAATTTCTTGCGTCACAGCATATATTTATTATTTTCTAGAACGCACCCCCTCCCTTCATCCCATGCTCCACAAAATCCTCAATCCATCCACCCTTGCACTAATTGTTAAAAAAACAAAAAAAAACAGGGAAAGCTTACTTTATGGCTCAGTGTGTAATGAAAATTTTAAGGAGAATATCTTCTGCAAAACTCAAACCTTTGCAACTAAACATTTGAATCTAGTCATGAATGAATCACTTGGGGATTAACATGGGCTGGGTCCCATCAGGCCACACCTCAACCTGTGGGCGTGCCCATGTTGTCATTGGCCGGTCAACGCTGGGTATATGCTGCTAGTTAGCTATAAATGTTATAACCAAGTGTAAAAAGAATAATTACACAATTTGCTACACACCAAGAATGGTAAGCTAGCAGGCAAGTATTACCATGACAAATCAAAAAGATTTTAATCCTCATTTTCTGTAGCTATAGTAGGTGATAGCTAGTTGTTAAATATCTAGCTCCACACCAAAGTAAGCAAAGCTAAATGTATATTACAAGTAGCTATATTTTATCCTCATTTTTTGTACCTGAATCCGAGCTAGATGAAACTGAAGAGCAATATCTATAGGATATGAAGGTATGAATAATTATTTCACTCTCCCAAGGGACAGATTTCTTCACTCATTCCTTTAGATTCCATACTTCATAACTTTCTTCAGTTGCTATTGTGCTAGATATCAATGTGCTGCTACCAACCCTGGACTTACCTGCAGAACCCTGCCTCCTAATTGAAGAATTGCTAAGGTTTGTTTATGTAGTGTGTTACTTACTAGGATTTTTTTTTTCTTCAGTTGTCTCCCTTGTGGCGGCATTGAATAGTTACACCCCCACAGGAAGTAAATTTTTGAAGCTAGAATTTCTTCATGATTTTTGGACCAAAAATTTCCAAAATTTTTTATACCAGGTGATGCATCAAGGACGAAATACGGCAATAAAAATTTTTTTTTCCAGTTCAGTTACCCTTTAGGGTTACTTCCTCCAATGATATTAGATTAATAGAGGAGTGGTTTCACTATGTCTTAGTAACTTGGCCTTGTACACATTTCACCCCTCACTTTTCTATATGGGGTAATTCCTTCCTATATGTAAACTCATCAGAGTAACCTTTTTCTGGATACCTATTGTGAGCCTGACTTTTGCCAGTAAACTCAGCAATCATTGGCAACCAATCTAATCAAAATTACTTTTTTCTTGTAATGAACTGCTGTTTTAAATGTGTAAATATATTCACTTTTTATTGTCAGCTTTATCGTAAAATTTGCAACCATCTTTGATTGCCATGTTTTACCACATGATGTATTTTATAGGCCATGAATGTATTTCTGTACACAACTTCATAATAATTTATTTCCCTCCTCAGAATCAGACTCAACTCTATCGGTTTGCAGCATTAATCCCAAGGACTACCCAGGTGTGGTGTTTTCTAAGGAGGAAACCAAGATGAAGTTAACACATGATGGTGGCAACATTAGGGGTGAAGGGATACATATCTATGTTCCACCTGGAGCCATTGATATCAATGATTGCATCGAGATATCTCTCCTGGCATGTGTTGGTGGTCCATTTCATCCTCCTGAAGGTCTTCAGTTTGTTAGCCCTGTTTACCTAATTCAGCAACATTACGTTTTCCACAAGAATGTTACACTTTCTCTTGAAGTGTTCTCAGAACTTGACTTGGAAGAAGATCGTAGACACCTGGTGTTTGTGACCAGTTCTTACAGGCATGATGCCATTGACAAAGAAGCAAGATTGATGTTCAAATTACATGAAGGAGAACTAAGTTTTGACGTGGAAATGAAGATTGTAACAATGGAAATTAAGCATGGTTGCTTTTTTGGAATTGCAGGTACTTATTCTTAGTCACGTAATTTTATATTATCATTAGTATTGAAACTTTTTCATTCTTTTTCTGCAGGACCAAACCCCAGGATCAGTTACTGTAGCATATTTTATGCTCCAACAACATTCTCTAATGATACACATCAGTGTCATGCAATCTTCAGTATTTCTATCAAGAGTAAAGTTTTTATTAATGTAAGTGTGTGAATAGATGAACAATGATAATTTTATGTGAAATAAAGTTTATTTTTATTTTTAATAGAATTTGAAGTGGTTTGTTGAACATGAGTACCAAGATAGGAAATTCATGAAGGATATAGCACCCTGCAGCCTTTCTTCTGACAAAGTGACAGTTTGTATAGATGGTGTGGAGCAAAAGGAATACCATATTACTGCTTTAAGGAGACCTTGTGAGGTATATAGAAATTTTGATACTGAATTAGGGGTTGTCCATTGTGTGAAATTAATGTGGATCAATAGGTGGGGAGGGTTGTGATTTGCAAGCCACCTCCCCAAACAATCCAAGACACATCCTCAATTTACATGAATGGAAACTTAATATATTGTTGATGATAGCATCAAATGTGAAAAGGAATAAACCTTCACCTGCTGTACACAATCACAGCTTGTTGACATTTATCAACTATATGATACCTCTAAGAAATTATTTCGCCTTTCTCACTACCCCTTATTCAATATTTTTAAAGATCTGTCCCTGTTTAGGTAGCATCTAGAAATGTTGTGATTCTTTTGTTGTAAGTTGTGTTTTTCTAATATATAATGTTGTTGCTATTGTGGTAGGTAAGATGAAAAACCATTGTTGTCATTTGCTGTGTTCTCATTGAAACACCACTAAATGGAGTAATGTCCTGACTATAGGTGTGCTCATGATTGCATGTGGGTGTTACATAATTAAATCACACTAAACAATGTCTCTCTTTGTTGTCCCAGATATCAGCTGAGGATATCGATAATCCCATGAACATAACAAAGATATGTACCCTCCACGTATCCAGCTGACAATTACACATCAAATAGAGTCTGACGGGCTCTTCTACTTTCCTTTAAAAACTACTGGATTGTACGGGGATGCATCTTTCATAATCTCACTGATTCCATGTGACAGTATGAGACTGCAGTCATCCCAAAAATGCCCATCTGTGAGTCTATGTTCTATTATTGTGCTGGTTTGCATATTAATAAGTTTTTTTTTGTTCCTCAGACTAGTTCATCCTCCACTGGGAAAACCTCTGAAAGATCTGGTATGTATAAATTCTGAGTTTATATTTATCTCCTGTAAAACATCGAGGTTTGACTGGATAAAAAGGTGTAGCTCCTTCACAAACTTTTTTTTTTTTTGGTTTTTTTTTTTTTTTTTTTTAATTAGTACTCCTAATGTAATAAACCCAAAATTATTTGATAATATACTGCCAGCAGCTGTTGTTCTCAGGTCAGTGTTTCCTTAATATTGTCCGCCCCCCACCTATTACATTATAGGGCAAGTAGAGTCTGTTTGTGGACACAATTGATGTTATTTCCTGATGTTGTAGTGTGCTCAAGACAACTCTGCCTCCTCTTTGCTGTGCTTCTTTATTAGCTACTCCTGTCCTTAGTAACTGTCCCATATCATCTCCTGTTACAACAACTGCTCCTACTTTTCAGTCAGGGTCAGGTCCACTTGTGGTGTTGATGTGTCTCTAGTGAGAGCTAACGCCTCTTGGGGCTTCCTCTTCAGTCCAATCCCCTGAGTCATTAAAGGTTTTACCTTGGAAGCTCTGCACACTGAGTTCTCCCTCCTAATAAATACACATGATTGATGAAAGGGAAACTTGATCTTATAATATATAAATTGTGTCAAAGGTGTAGTGAAGGAACACGAATAGTGTTCACAATATCACACTTGACATTATTGCAATCATGTCTCTTCCTAAAGTCAATACTACACTCTAACCTAGTCCAGTATGGTGTAGTATATTGCCATGCCATGTTACAGCATATGTTATAGTGAGATAGTGCACAGGGATAGTCCTCACTCTCACCTTTAGGTCCTCTAGTGATATTATAGTGAGAGAGTGCACAAGGCTAGTCCCCACTCTCACCTTTAGGTCCTCTAGTGATATTTAGTGAGATAGTGCACAGGGCTAGTACCCACTCTCACCTTTTGCTCCTCTAGTGATATTATAGTGAGATAGTGCACAGGGATAGTACCCACTCTCACCTTTAGGTCCTCTAGTGATATTATAGTGAGATAGTGCACAGGGCTAGTCCTCACTTTCACCTTTAGGTCCTCTAGTGATATTATAGTGAGATAGTGAACAGGGCTAGTCCTCACTCTCACCTTTAGGTCCTCTAGTGATATTATAGTGAGATAGTGCACAGGGCTAGTCCTCACTCTCACCTTTAGGTCCTCTAGTGATATTATAGTGAGATAGTGCACAGGGCTAGTCCTCACTCTCACCTTTAGGTCCTCTAGTGATATTATAGTGAGATAGTGCACAGGGCTAGTCCCCACTCTCACCTTTAGGTCCTCTAGTGATATTATAGTGAGATAGTACACAGGGCTAGTCCCCACTCTCACCTTTAGGTCCTCTAGTGATATTTTAGTGAGATAGTTCACAGGCCTAGTCCCCACTCTCACCTTTAGGTCCTCTAGTGATATTATAGTGAGATAGTGCACAGGGCTAGTCCCCACTCTCACCTTTAGATCCTCTAGTGATATTATAGTGAGATAGTGCACAGGGCTAGTCCTCATTCTCACCTTTAGATCCTCTAGTGATAAGCTGCAGAACTAAGTAACATGTTGATCCAACTATTGCTACAGTGTTGCACTAGTTGGTCTATTTGATTCTGTTTGTTATATTGTCATTTTCAGCTGGTGATGAATGTATTGATGATCGGCTTTTAGAACTCATAAAATGGAAGAATGACAAATGTTTGAGGCTCTATCAGGCAATGGCTCCACATTGGAAGCGTTTGGCAAGACTTATAGGATTGGATACAGAGATAATAAAAAAAGATGATCCTAACAACGCTCAGGAGTGCATAGAAGCTGTGATGAGAAAGTGGATACAAGATGCACCAAACATAACTGCTTACCCATGCACATGGAAGGGGTTGTGTGAGTTATTGGATGATATAGAGCTTGGTGAAGCCAGTAAGAAGCTCCGAGAAGCCTATGAATGCAACTTTGAAAAATAAAGTTAGCCATTGTAATAGACCATTGCTCTGTATTATATTTGCAAATAAAGAAAGTTTTCTTTGGGGAGGTAGTAGAAAATCTGCTCATCTGTGCAAGTGTATATTCATTTACGTGCATGCATATGAATGGGTGTATTTTTTTTAAAAAGTTTGTTGAATTGGTTTATAAAAATTGAAGGAAAAAATTGCTCATGTAGATGCAAGTTTAAATATATTTTACAATTAATGTTTGATACACCATTCATTTATTGATTATATGCAGAAAAATGATAGATCTTACGCATTAGAATTGATAGTGCTCTTCGTAACTTGTGATGTAAATGAGTAAAGTATTTTTTCTTTATTTTTTCGTAAGTTATATTTTGAATGTTGTTTATAATAAATACATAATTTTGAATATACTTTCAAGTATTTATTTTTTTATTCATTTGTATTGTATAAATTTTTATAACTGATCTATTTAAAGCTTCCTTTTAAAATTTGGTGAATGTTACTATAATATAAAAAAGGAAATGGTTCTATGGAGCGCTTTTCCTGTAATATTTTAACTAGAAGAAAACCCACCCTATAGGCAGCTTTAAGTGGGTCACCTGTAATAATAAATATTTGAAAAATACCCATCCTATGGACGGCTAAAAAAAAAGAAGGATCCTTCACCAAGGAAAGAAGAACCAATATAGTTTACCATATTATTTGGAATAAACCATGAGACCTCTCAACCTCTTTTTACTGATCAGTACATGATGGTGCATGTTTTTCCTCTTTCTATCCCCATAGGGGGACTAGGGCTATAACAGGCCATGTGGGGCCAATTTAAAAAAAAAAAAAAAAAAAAAAAAAAAAAAAAAAAAAAAAAAAAAAAAATGAGAGTGCCTGGATGGCCACCCTGGTCCCAAATGATAGCTCACCACATTTTGGTGGAGCTCCTTCCAAAACTGTGGGCTAAGTAATGCCAGACCATGAGGGGGCCAATTTAGAAAAACCAAGGGTGCCATGGCTGTAGCCCCGATCCCAAATGAAATCCTACCAAGTTTGGTGAGCCTCCTCCCAAAACTGTGGGAGTAGTCGGAAAAATAGATAGATATATCTATCTATTTGTCCGACTACTCCTCCCACAGTGGGAGTAGTCAGAAAAATAGATAGATATATCTATCTATTTGTCCGACTACTCCTCCCACAGTTTTGGGAGGAGTAGTCGGACAAATAGATAGATATATCTATCTATTTGTCTGACTACTCCCACAGTTTTGGGAGGAACAAACACCACCAAGCTTGACCTGACATGCCCACATGAAAATATATTGTCATGTGACCCGATTTATTTATTATTATTATTATTATTATTATTATTATTATTATTATTATTATTATTATTATTATTATTATTATTATTATTATTTTGGCAGGTTATAATTTCATGGTGTTTTAATAGGATAGTGTTGTGGCCAACTGTGACCCAGCCAATGTCCAAGAGTTGTACAAGTACCAATTCTGGCACTTTTAACCTCATAAACCTACTGGAAGAGGTTTGAATGGCATGTAGGAGTGTATATTGTCAGCTATAGTGCATGTACAAGTCTACATATACACCACTCTTCTCTTCTCTTCCCTCTTTTTATACCTCATTTGTTCTGTGTATGTGTTTGATGTTTAGGTTTCAGAAGTGGAGAGAAAGTTTTACAACAGATGAAGTTCTAGCAGTCTATACAATGGACTTAACATCATGGGATACACATGTAGTATAATATGTTTAAAAAAATGATACAATTGCTGTAGTTACTATTATTTTTGTATCTTTAATGCCAATATTATTAATATTTTTTCTTTTTTTAAATATTTGTTGTTTTGTTTGTTTAAAGTTTATCTCCATAGTGGTTTAACAATGTCTCCAACTAAACATACATGTATATACATGTAATAAAACACAAATATAATTGTTACAGTTATTATTTTTGTATTTTTAATGGCAATATTATTAATCTCCTTTTTTTAAATATTTTTTTATTGTTTTGTTTATCCAAGGTATCTTCTGAAATAGCTTAACCAATAGTCTCCAACCACACATAAATGTTTCAACATCAGGGGTGCCTGCCAAACAGGCTACCTGTCCTCCATGATAACCTCATGATCTCACTACCTTATGAATAGGAATTGCTCCATATTACTATTACCACTGGGGGACAATAGACATGTTGGCCACCAGCATAATCAATTTAAACAGTAAAATAACAGTACTAGAATTTATTAGCAATAGAGTCAAATAGCTCCTTTTCTATGCACACTTATCAATTCCTGATATTTGTACAGGTTTGAACCACAAATCCAGAGTCAAGACAGATGAAGGGATGTCTAGATCTGAGATGAAAGTGAGCGGTAAAAAAAATCAAGGCTGTCTACAACTTTATTCAACCCTGACCAAGATTTATTGGTAGTAAGACTAGAGAGTTTGGCAACAGTTACACTTGGTGTATACTAAACATGTGGTTGGTGAGCTGATGCTGAAGTGAAGTAGAGTACATGCACTTTACCAAATCACTATCATGGCTGGTTAGGAATATATGACACAAACATGCACAGGCACACACAAACACAAACATGTATACATAGGTACGAACAAAAATATATAATAGATAGCTCAACATAGGAATATAGATTACTTTATCAACTCAGCAGATGTATGGTATGTTGTATATTATGTTGTTTTGTGTGATTCATTCATCGCATGTTGGCTGATTACCTGCAAATCTCCAATGGTCAGTTATTTGTTCTGATCAAATTTGAGAATCAAATTTATACGCATACAAATAAAAATAAACCAAAAAAAAAAAAAAAAAAAAAAAATCATCTAAAAAATTTTATACATGGTCAACCCTTTAGCTCTAAGCACAATATATAGCCTTATCTAGAGCCTTATTCTATGTTGTATCACAAAAACTGGAGTATAGGTATATGCATGTATGTATATGTATATGTGTAAATATATGTGTATATACATGGGCAAATCTGGCAATAGACATCAAAACAGCTGAACAGATTTTGATGAAACTGCTTTAGGATTTCAAATTTTACATACCAAAAAGTATGAAAATTAATGGAAAATGATCAAGGTATGACATGTCTTCTAAAAAAGTCAGTGGATCCGATTCCCAGTTTGGGAAGTTATTTTCCTTCATTCCCTTCCTTCATTAAAAATCCTAATAAAAAGAACTTAATAGATCCATTCTGGCCACACCTCTTACCGGTTTGCATGTATGTATGCATATTTGTGTGTATCCATTTTACAGCCAAAGAACCAAACAAATTAAAACCTATTCATCAGTGTAGACACATATCCTATTCGAAAGATGGTTTTTAGCCCCACACCTGACTAAATGAAGTTGTTCACTTCTTCTTCTTTTTTTTAATTTGGCAGCATGGCCACACTCCTTCTTATGGGCATGTCAGGATAAAATGCAAAGATGGTTCTTGGAAAGACCTTTGAATCTAGGGGTCTAACATTCACCATTGACACACATCATGAATCTAGGAGCATGGGCTGGGTCACACTCTAGGAGCATGGGCTGGGTCACACTCTGGGAGCATGGGCTGGGTCACACTCTGGGAGCAAGGGCTGGGTCACACTCTAGGATAGGGGCTAAATCAAACTTTGGGAGCATGGGCTAGGTCACACTCTGCCAATCCTTTCTCTGCGAGTGTAAGGCAAAAAGAAATCAAGTAATAATAATAATAATAATAATAATAATAATAATAATAATAATAATAATAATAATGATTAATTTTGTGTTAAGCCATGCATATTTGTGTGTATCCACATTCCTGACAAATTACTTTAATGAATGAAACCTGGTCTTCAAGGTAAACAGACGCATCCAATGTTGAGGTGGTTATTTACCCAAAAATGTCATCTTTTGCACTTCTTCATGTGGGCAGGTGAGGTTAAATGCCAAAAATGTTACTAGGACAAATCTTATTGACAAAGAACCTAAAACTTAGGCAGGTAGACATATAATGACTGAGAGAACAATATGGGCTGGGTCCAACCTGGTTACACCTCTTCTGCTGTGCATGTCAGGCTAAAAATGCCAAACACATTGACATTAGTTGGGCACATATCTTCCTGTGTGCATGTCATATCCCGAGCAAGTCAAGGTAAGCCTGCTAGTATATTTGCACATCTATTTCATATTATCAATTTACCATCTAGTTCTTTCATTTCACCCAGCAAGTCATCCATCAGTCCTTTCTCCATCACATTTTTTCCTTCTCCTTTTGATTGGTCAACTTTACCCACAAACACTTCCTCCTCAAGAACCACTTCCTCCATTCTTACTATGTCTTCCATATTCTCTTTTTCCTCCAATAACTCTCTCTCCAGCATCCTGTCTTTCTGTTCTTTCCCCTGTGAACCACCATCATCATCTCCTTGAACCAAACTGAGCATGCTCTCAATCATTTCCAACTCCTTTTGAGCTTCTTTCTCTGCCTCTAGAATTTCTTCCATTGAAGATGGCAGTTGGACCTCACCGCATTCTTTGTGAGGACATGACAAGACTGTGTGCTCCATAACCCTCTCATCAGATATCTTACGTCTAGATGAAGATTTTTCACTTTTCTGTGATGGTTTATCTTCCACACCCTCTACAGATGTGCCAAGGTTGTTATAGCAGTCTGCTTTAGGTCACTACTGAGGCTAAATAAACTTGCTTAAGAAGTAAAAATACAGTTTAGTAATTAAAAGGAACTTGTTTTTTTTTCAATCATTTTCTGTCACTGCATTCTTTACATGAAGTAGTTGTGTACCATAACCATATAAATTTGTTTGTTAAACAAGTTATATTTTTCTTTTTCTTTCTTCCTTTCTGTCTATTTTTTAATACATAATCAATAGTAATTATTAATTTTTAGTGATAGATGTATTGTGTTGCATTGATTAATTGAAAGTCAGATCTGAAGTACCCCTGTGAAATAGAAAATACATGATCACAACCAAAACGATGTGATCATAGATAGTGTGATTGATCATACGAAAGTTTTCTGATCAAGCAGCATATATTTATTACTTTCTAGAACTACCTCCATCCCACTTTCCACAAATCCTCAATCCACCCTGGCACTAATGATGATAAAAGCAGGAATAGCTTACACTATGGCTCAGTGTGTAACGAAAATTTCAAGGAGAATATCTTCTGCATGGGCTGGGTCCCACCAGGCCACACCTCAACCTGTGGGCATGTCCATGTGTGATTCTGTTTGATGCACAACCTGTGGCCAGATTAGTTACAGGATAAATATTGCAAGTATGGCTGAAATGGCTCTATTTATTGGACAACCTGTGCCTTCATTTTTATGAGCAAAGTTGCAATGGGTCTCTGGTATATATTTATACACATATCTCTTTCTCTATTATAATAAGATTATTATAAAGCTGGGGAAGCAAATACTCAGCTGATTTGTAGTCAAATCTCATTTGTCAAGCCATTGACCCCAAACTAAAGTAAGCAAAGTTGGAGTATAATTGATTGTTCTTGTGTATGCAAAGGTTATGGACAAGTTACTTCAAGCAAGAAGTCAGAATGCTAACATTTTAATGCAGATTATCTCGGGACACCCTCCTTGTGACCTTAGATGTTAATCCCTTATAGAAGTAATCCCTCAACAAGAGGGCATTGATATTGCCACATGATGGTACATGCGATCCACCACGAACCCACCCCTCCCCCCCCCCCCCCTGCATGTTATCAGGACAATTATAATGGATAAATATATGCCTCTTTTTTTTTCCTCATATTTTGTTTGACTATGCTGTGAGTAAACAAGATATTCCAGACCTGGTGTTGGACCTACAAAGTATTAAAGCTGAATACCATAGCTTTGGTATCCAATTGAGAGTGCCTCCTCATGAACTAGAGGCATGGGAACAACAATTCCAAAAGATGCTAATAGAATGTTGGAGAAAATTCTACAGTTCTTGTTTGCCAAAGATCACAATCCAATGGAGAGTTTATATACTGCATTGGTGAATATTGATCAGACAATATTAGTAAAGAAGTTGAAGTTGAAATATGGAGGAGCTCAAGATAATAATGTAGTCATTTATAAGTATTGGTATATTATACACAAATGGCAACAAAAAAATAATTGGAAATGAAAATAAGAACATGTGTGATGTTTCTATTAAAAACCATAAATTCTAAACCATCAGGATGTCAATTTTACAGGATGTAAATTGTAGTGAAGAAAGCCTCTTTTTTTTTTTATGAAGAATGGTATCAAAAGAATTGAAAAAATTTCATGTATTTGTAATGCTTAAGAAACTTAACCTCAGCAAAAAAAAAAAGTTTCTATATTTTGAATGCTGCTCTCCCTTTGGTCTTATAACTACTATTGCAAAGATATGCTTAATATTTCTGCTACCACATCTCTATTGCAGTATCTACCCCAGCACCTGCACCTACTCAAGCAGCAGTACCAATAATAATTCCACCCATGATTAACAGAGGAGGTAATTTATAATAATTTTTTCAAATTTTACAAATAACACCAATGCTTAATTGTAAAGTTCAGCTGCTATTCCTTCTACATGTCAATTGTGCTAGAAAAAGGAAAACTTAATTTTGTTATGTTGGTATCCATTAGGAGCAGCATCTAGTTAAGAGGTGATTGGACTGCCCACCAGTTCTATCATAATAACACCAAATAAAGGTACTACCACACACAACATTCACTTGACAATCCTATGCTGAGTCCAGTCTAATGGAATAGAGTTTCAATTTTTAAGAAGGCTAAGTGATATAAAAGATAGAGAGGCCATCTTTATTTTTACATGCAGGTGGCCATTATTACATGGTATTGTCTCACCTGCTTGAATAGCTTGAGTTAATGCCATAAATGTTTTGTCTGTGTGTGTCAGCGGATATGGGTGTGGTCTGCCACCATTAATGCTGTTCCAATGTCCTAGTGCTGGACCTTGTCCTAGGTCCTAAGAGTCACAACCTGTAGTTTATATGTGTCCTCATCCTGTATGTGAGGAGTATTTCAACTGATTAAAAAATAAAAATGACGAATTATCATGATAATTCCAAACATCATATTATTGATAAATGGCTTTTAGTGCTCTTCCTGAAAATATATAGAAATGTGTGATCACACTTTTACAATTTTTAATAGGAATACTTTCAGGTGAAAGCAAAAATTGAATCATTAATCTTCAGTGTCATAACTTTATTCACTTCATGGTCAAGATGTACTTTTTGGAAGGAAGTTTTTCTTATTCATTTTTATTTTATTTATCAATTTATCTATCATTATGAATTCCCCCCCCCCCCCTCCTCCCTATTTTTGTCTCCAGACCTAACCAAGGACAAGCATCATCAGTCAGGCTCCTCCCAGAGTCGAAAGCATTCACATGAAGATGGCAGGGACAGGGGATATGGTGAGTGGGATAGGGATGGAGATCAGAACAGGGGACACAGAGCACAAAGAATGGTAAACACAGTCTAGTAGCAGAATAGAGATTTAACTTTTTAAGAAGGAAAAATCATTCAAAAGATTGCTCACAGTGCAAGGGAGGCCATCTTTGTTTTCACTTAGAAGCTCACCAAAAGTACATGGTACTGTCTTATCTGCTTGACTAGCTTTTGCTAATTGTTAATGTCTTCCTCCACAGCTTCTTTGTCTCCTCCACCTCTTCCTCAAGTGTTCTTTGAGTTAATACCATAAATGTTGTGTGTGTGTGTGTGTCAGGGGATTCTGGTGTGGTATGCCACCATTATTGCTGTTTCTATCTCCTGGTGTGTGCTGGACCTGGTCCTAGGTCCTGAGAGGCACAACTTGCAGTTTGTATGTGTCCTCGTCCTGTAGCCTGAGGAGTATTTCAACTGACAGGGAAATAATATTGAGGCATTGTTATGCTGACTCCAAACAAAGTAAATTATCGATAAATTATCGATAAATGGCTTTTAATTCGCTTCCAGAAAATGCAAGGAAATGTGTGATCATGGCCCTCAATAATTTCTTCATTCTTTTGTGCCATGGCCATGTTCTAGCTTCATTTACTTCATTGTCAAGATGTGCTTTTTGCAAGGATTTCTTTTTCAAATTTTTTTCTTGTTTATTTGTATTTATTTATTGATTTATTTATTGTTATAAATTTCTCCCCTGTTTTTTCCTTCAGACCCAACCAAGGACAAGCATCATCAGTCAGACTCCTCCCGGAGTCGAAAGCATCCACATGAAGATGACAGGGACAGGGGATATGGTGAGTGGGATAGGGATGGAGATCAGGACAGGGGACACAAGGCATAAAGAAATAGTAAACACAACTGATGTCCAACATTTTGTCATTTTTTATACTGTGTGTGTAGCAAGTCTGTTCCCTTTAATGGTGTTTACCTTTGGTGTAGGGCATTATCTCAAACTCTATCTATATAATGGAGAATAACTCAAATACATAATCTGTATTGTATGTTTTTGTTAGTTATGAAAAGTATTTGCCACAGTTGGGGATGTGCCTATTAGGAGGATAGACTTATCTGCTGCTATCACAGAGAACTGTTGGAGTTAATAGAATATCATCTCTGCAGAGAGTGCAGAGCACAGCGCAGTACAGTACAGATACTAAATGAGGAGAGCTAAGGCATTTATAGGCACTTGCCTCTCCATCTGACATGACACAGTATGGTAGGCATGACACCTATATAGATGATCTGCAGCTATCCAGATAACTCTGTCATACAGAAGTCTGGGGTAGCTGTGCATATTCACATGCTCTGCAGATACCCAGAGGTTCAGGTGTAGGCAGCCACAGATATCCAGAGTAGATCTGTTATCTGCGGTTATTCTGACATTGGAAGGTGGAGTGTCTGTGGACAGCCTGGCACGATCTGTAGGTACATCCTGAAAATATCCAGAATTTTGTCATCCATAACTACTCTGACGAAGAGCTCTGGGATATCCAGAAATGATCTGCGATTATCCAGATTGACTATGTCATCCTCTGAGACATAGCAGGTAAACAGAGAATATCCTCATGCACTGATTACATAGGAGTGTTGACAGACACTGGACATGTCTGAGATAATTTAGATCGAGTCAGAGTCTGTGTTCTGGTCAGGCCCAGCATTTTACACAGTCAGTCATGTCAATATTACATCCCTGACAACCACTGTCTGATCAATTTACTTTCATTATATCTTTCCGGCAGGTTATGCAAGGTTGGCTGCGAATACACTGATGGCTATTAATGCACCGATGGCTATTATGCTTGTGCTGATAGCAATTCTCCTTGGGTCCATGTAAGTCACCTTCCTATGCCGTACTGCAGTGGCTGTAATGTAAGTGTGCATGTGCAGTTGCTGTTCCCTCAGTGCACCATGTCAGGCCATTGTGTGGGAGTGTGCATGTGCAAAGACATATGCTTGCAATGTTTCCTGTTCCTCATGAAAATATGCTGGTATAACTTTATCCTTTTTTTATAAATCCCTGGAAATTATCAACCCTCCCTTTACCTGTGCTATCACAGAGGTATGCTGCAATGCACACCTATAATGGTGGGATGGGTAAGTGGATAATGGACATGTTATGGACAAAAACACTAAATAATGTTGAAATAACTCAAGATCCTGTAAATGCTGGACGTCAACAAACATAGCACTTTATAAATTACATTGGTTCAAACTGTTAGTGAGTAATCTAATTCAATGATGATAATTTTTTTTTGTCCTTTCATTGTAAAGTTACTACCACCGAATTCTGAGCATGTCCACTTAATTTTATACTGCATCACCAATTTTCTTTTTTATTCATGCACTTAAACTTAGAACCATTTTGACCATAAATTGCCAAAGTATTGCCATGATATAAGTTCCCCTAGAAGATTCTATACCGAAGGAAAAAAAAAATTGTTGGAATTTTTTCACAGTTATATCTTGGCAATTTATTCCTCCATAGCACATTACATTAAATGTGTGCCTGCTAAATGTGCACCTGCTATGCTGTAGTAAAAACAAACCATCTCTCATATTGGGCCAGATTTGATATGACAGCCATGTTTCCTTGACCAGCCTGCCACATTCACAAAGCTCAGGCCCAGTGCTAGAACCCTCTGTCAGAGAGCTGAATAAGATAGCTCAACTTATTTTAGGGTGTGGTGTGAGATTTAATGTTGAATTTAGGTGAGAGTCATTAGGATTTCCACTTGTAATATATTATTATAATTGTTATCTTTTGTTGTTGGTATCTGTGCTATTGCAGCTTCTGGGGAAACTAGAAATGAAGACAATATTACATGTAATTCTTCTTTTCTGTCTGATATTTCAATTATTCATAAAATAATTTTATATACTCACCTTCAATTTACTGTTTATCATGTTATGTGCTCCTAATTGTTATTGATGAAAAGTGTATTTAGTCATTTTAAAGTGTTTGGACTTCTTGTTATAATTTGTTGTTGCCATTTTATTATCTTCAAGAGCTACTGGTGAACTTCAGTAAACTGATTGTGGATATCTGTTTGACCTCAACAGTTCAATATGTATACACATGGCCAATAGGGGACTTGCATGACTACAACACATGCAACTGCCACACCTACTTATGGTCTGAGTGAACCTGGAGCACCATAGAAATTGTATTGGCATTCATGACTGGCAACAATGTTTTCAAGAACTGTAACTGCAAAATTGTTCGTGCTTTTTGCCATACCTTAGCAATTATATAGTAACTTTATATAATTTTCAGCATGCTGATTGCAAATTCCGGGATATTAGAAGTTATATTGGTGGTAAAATGGTAGGTGGAAGTGAAAAAAGGTTAGTCTATATTTCATGAGAATTTGCTAGCTAGTTCTAGGAACTCATTGGCACCCTGTACATAGCAGGAGGGCAAGGACAGCTGCACTTCCAATAGATTTGGCCAAAAAGTGCCATTTTTAAATAAAAAGTGTCCTTTGTTTAATAAAAAGGTGCCTTTTATATTAAAAAAAAAAAGAAAAGAAAAGTGCTATTGTAATAGAAAAAGTGCCCTTTTTATGTAGTAGAAAGCTCCTATTAAAAATAAAAAAGTGCCCTTTTTTGTGATAGGCCCTTTCATTTAAAATAAAGTGTCCTTTATTAATAAAAGTGCCCTTGTGTTATAAGAAGTACCCTTTAAAAAAATAATAAAGAGTGCCCCCATTTGTTTAGTAATGGGCCTCATTTTTATAAAATACCTTTTTAAATATTTTAAATTTTTTATTAATTTTTTTTAAAAAATATATACATATACTGCAAATCCAAAAATTATAACTAATCTAACAGAATATAAAGATTGATGTCCACTTCTTATAATAAAATAAAAACTTTAATATGAAATTTCCTTCATGAAAGTTAAACATTTTAGAAGAATATAGTGCACTTGTGAGATGCTTTTGAGGCATTTGTTAAAGTCTACCAGCACAGTCAGTGAGTCAAGGGCTTGAAGGAATCTTTGAGCATGTTTGTATGCAGCTGTTGAAGTTAAATCTGTTATGAAGGAAAGTGAGGAACTGGTTCGCAAGGTAATGTTGTTGGTCAAGCTACTAATTTAGGTATTTGGGCTTATAATACAATTGTGCACAGATGACTAAATAGAATAAACTTGGCATTTAAAAATTTTTTATACTTATTTTGGTCCTATAATGTAATATTCCACTAGCAAAAGCATTTTGCAAATGCTGGATCCAGAGAACAGTCAGCATCAGATTATTATGGAGTAAATGTGTACCGCACCTTCTTTGAGCATTTGATTAAATAATTAAAATCTTGATTTAATAAAAAAATAATAATAATAATAATAAATAAATAAATAAAAAATAAATGAATAAAATTAAATTAAAAAAGTTAAAAAAAATTATAGCAGCACAGAA
The DNA here is from genome assembly GCA_963969325.1 of Lycopodina hypogea. Lineage (NCBI taxonomy): Eukaryota > Metazoa > Porifera > Demospongiae > Poecilosclerida > Cladorhizidae > Lycopodina > Lycopodina hypogea. The sequence goes on from OZ017788.1 coordinate 2,595,969, forward strand.
GCTTCAGCTAAAATGTATGGTGCAGCCTGAATGGTGCTGCCTTATAAATGATAAGAGATCATTAAGGCAAACTTATGACCAGGCCAGAAATTGACAGGCTTGCACACAGAAGTGAGAATCTGGCAGAAATGTTATGCTGGAAATAGTGAATCAAAGTCTACTACAGCCATTTAAGCCCTTGCTGCATGTTGTGGCCTAACTTTCCCAAATTAAAAAAAAATAATAATAATGAAGTAAAAAAAATTTTTTTTTTTTTTTTTTTAAATCTTTGAACTCTTTCTGGCAATACCAGAGGTAGTGTTGCTCATGAATGATCATTTTTTTCTCCCAGGCTCTTGAAAAACTGGATGAGGTCCTCCATGACAGAGGACAGACTAAATGGTTTGGCATTGCTGCTACTCCACTAAGGAATGTCTCAAATCCCTTCACTTAAGGATATTTATAAGTGGAAGTCCTACTGGAGACTTGAATATCATTGACTGTAATGTTAATATTATCAGTGCCCATAGTGTGTGTACTGTTAATTGTTGTTTGATTATAAAATATTTAATTCAATCTTCGGATGTTTTAGCCAAATAGCCCTCTCTTTTTTTGTGGCAAATTGCCTCCCAGCCATTTTTGGTATTTCCGGGTTATCTCCCCACCCCAAATATAAATTACACAAATAAGAATTCTAAGATACTGAAAAGTTTTAATATAAAGTATTACTTACATGTATTAATTAATAATACAAAATGCACATTCCGTTAGCCCTAGCCCTAGCCCTAATATAGCCCTAGCCCTAGCCCTAGCCCTAGCCCTAGCCCTAGCCCTAATAAGCATAGGCCAGGAAGTACCAAAATGGTACTATTTGTGTAATTGATATTTGGGGGGGGGGGGGGGGGGGTGGGAAGTACCTCATTTTTATCCTTCTAGATATGGGCCTAGATTATTCCACCTAGCAGTAGCTGCTAATTCTTCTCAAAACACTTTTCTTAGGCAACACCTCACCTCTACCAATTTCTGGATTGCCACAAGTGCTGCCTGACAGGGTTGTGAGAAGTATTGCACCTACTTCTGGGCAAGATTAACTCTGGCAACTGTCTGCCCCTCACCCCTATGCCATACTCACACCTGCCAATGAGTTCTGAGAACTAGCAGCAAACTCAATGGTGAAGTCATAACAACATTTCTTTCACTTTCACGTTCCATTTCTCCACAATTATAGCTCATGGCCGATTCTGAAATGTGCTATTGACCATGAATTACCAAGATATTGCCGTGAAATAAGTCCCCCCAAAAGACTACATAACAAAGAAAATTCTCTTTTTGTTGTTAAAATATTTTCACAGATATGTCTTGGCAATTTAGTCCTCTATGAAACATTAAATGTGCACCTACTAAATGTGCACCTACTAAATGTGCACCTGCTAAATGTGCACCTGCTAAATGTGCACCTGCTAAATGTGCACCTGCTATGCTGTATGTAGTGAGAACACACTATTTCTTATATTGGGCCAGCCTGCCACATTCACAAAGCTCAGGCCCAGTGCTAGAACCCTCTGTCAGAGAGCTGAATAAAATAGCTCAACTTATTTTAGGGTGTGGTGTGAGATTTAATGTTGAATTTAGGTGAGAGTCATGCAGATTTCCACTTGTAATATATTATTATAAATGTTATCTTTTATTATAGGTATCTGCATTGTTGCAGCTTCTGGGGAAACTATAAGTGATGACTGTATTACACGTAATTCTTCTTTTCTGTCTGATATTTCAATAATTCACAAAATTATTTTTGTATACTCACCTTCAATTTATACTATTTATCAAGTTATATGCTCAAAATTGTTATTGATATAAAAGTGTATTCAGTCATTTTAAAGTGTTAGGGCTTCTTGTTATATTTGATGTTGCCATTTTATTACCTTCAAGAATTACTGGTGGATCATTTCAGTGATTTCAGATATCTGTTTAACCTCAACAGTTCAATGTATACACATGCCAACAGGGGACTTGCATAACTACAGCACATACAACCTGCCACATCTACTTATTGTATCAGTCTGCCTCTGAGCACCATAGAAACTGTAAAGGCATTCTTGACTGGCAATGATGTTTTTAAGAACTGCAACTGCAAAATTGTTTGTGCTTATACCATACCTTAGGAATTTTATAGTAACTTTATATAATTTTCAGCATGTTGAAAGCACATTCTATAACATTCAGAGCTATGGTGGTTAATAAGATGGTGCAAAAGTGAAGAAAGGTTAGATTTTGCTAGCAAGTTCTATGAACTCATTCATTAGCTGGCCCTAGTTGTGGCAACTTGTATGTAGCAGGAGGGCAGCTGCCCTCCCAATAAATTTGGCCTAAAGGTGCCTTTTTTTTTTCTTTTTTTTTTTTTAAATAAAAAATGTCCTTTATTATACAAATTTGTAATTCCTTTAATAAAAAAAGTGCCCTTGTATTAAAAAAAAAGTGGCCTTTTTATGTAATAGAAAGCCCCCTTTTTAAAAGTAAAAAGTGCCTCTTTTGTTATAGGCCCCTTTATTTAAAATAGTTTCTTTATTACATGCCCTTATATCATAAGAAGTGCTTAAAAAAAAATTTTTAAAAAATGAGTGCCCCATTTCTTTTGTAATAGGCCCTTTTTTTAATTTTTTTATAAGATGCTTTTTAAAAATTTTTTTTTCAGAATTTTTTTATCAATTTTTAAAAAATATATACATATACTGCAAATCCAAAAATTATAACTAATATAACTGAATATAAAGATTGATGTCTACTCCTTATAACAATAAAAACCACTTTAATATTAAATTTCTACAAAGCATATATTCATGAAAGTTAAATATTTTATAAGAATATGGTGAAGCTGGCATGCTTTTTAGGCCTCTGTTCAAGTCAAACATGTTGTTAGAGCATGTTTGTATGCAGCTGTACAAGTTGAATCTGTTATGAAGGAAAGTGAGGAACTGGTGCTGGTAGATAATATTGTTGGTCAGGCTACTAATTTAGAGGTTTGGGGTTATAATACTTCAGTGCACAGATTACTAAATATAGTAAAATTGGCATTTTTGACTTACTTTGGTCCTATAATGTAATATTCCACTAGCAAAAGCATTTTGCAAATGCTGGATCTAGAGAACAGTCAGCATCAGATTATTATGGAGTAAATGTGTACTGCACCTTCTTCGAGCATTTGATTAAATAATTTCAATCTTGATTTAATAACAACAACAACAAAATTATAGCTGCACAAAAGCAGGTGCCAATATATTTAGTACAGCTAGATGGCACTGCCCTACAAATAACAAGAGGTCATTAAGGCAAACTTATGACCTGGCCAGAGAATGATGGGTTTACACACAGAAGTGAGCAAGTGGCAGAAACAAGATGCTGGAAATAGTTAAAGCCTGCTACAGCCAGTGAGCCCTTGCTGCATGTTATGGCCTAATTTTATCAAATATGTAAAAAAAAAAAAAAAAAAAAAAAAAAAAAAAAAAAAAAAATTAATCTTTGAAATCTTCCTGGCAACACCAGAGATAGTGTTGCTTGTGAATGGTCATTTTCTTCTCCAAGGTTCTTGAAAAACTGGATGAGGTCCTCCATGACAGAGGTGAGACTAAATGGTTTGGCATTGCTGCTACTCCATTAACATATGTCTATAATCCCCTCACCTAAGGATATTATGAGTGGAAGGCCAACTGGAGACTTGAATGTCATTGGCAGTAATGTTAACATTGTCACTGCCTGTATTATGTATACTGTTTATTGTTGTTTGATTTTAAGAATATTTAATTCAATCTTCAGATATTTTGGCCAAATCGCCCTTCTTTTTATTCTTATTTTTGGTAGACTGCCTCCCAACCATTTCCCCCCCTAGATATGGGCCTAGTGGTTAGTGTCAGACAGTTGCAGGAGATTATTCCTCCCAGAAGTAGCTGCTAATTCTTCTCAAAACACTTTCTTAGGCAGCACCTCACCTCTGAGAATTTCTGGATTGCCACAAGTGCTGCCTGACAGGGTTGTGAGAAGTATTGCACCACCTTCTGGGCAAGATTAACTCTGGCAACTGTCTGAGCTCACCCCTACCAATACTCACACCTGTCAATGAGTTCTGAGAACTAGCAGCAAACTCAATGGTGAGGTTATAACTAACCTTTCTTTCACTTTCACGTTCCATTTCTCCACAATTATAGCTCATGGCCGATTCTGAAATTTGCTATCAGCACCACTGGAAATTTTATAAAGTTTCTATTCCTATAGCTAGTACATTTATAACCAAGTTATTTTTTTAGTTTCAGTTATCAAAAATAGCGTTGCCAGTCATGAAACAACTGATTTTCACTAGCTTTACCAAGCAGTGGCTCAGGCATTGGCTGCTGTAATCTTTGGGATTAGATGGAATGCTGATTCTTCCTCGAAAGCCTCTTCTTAAAAAAAGAAAATAATAAAAAAAAAATAGCTGAAGGGGGTGGGACTCCATTTGCTTGTCACTGGAGTGTCAAACTCACTTCACTAAACTCAAAATAGTGTGTATATGCTTACTTAATAACTTTTAGAAAAATTCTAAGAGCAAATGGCATAGTAGAAACAGGAGATTAAGTGGGTGTGGTAAGTTTATTCTTGGCCAAAAATGGTCAAAATTATACTAAATGCTATTATCTCGGCTGAAATTATTTTTAGCAAAATTCTAAGAAAATTTGCAATAACCTTGCCAGTACACCTATCCTCATGCCAAATTTCATTCCCCCCCCCCCCCCCCCCAACCATGGACAAAATCCAATAATTTTTAAAGTTAAAAATTTAGATCACTTCCCCAAATACACACTCCTTCACCTGTTAGCAACCTAAGATGCTTGAAGAATTATCTTTTTTTCTTTTTTTTTTATCTTGAAAACCCCCAACAACAACCCTGATCAAAAATTAAGCTGCCAACCTTCAGCTTGGTTTCATGTTTAATTTTTTTGTTTTGTTTTGTTATAATTTTTTTTCTGTTCTCCTGTATGATTGTCCCCAACAACAGAACTGAAGCTAGATTAGTAACTTACTCACCAAGTAAATACAGGAAAACTGTAAAAAAAAAAAAAAAAAAAAAAAAAAAAAAAAAAAAAAAAAAAAAAGAGAGAGAGAGAGAGAGAGGAGAAAAGTAATAAAAAAAAGAAAAAGAATTTAATTTGTTTGGTATCCAAACAATTCTGTGATTAAGAGGAACTTCCCCATATTCCACCATGTTCCTTTAAGTGCTTTAGCTTTTGTGTATTCAAGTAATTTTGATACAAAATGTAGCCCTTTCACTGACTTTCATTTGATGTAATTGACTCTGGTTTAAAACACCTGACCATTACATTTATTACACGTATGTATATTTCTACCTCCTTCCATATGCGTGTTCATGGTAAAAGGTCAACAACTAACAACCTAGTTTGAAATGCACCTTGCACCTCCTCCCCCCCCCACCACCATAATTTCAAATGCTGTAGCTTTTCTTTTCAGCCTCAGACTCTATTGCCGCTATCAAATTCTCCAATATAACAATTTCCTTTATAAATTATTTTGATTGTATAGGTAGAGTGTTGTCTAGGATGACAAATTGCCTTTTGTAAAAAAAAAAAAGATTATTAGGAATATGGTAAGGGATACCAGATTGTATAGGTAGAGTGTTGTCTAGGATGACAAATTGCCTTTTGTAAAAAAAAAAAAAGATTATTAGGAATATGGTAAGGGATACCACAAAACATTAACTTTCTCTAGGATAGAGTAGCCTCTGATGCTGCTCAGTTCATCATCTTCAGAAATACTTACTCTTAATATAACCTCCTTCCTGAACTTTTTTTGGGGTGAAGTTTCCTGCCCACAAGAACAGTAGTAGACGCCAGAAAAAAATATTTTAATCTCGTGGAAAGTGTGACAAAAATACAAACAAATTAAAAAAAAAAAAAAAAAAAAAAAATAATAATAATAATAGAGAGAAAAATAAGACACTTCGCTCAATATCAAAAATTATTAAGGAACCAAAAAAAATAAATAAATAAAAAAAAATAAAATAAAGTTTCTAAAATATCTTAGTAAATGGAAAGTTGTGATTTTTCCAGCCTTAAAATAATATATTTTAATATTGTTCGTACAATGTGTTATTTATAGTGTTTATTGAAATATATTTTAAGTTGTGTGATACACATTGCTTTGAATCAACATCTGGTAGATAAGTGCATACCATGCTCACCATTTCAGTAATTCACCAATTATGTGTGCAAGGCATTAAGTGTGTGAGACATGTAGTATGTTATACACACAACATATTGTTTTACATCACATAATGTAAATAAACTTATTAATGTACATATGAGTCTGATTGAATTTTAAAATCTATGATGTACACTCTTTTTCCTCTTTTTTTAAAATTCTATTTTATATCTGCCAACTCTCCTGTCAACCTGCTTCACTTTATCATGGCAGCAAGACAGTAAGTTAAATTCATTCTTTTATGAGCAAAGATCATTGTTCTATTTCTATTTTATCATGTAGAAGCATACTTGAGAGCTCTTAAGATTGGCAAACGTAATGTTTCCTACATTGGTGTGATGCTCATGGGCTACGGTGGTGTGGGAAAGAGCAGTCTTCTTCTTGGACTGAAAAATAAGCCACTTGAGGTGGCTGACTCTACCCTTTTGGCAATGTGAGTACTCTCAAAGAAGTTGACATTGAGTGGGCTGCAGCTGGTGAAACATGTTGGGAGGATGTAACAGAGGAAGAAGAGTTGGATGAGATGGCAAATCTGATATTGGAGATTGAAGAGGAGAAGGAAAGATCTTATAGTAGTGAGAGTAATGCAACAGAAGAAGATGAAGATGACGAAACGGCTGAGGAGGAAGTTGCTGATGTATCAGACTCACAGATTAGTGGAGAAGATGAGACGGTTGAAGAGGAAGTTCCTGTTGTATCAGACCCACAGATTCGTGAAGATGATGGAATGGTTGAGGAGGAAGTTCCTGATGATTCAGACCCACATGGCACAAATACTCCCGTTACAACTGCAACATCTCAACATCCTGCTGTTAGAGCTATAATGGCAAAAGTGTTTGCCCGTGCTGATGCCATTAAATTAGAACATTCTCAATCAAAACATAGCAGCTCAGAAGAACATTATAAATACAAAACATGGATGCGTGTATGGGACTGTGGTGGTCAGCGTATGTTCCGTGTTATTACACCTGCTTTTCTTTCATCAAAAACCTTGTTTTTACTCCTGTTTGATGCAAGACATAGATTGGATGAAATGTGTGTCTCTTCTTTATATCACAACGGAAGAGAAACCAAGATGGAGGGCGAGACTCCACTCACCAACCTGGAGCTCCTGCAGCAATGGATGGCTCTCATACATTCTCATGTATCCAACAAGTGTGGGAGTGTCAGGGAATGCATTATTCCTGTTGGCACACATGGTGATGCTGTTGCAAATGAAGAAGAGTGTGAAGAAATCCTTGGTGCCATTTCTAAAGGTTGTGAGTACAAAGGGTATGCTTCCATGGTCAAAAATGGTTACATCGTGGACAACACAACAGCTGGTAAAGGAAATAAAGAAGATTGCAGGTATGCAGATATCAGGAAACAGGTTCGTTTCTTTGCAAAAGATACTACCATTACGGTACCCACTCCATCATCATGGGTCTTGTTTCGAAAAGTTTTGAATGAGCTGTCCCAAAAAAAGGCTATACCAAATTTGATTGAAGTCAAAGAGATTGCTAAAGAAATTTACATTCCTGAAAGAGATGTTAGCAGTGTTCTTCAATTCTACAATGATCGTGGTGTGTTCTTCCATTATAATGACATTTCTACTCTGAAGGATAAAGTCGTTGCTAATCCTCATAGGCTGATCCAGATTATTGCACATCTTCTTCCTTTGAAAGGTTTTGAGGATAAAAGTATACCAGATCACATGTGGGCAAAGCTTCGTGATTATGGGATTATGGAGAAGAAAATTTATGAGAAGATTTTGAAAGATGAGATGTTGAGAGGATATTGAGCCACAAGCCATTATTGATCTGCTGGATAAGATGCTCATAATAGCAGAGGCACATGGTCTCCCCCCCAAAAAATTTCCTGATTCAAGAAACTATTTTGTTCCAAGCATGCTACAACTCTACCCAACCAAACTGAGTGAAGGAGCGAGAGCAGCATCCAATTGCATCACACCAGCACCTCTGTTCATGATGTTCACTACTGAATATCTCCCTCCTGGTTTTTTCATTCGTTTTGCAGCTCTTTTGTCCAAAGAGTCTAAATGCCAACTTTATATGAAATATAAAATTTATCAAGACCACATTGTCTTTAAATATGGGGAAAACAACCAAGGTATTGATCAGATCAAGATTACAGAAGAAAAATCGAGTATTTGGATTGACGTTAATCGTATTAATTATCGTCGAAATGGATATCCCTTTTTGTTCAGCACCTGCCATGAAATAGTCCGACTACTTCAATCTTCCTCCAAAGAAGTGCTTAATCTGATGTTACCCAGTGTTGAAATGTGTTTGTATTTGAAATGTGAGAACTGCATCCTGCACCAAAAGCATGGCTGGATTCACTTGCCTCCCGAGCGTTGTGATATCGAGCCGACTCTCGAATGTGAAAATTGCTATAACTCCTGTGATCTAAAACCTGAACAGAAAATTTGGCTGGATATTAAAGATGTAAGGAATGTTTTATTGTTTTTTTATTTTTTATTGTTAATTAATAAAGTTCACTTAATTTATGTGTAGAGGACACCAAATTCCTTATCAGATGAGCTTATGATTAAAGTGGTTGCTGATGATCTTGATGAAAGTCCTTGCACAGATTCATTTGTTAAAGCTTTAGAAGTGTCCAGTGATCCCTCAATACCTCCTATGGATTCCCTTTGTTGCTGGAAACAGGAAATGGAATCCCTTGGTATTTCCTTTCGAGCTCCCCTCATTCACCATCTCAAGTGTGTTGGTATGGATGCTACTATTCGCAAGTAAGGCATATTTCATATAGTAATATTTGTTGTATTTAAAAAATTGACTTGACCAATATGTAATCAAATGAAACTTATTATATTATCTTTTACTGAAGGTTGGAGCAGTATGATTCTGGAAATATTTCAAGCAAACATGGAGAAGATACAAATGCAAAGAAAATGTTGATTCCCTCAAAAGGTTAAAAAGACAATTCTGTTGCACACACACACACACACACACACACACACACACACACACACACACACACACACACACACACACACACACACACACACACACACACACACACACACACACACACACACACACACACACACACACACACACACACACACACACACACACACACACACACACACACACACACATCATTTATTCATCCATTCAACCATTCATCCATTCAACCATTCATCCATTCATCCATTCATCCATTCATCCATTCATCCATCAATATGCTCTATGTACTCCACTTGCCACACATTGTAGGAGTGGTACAGGTCAAAAAATTATGTTGAACGTTGTCTCTTGAGACCCTGTTGATGAAATAATTACTTGCAGGACTGACACATGGACTTCAATGGCTGCATGTGTTTCTGGTGTGTGTGGTTAGTTATACCAGCCTAATTATAGCGACAAAACACACAGGATGGGTACAGACAAGTTCCACCTCAGCAACTTGTCTCCTCTCTCTCTCAGTTTCTTCCTCCCATCTTTCCATCTCTTCTCTTCCTTCTCAACAAGCACATTGTGGGACTCTACACAGTCATGGCTGACTTTTAGCCATAACCCCTGGCTGTGTGCACACTCACATGCCAGTCCTCTCTGAGCCTACAACTTTTCAAGTCCCTCGACACTAGATCATCAGCAATACTTCTGCCCACCTGCTGCCCATTTACCATTCACAGGGACACACACCAACAGTTGCTTGGTAAGCGACTCATTCATCCAAGGGATGTGGCCAAGGAAGTGGAATCTGTTCTGGGAGAGCACTAACGGTGGTCTCTGTTTCTTAGCCGCTCTCCTGATGGTGGTGTGTCGTTTTTTTCTCCCTTATGGACAACCCAAGGATGATCCTGAGGCAACGAATCACAAAACTCTGCTAGTGATGTAATTGGGGTTGATGAAGGACCAAACTATCCAGGAAATAGAGAGGGGTCAGCACTACGACATCATTGAAAATACAGAGCTTGGTGCAAGTCTTTATCTTGTGTTGGTACCAGAGAATACGGCATCAGGAACAAAAGGCCTCAGAAGTCTTGCAGATTATGGAATGCACCTCAATCGCTGTGTCACAGTTGTCCTACACAGAGCTGCCAAGGTACTGAAAGTTGGGCACTATCTCTACAGGGTCACATCAGGAAATAGATTGATTGGCACAGGCTTTGGGTAGAGGTCTGATGGTAGCACTGCCGAAGTTTTAGTCTTGCTACAGCTGATGGTGAGTCCTAAATCTCTACTGTGTAATGACACGTCATCCAGTATAGACTTGAGATCATCCCATGACTAAGCCACCAAGGCCATATAATCCGTATACTCCAGGTCAGAGATTATGGCCTCATGCTGTAGCTTCCTGAAGTTGCCCACCAACTTAGCACCATGAAGGTAAGCCACTCTCACACCTCTGCCCTTCAGCTGGCCATTTTCCAGCACCAAACATATTGCCACATCAAAGTAGAGATAAAAAATGTGGGAGCCAGTACACAGCCCTGACAGATATCACTTGTGACAGCAAACTCATCTTAAGTTTTCCCATAGCACCTGATGGCAGCCACTGAGTGTTCATGTAAAGCACAAATGATGAAAATCAGTTTGATAAGGATGCCATGGGGATGCTGTAACACAGTCCAGAGAAAATTGTGGTTCACTGAGTCATAAGCCTCTGAGATTAATGAAGCATTCGTAAATTGGCTTGTGGAGCTCTCTTGCTTTCTCAATCAGGACCAGCATAGAGAGAATAACTGATCCTCACAACTTCTACCTTGACAGAGGCCTCACTGGTTCTTGCAGAGGAGGAGTTCTGCACAAGGCTTGAGCAGGTTTAAGGTAGCCCTAGAAAAGACCTTACTTGGGATGTGCCAGAGGGCAATAATGCAAAAGTGGTCACAGCTAGTATGACTTCTTCATCCATGAGTATGGAATGTTTCAATTTATTCAGTCATCTACAGAGACTCTAAAATTAGGGTTTGATGTATCTGTGGACATCTGCATATGATCTACAGACTGCAGATATCCAGAAGAAGGTCTAGGAATTTTCTAAAAAGTGAAAAAAAAGTCAGGAGTGTACTAGCTCTAAAAAAGAAAATAAAAATAAGAGTTTATTAATTTTAATAATTTTTAAATTAAAAAATAAATTTCCCCTACCTTGTTTATCACCGCCTTATTTATAATGTAGAGCTACACCATATAAATAATTTTGGCAAATTTTTTTTTATAATCATTTTTATTTGAAGTTGTCTGCTAAAGATGAGATTGTTTAAGCAAACTTGATCTGACATTTAGTTTGCAGGTAGAGCTTGGTAATATATACACGACTCTTACAGGATGAATGCCAATAAGCTGGCTATTAAATTTTTGTTTTTATACTAGGATCATAAAATTGTAAGGGTAGAGCTTTTTTTTTGTTATTATTTCTTTCTTTTTTTTTTAATATGTGTTTTTGAAAATATTACTATTACCAAATGTTGAACTCTTTAATATCCACAGATTGAGCCAAGGTTATAGCAGTCTGCTTAAGGCCACTACTGAGGCAAAACCAACTTGCTTAAGAAGTGAAAATACAGTTCAGTAATTAAAGTAACTTTTTTCAACCATTTTCTGTCACCATATTCCTTGCATGAAGTAGTTGTGTACCATAACCATATAAATTAGGAGGTTAAACCAATTATATTCGTATTTTTCTTTTTTTCTCCCTTTCTGTTTACTTTCTAATACATAATAAATAATAACTATTAATTTTTAGTGATAACTGTATTGTGTTGCATCGTTTAGTTGAAGTTTTTGACTGCACATTTGAAGGTCAGAAGAGAGATGTTCTGAAGGAAAATTAGTTATAATTAGAGTTTCCAAGGAAATTTATGCTAAATGTTACCAGGTTGCTCAGATTTAAAAATATGCCAACAAAAAAAAACATATTCCAAAGTTTAGACAACAGTAAATATGCTTGCATTCACCCTCTACCTTCATAACATATTAATGTTAATTCATGACAGCTTATACTACATGACAATAGTGACATTTGAATGCAGCATGTGATCATAGAAAATAGTGTGATTGATCATACAAAAGTTTTCTGATAAAAGCAGCATATATTTATTACTTTCTAGAACTTCCTCCATCCCGCTTTCCACAAAATCCTCAATCCATCCACCCTGGCACTAATGGTGATAGAGGCAGGAAAAGCTCACACTATGGCTCAGTGTGTAAAGAAAATTTCAGGGAGAATATCTTCTGCAAAACTTAAACCTTGGCAAGCAAACATGAATCTTGGCATGAATGAATAACTTTGGGAATAACATGGGCTGGGTCCCACCAGGCCACACCTCAACCTGTGGGCATGTCCATGTGTGTGCTTCTGTTTGATGGGCAACCTGTGGCCCGATTAGTTATAGGATACATATCGCAAGTATGGCTGAAATAGTTTTATTTGTTGGACAACCTGTGCCTTGATTATTGATTGTGAAGCTGCAATGGGTCTCTGGTGTATATTTATACATAAATCTCTATCTCTATTAAAGTAAGACTATTATATTTTTACAATTTTGGCTTGCCGTAGCAGATTTTTTGATTTTGAGATATATTTTCAACCTCTTATTCAAATAAATCCAACCATGATTTCTCCCTTTACTAATTTTGGTATGCTCTTCTAATTATGTGTGAATCATTAAACCACTTTGTTAGTAGCCCAACTGTGAACCCTCCCTTTGGTATAGCTTAGTTTCCAATTATATGGAATACATGTGTCACTGTATGTCACGCTAATCATCAAAATGTTTTGCTAATTTTAGTGCATGGCTATCGGCTAGCTGCAATGGCCAGGCACACTCCCTTCATGAAACTCTCCAAGACAAAAAAAAAATAATATTGATGAGACATTAAGTATTTTGCTGCCAACAGTGGAAACTCTGCGAGTGAAACTGAATCATTGCCTGAAGATTCTACAGCTGACTAACAGTCATTAATGGCCAAATTGATCTTACACTAGCAAATTCATCCTCCAAACCTCTTTTGAGGGAATGTTTCCCAAGAAGAGGTTTTGCCAAAAGAATCCCGGAGTATCTTTCTTTTCAGCTTTCTTGGTTTAATCATGTATTGTGGGTTGAATAATTTCACTGGGAAGCCAAAAATAATGTTTTATGTGCTCAAGTGTGTATGCTCTAAACAATCAATATCATCCTAAAGTAGAAACGGGCCTTCATAACTACTGGCTTTAGGAATTATAAAGATGTTACAACATTAAAGGTGTCACCTTTTAGGCTCTCTACACCTTGCTTTCCCTCCTAATATTATACACATGCTTTGTGCATGAAAAATTGGATCTTTTCACGCCAAAACTGTGTTGAACGTGAGTAGTTCATACATAATATCACACTTGACATTGTGGCAATCATATCTCTTCCTTAAGTTAATACTAATTTTCAATCTACTCCAGTATGGTGTAGTATATTGCCATGCCATGTTACAGCACATGTTATAGTGAGATAGTGCACAGGGCTAGTCCTCACTCTCACCTTTAGGTCCTCTAGTGATAAGCTGCAGGACTAAGGAACATGTTGATCCAATTATAACTACAGTATTGCAGTAGTTGGTTCATTTGTTACCTGTTTTTATTATAATTTTCAGCTTATGGTGAATCTATTTATGAATGTCGTTTACAACTCATCAAATGGAAATACGACAAAGGTGATATCTCACTTTTGAGACTCTATAAGGTAATGGCTCTACATTGGAAGGATGTGGCAAGACTTATAGGAATGGATACAGAAATTATACAGAAAGATAATCCTAATGACTCTCTGAAGTGCATAGAAGCTGTGATGAGAAAGTGGATACAAGATGCACCAAACATAACTTCTTACCCATGCACATGGAAGGGGTTGTGTGAGTTATTAGATGATATAGAGCTTGGTGAAGCCAGTAAGAAGCTCCGAGAAGCCTACGAATGCAACTTTGAAAAATAAGGTTAGCCATTGTAATAGACCATTGCTCTGTATTATATTTGCAAATAAAGTAAGTTTTCTTGGGGAGGTAGTAGAAAATCTACTCATCTGTGCAAGTGTACTTTCATTTACGTGCATGCATATGTACGGGTTTATTTTAAAGCAAGTGTTTATGTTGAATTGGCTCATAAAAATTGTAGGAAAAAAAATTACTTATGTAGATGTAAGTTAAAAGATCTTTTACCATTAATGTCTGATACACCATTCATTTATTGATCATATACAGAAAAATGATGTTCATTCACATTAAAATTGGTAATGCTCATCGTGACTTGTCATGTAAATGAATGAAGTATTGTTTCTTTCAAATTTTCCGTAAGTCATATTTGAATGTTGTTTATTATAATTATATCATTTTAAAAATAGTTTCAAATATTTTAATTCATTTGTATTATATTAATTTTATAACTAATTTATTTGAAGTTATTTATTATTATTTTTTTTAATTTGGTGAATGTTACTATAATATAAATTTGGAGCGGTTCTATGGAGCACTTTTCCTATATTATTTTAACTAGCGAAAACCCACCCTGCGGGCGGTTTAAAGTGGGCTACATGCTATAATAAATGCTTGAAGAGTACCAATCCTACGGACAGCTTAAAAAAATGGAACCCTCAACCCCCCCCCCCCTCCCCCGAGGAAAGAAGAACCAATATAGTTTACCAACTCTTTGGAATAAACCATGAGACCTCTCAATTTCTTTTTACTGATCAGTACATGATGGTGCATGTTTATCCTCTTTCTACCCCCATGGGGGACTAGGGCCATGTGGAGTAAATTTTGAAAAACTAAGGGTGCCTGGATGGCCACCCTGGTCCCAAATGATAACCCACCAAATTTTGGTGGAGCTCCTTCCAAAACTGTGGGATTAGTATATACCCCCAGAGGGGGGCTAAGTCATAACAGACCATGAGGGGGCGAATTTAGAAAAACTAAGGGTGCCATGGCTGTAGCCCCGATCCCAAATGGAATCCTACCAAGTTTGATGAGGCTCCTCCCAAAACTGTTTGAGGAGTAGTCGGACAAATATATATCTATTTGTCCGACTACTCCCACAGTTTTGAGAGGAACAAACACCACCAAACTTGACCTGACAT
>OZ017788.1:2611466-2674300 GCA_963969325.1 Lycopodina hypogea
CTGATTTGAGGTCAGGTCCCTCCACTTCACTCCTCATTAGTTTAGCCAGGTTAATATCGCTGATCCTGATTTTCTGGTGAACCTTGATCAGCTTCATTTGACTAGAGGACCTCTACTGGTGCAGTTCCAAACTGGATAAGCAAGCAACATATTGACAAGCTTGGACCTGGTGGTGCTGAGTGAGGCTAGTCACCACTGAGTGCACACTACCAAACCACACAAGTTGCCAGTGGGGAGAGGTGGGGGGAGGACCTACATTCATCGTACTAAAGGGCGTGTTCCATTGTGAGCATGGTCATGATAAATATCTTCCCTCCCCACCAAATTATCCTGTACTAGAAAATGCCCATCCTACAGACAGAGACAACAAAAATATCTTATGAAAATTTGAGATTATTTGTTTGTTTGTTTCCTGTCACATACCAGACAATTGGGCCTACAGGGCTCAAGAGAAGAAAATGGAAAGAAAGGGAATAGGATTTGGCTTGGTCTTGCTGACCTCACTTTGTGTCTGTATAATTGTGGTTTGTAGTATCCATAATGTAGCTTGACGATTTGTTCTCATGCATAAAATTGAGCAACCCTCTCTTCTTCCTGGAGGTTATTTTAGCATAGCACCCGTCCTATGGACAGATAACAAATACCTCCTAAAGTAATTAGATATCTGTTGCTTACTATCTCATCCCAGATGCTTGGGCCTGCAGGGCTCAGATAGAAGAAAAGAAAAAGAGAAGGAGGTGGTTTAGGCACAATTTTGCTGACCTGTGTATTTACTCAACTGTGGTTTGTAGTAAGTGGAACGGCTTACTCTGGCATAGAGTTGCGACCCGAACCATGAAATTTGGAAAAGTTATCCCTACAAGCAATGTTTTATTCCGATCTTCACCAATAACTACCCCAGAGTAACTTCCATAAAACCCTGAAAATTTGAGCCCTTAGGGCTTGATCTCCGGGAAGAGTTATCGAAAGAAGGAAACTAACAAACAAATTGAGAATTGTAGTAATATGATTCCCTGACCTCAGGAGGGAATCCTGTAGATGTCAATTAGCTTAATTAAACCACATGAAACCTCTCACATGTATTGATCAGATAAGACAGTCCACATACTCTGGTGTAATTCATCTCCATATATATCAACTGTCACATATGCTATCACGTGTCACACATGTCCACAGTTGTATACAACCATTTGTTCTATCAGCCTCCAGTGACTTCAGATGACCTCTGCTACCTATAGATCCTAAATCCTCTCCAGGCCCAACTCAATGCTGTACATTATGTCACAGCCAAGTTGGTCCCCACAGTTTGGCCAGCTATACAGTCCACACATTACATATAAGAACTAAACTGAGAACTGCTAGTAGTGGAGATGCATGTCATCACATGATTGGATGTTACAAACCACACCCACCCTGTTGTTAATTTTGTCACTTGCTATAGACTTGGCTATTTATATGAAATAGGTAGGCCCAAACCTCATACATGGTATAACAGCTTTGTTAGAGCTGAGATTAAACTAGCTGTGATTACACTAACTTAAAAGCTGGCTCTCATCCGGTGTTATCTTGCTACAGGGAACTCTCAAGTAACAAGTATATATCTTAAAGCAAGCTCAGTGAAATATTATCTTCATATGTTTCAGGCATCCTTGTCAGTTAGCTTCAGGATGGGTAAGCTCTATCCTGAAGGAGATGTCATTTGAACTGCACTTCAGAGAGCATATTTCAAGGCACTGATCATGTGCTGCTGATTTGTAAGAAATTAGCATAGCATTTCATCAGCTGTGGAACATTCAAAACTGATTTGGTACATATAATTATGTTGCATACTGGTGTAAGTGAAACTATTAATATCTGCAAGTATTTCCTGCTTTAAATATTAACATAGGAGTTATGGATGGTTAATATTTTGTCATTCAAGTTCCTGTCCATGCTGATTCATCATAATTTAACTAAGGAGACACAGATGGTGCAGATGAAAAAATTATTTGCAAAGAAAATTTTATTCTGTATTCCTAAGAGGCAATAATATTAAATAATTGTTTACGGAGCACAGAGTGTGCCACCTACTGTCCACCCAGACTTGTTGATGGAGAGAATGGGGATGGCAATGTCATTGATGAAGAAATTGAACAGATAGCAACCTATCCAGTGGTGTGGAGTCTGTGGCACTTACTAGAAGCAACATGCCTGTCATGCTTATATAAATATACATGATTTAATTAATCTTTTAAAAATTAAATTAAGTATTCAAGGTCTTCTGCTTCTGTGGGTGAATAATTCAAGAGCAGTACTGGTGATTGTATTATGGCAGTACAGCCATGCCAGGCAGACAAGGACATTATACACATTATTACATGTGTACATGCATAAATGCATTACTACTATTGAATGTAACAGTTAAAATATGAAGAATAAAAAGGGAAGAGAATTTATCATTAAAATTCATCAAGTAATGATACACTGTAATTGGATGTGGGAGGATAGAATTTGGGTCAGCTAACAAATGTATCCCTTGTTTGTCAACTTCTTGGAGCAGTCCTCACAAGTGCTGCCATCTATGACATGAGAGAAAACAGTTTAGCAATGAGCAAGGACTGCAGGGAGTCATGAAACTCACAAATACTGAATCATAAACTGTACTATTTATTTTACATGTTTTTGGTAACTTCCAGGCATTTTCTTTGTCCTCAATATATTTATAGCCCTTAGCTGATGGTTGCCAAAGGCAGAGAGAGGTTCAAATTTCATCAATGATAATTTTTTTCCTCCATGGACCTCACTTTAGAACAAGAATGAGCACTTGCACAATGCCTTATTTATATATTTACTTATTATTTTTGTACAATTAAATGGAATTTTTTTTTTTTGGGGTTTTTTAAATTTTTTTTTGTTGACCCTCTGGTATGTTCTCTGGTGTTTCTTAGTTCATAAGCTCACAGCTCCTTTCAACTGCACTGACCTTGCCAATACATTTGCTCAGAAAATATCTGGCCATTCCAACAGGAATACTCAGATTAAAAAATTATCAAATTCTTATGATTAAAATATTTCATTTTAAATTAGCGAACACCATTTAATTTGAGTTTTCAAGTGATGGTATTATTTATATTTCGTCATCACACTATTCCTGTCCAATTCAAAGCTTAATTGTCCTTGGAACCAATCTACAAACACTCCCTGGACATTTTCTAGACCATTGGTACCAAAGATAACATATTTTAGTTGGAGTTGAAGGAGTCTGTATGCCACAGCTTAAGGGAAATTTATAATAAGATATTTCTTTACAGAAAGCCATATCGCCCTCTCCAACCCTAGCCCTAGGGATGGGTGTTGCTTAATTGGGCGTGGGTGTTGAAAAGTGCCTATGTTTTTGAGGTGGTCCCAGGGCACTCTGTAATCTCAAATAATAGTCTCAAGCATTTAAACCCAATGAATAAGATTAATCATTACTAATAGAATAATTATAACTTATGCATACACACAACAAATCTTTAATTAGTTTTTACAATTAATTGGCATGTTCCGTTATTAGACAGTGAATTCCGCACAAAGAACATTTGGCCATTGCTGTGGGACGTCTTGAAATGATCAAATCCAGTTACCCATTGTCAGGTTAAGTTGTGTGTCAGAATTGTTTTGCATTAAGCTCAAATGGAATCAGGTTATGTGTCAAGAAATTTGTGTTTGATCAAGCCAAGTCAAATTATTTGTCAAGCACATTTTGTGTTAGTTTGAAGTAAGATTAAGTGATATGTCCCGGGACATCCTGTACAGGGACAGATGTTGACCTCAGGAGTACATGTTGTTGCTAGTGTTGGTTCCTATGCACCTAATGGATGGTTGCATGCAACAGTGGGAGTCTATTTGGGGTGAAGTGCATCTTAATATCATGCTAACCCACCAAATTAGATCTACGACTTGATAAGGTAAAGGGTATGGACCAGGTAAAGTGAATTAGCCTGAAATAATTTTATATGTTTTATGTCTGAGAGGGAAGGTACAGGGTTTGTGGTGGGAAATGGTTTCCAGCAAGCCAGCAAAAGATTAAGAACATGAGGGATGGTGGGGAGGGGTAGGGCTGAATCCATCACACAATTTAACTAACTAAAGAAAATGACAGTCCCTCCAAGGGTACATGATTGTTTCCACCTCTTACCTCCAGCAGAGGTCCTCGTTCCCATGGTGATCAACCTGAATGTCACGGACAGGTCAGGGAAGACTGCCCTCCATCACGCTGCCTTCAATGGCCATCTTGAGATGCTGTCCCTCCTGCAGCTAAAGGGGGCAAATATCAGAGGTATTAACCGGAGGGACAAGACCCCCCTCCACTTTGCAGCCTTCATGGGTGAGTTCCAGCACTCCAGGTTCTCTGTTTGTTCTGGTTTGTGTAGCTCTGTTCCATGTTTAAGCCACACCCCTCCCTCCGCTGTGTTTGCATTGTACTTGTCGATAGCAGAGGTACCTGTCCTTGCCCAGGGCTAGTTTAATAACTGGAGGGAGGATAATGAGCATGCATGTCACATGATATCATGTGACTAGTTGAAGTTCTATTGAAGTGGATGGCACCAGAGGTGACACTCTTATCTGATCAGATCAGTTGAGAGGTTTCATGAGGTCCCCACCAATGCATCCTGGTGGGCCACAGTGGTGGTGTATCCTGTGCAACTGTCTCAGAGCAGACATGGCTGATGTCTTGTCATATACCCTTCATGCTCTCATACACAGGTAGTGCCACCCTGGGGATTTCTACCACCTCCCCACCCCCCCCACCCCCGCAGACTTTTTAAGAAAATGTCACATTTTATGGCTTTTTGAATACATAATGATATAATAGCTGATTTTTTTTCCTTCAAAAATGTTTTGTATTTGCTGAAAGTGTCCACTGATTCAAGGTCAGGTTCCTCCACTTCACTCCTCATTAGTTTAGCTAGGTTAATATCACTGATCCTGATTCTCAGGTGGACCTTGATCAGCTTCATTTGACTAGAGGACCTCCCTACTGGTGCAGTTCCAACTGGATAAGCAAGCAACATACTGACAAGCTTGGACCTGGTGGTGCAGAGTGAGGCTAGTCACCACTGAGTGCTAACCACCAAACCACACAAGTTGCCAGGGGGTGGGGGACCAACATTCATTATAGTAAATGGTATGTTCCATTGTGGCGTGGTCATAATAAAATTTCTTTCCTCCCCCACCAAATTATCCTGTACTAGGAAAGTACCCATCCTACTGATGGAGACAACAAAAAATAAATCATATAATTTGATTTTTTTTTTTTTTTTTTTTTTTTTTTTTTTGGTTTAGTATATTGGGGCCTACTTTGTGCTTATAAAATTGTGGTTTGTAGTGTCCATACTGTATGTTGGTGACTGATTCTCGTCCATGAAATTGAGCCCCCTCCCCACCTGGAGGATACTATAGCAGAGCACCCATCCTATGGACAGACACAACAAAGATCTCTCAATGTTTCTGTAGATGTGTTGTTTGCTCTCTTATCCCAGATGCTTGGGCCTACAGTACTCAAAAAGAAGAAAAGAAAAAGAGAAGATGTTTTGGCACAGTTTTACTGACCTGTTGTCAATTGTGATTTGTAGTAAGTGGGATAGTTTACTCTGGCATAGAGTTGTGACCCTAACCTGGAAATTTTGAAAAGTTATCCCCACAGACAGGGTTTTACTCTGATCTACACCAAACTTCCTAATACCCACCCCAGAATAACTCACATAGAACCCTAAATATTTGATCCCTTTAGGCTTGATCGTCTGGAAGGAATTATCGAAGGAAGAGAACAAACAAACAAATTCATGATTAAGTAAGATGATACCCTGTCCTAGGATGGGAATCCTGTAAATGCCAATTAGCTTAATTAAACTACATGAAACCTCAAATTTATCAATCAGATTAGACAGTCCACATACTCTGGTGTAGTTCATCTCCATATAATATCAACTGTCACATATGCTATCATGTGCCACACATATCCACAATTGTAAAGTGCCACATGTTCTATCACCACACCCACCTTCTTGGAGGTCACCATGAGTGTGAACTCTCTAGTTGGTTTTGGAGCTGACATGAGTGCAAAGGACAAGAAGTAGTACACACCATTGCACTCTGCAGCTGCTGGTGGTCAGTCACACACTGCCAAACTCCTGCTAGAGCTCGGGGCTGATGTGAGTGCATCTGTACATAGATGGGTGGGTGGGTGTGAATGAGGGTGGGCTGAGATAGAGGGGAGGGTAGGTGGGTGAGAGTGTGTACATGTAGTGGAGGTTAATTATTCTGCCTTTCACCTCTCGTGTATATATATATATATATATATATATATTTTTTTTTTGCACTCTCTCATTCCCTCTCCTTCCTCTGCCTGTGCTTGCCCACAGCCTGATGCAGTCAATGCCTTTGGGTGCACTCCCCTTCACGTGGCCTGCAACAACGGCCAGGACATAGTGGTCGACATTCTCCTGCACTACGATGTGGCACGCAATGCTCTCAACAACCGTGGACAGACTCCACTCCACTACGCTGCCTTCTCCCATCATGGAGCTTTGTGCATGGAGCTGCTGGTTAAGGCAGGGGCCAGCCCCAACATCCAGGACATGGATGGCAGGACACCACTGCACATGACCGCACTGCACGGCTTCTACCGCTGCAGAGAGACACTCATTGGGCAAGGTCTGTGTCTCATGAATAGGCTTGGATGGATGGGGGGAGGGGGGCGGGGGGGGGACTCAATTTCAATTTTTTTAAAACTATTGAGCCGAAGCTTTTGACACTGATGACTGTCTATTAGAGCCACAAATTCCCAATTGCCACCAACAGGTGGTATTAACAGACAGTGTCATATCTCATATGGTGCCCGCCATACCATACCAAATATTCTTTATCCCTTCTTCACCTAATAGTTTTGTTCACAGTTCCACGATATGGTGGAGGGAAGCATGGTATACTAATATATAAATTTGTACACTTTTTTTTTTTAAATATATTGGCAGAAAACACATCCATTGGGCGGTTTTTAAGTCGGCACAGAAACAAACCTGTTTAGTTTTCTTTATGTGACATGTAGGGATAGTTGACACTAAACTCATTAATCAAAACAAACATGATACAATCAATAAACATGCCATATTTCAAGTATAGATTAGGTGTTCCCTGTCGCCAAACCACATCTATTGACAAAAACGCATCCATAGCTACCCAATCTGGATGAAACTTTCGCAGGGAGTTGCAGTGTGGTGCCCTAATTAATTCCTGAAAGTTTCGTGAAGATCCTTTCATTGGTTTGAGAGGAGTTAGATTCTGCACATACACACAAATAAATTGTGAATTATAGTAAGATAAACTGTTGTTCATTTCTATGACAACCATGGATAAAATGTTGCTACTTAAACTGTGATTGTTAGGGACGATGTGTAGCTGGTCTGATATATCCACATGTAGACATGCCTGTGAAGGTTAAATAAACCTTGTGACCTCTCTCTGTGTGTCATGTTTGCCTGTGCACAGGTGCCCGGGTGGATATTGAGGACAAACAGGACAACACATCCCTCCATATTGCTGCCCGCCATGGCCACGCCTCTGTCACCAAGACCCTGATCTGCAATGGAGCGGCCCAGCAGATGATGCGCAGAGGGTCTGGGGGAATGCTGCCCGTGCACATGGCATGCCTCAGTGGCTACTCCGACTGCGTGGAGCTGCTCATACCCAGAGGTGAGTGGGTGGGTGGGTGTGGCCTTATGTTGGGAGGGAGGGAGTAGATTAGAGACAATCATTATTATGGTTGAGGACACCTTACCAACTCCCATGGTTCTGACTTGTCTCCATGCAGCTGTTTGTGGAGGGTAAGGATCATCAACCCTCACTTAATGTCACCACTACACTGAGACCTGTCACAATGTGCTCTCCCTCCTGTCACCATAGCAACATTGAGTGTGTGGACTTGATGATTGGAGTGTGCTGTGATGTGAATACTCGGGACAAGTTAGGCTGCACCCCTCTGCACTATGCCGCCTCTACGGCTAAGTACCAATGTGTGTTTATATGTAAATATGTAATGATTACGTTGTCCTTACTGCATCAGGTTTGAATAGTCTCTGTCTGTCTCCATCACTCCCCACTCCACCTCCTCCCCCAATTCCTGCCCATATAAGCTATCAACTAACACAACCACAGGCTGTTCTCATTCTCTATCCATAACTGCCATTAACCTTTTGTTATCAAAGGTTAATGGTAGCTCTTGTGGTGTGACATCATTTTTTGATATTGGAATGTGCCATTGTGTTGTGTGTGGAAGCAAATGTTGAAATGTTGAGAGTAGGTTGTGTGTGGAAGTAGATGTTGTTTATCGTTGAGAGTGTTGTGTGTGGTAGCAGATGTTGTTGAGATGTTGAGAGTGTGTTGTGTGTGGAAGCAGATGTTGTTGAGTTGTTGAGATTGTGTTGTGTTTGGAAACAGATGTTGTTGAATTGTTTAGAGTGTGTTGTGCGTTGAAGCAGATTTTGTTGTGAGTGTGTTGTGTGAGGAAGCAGATGTTGTTGAGATGTTGAGAGTGTGTTGTGTATTGAAGTAGATGTTATGTTGTTGAGAGTGTATTGTGTGTGGAAATATGTTGTTGATATGTTGAGAATGTTTTTTGCGTTAATGTGGATGTTGTTGAATTATTAAGACTATTGTGTGTATAAGCAGATGTTGTTGATATGTTGAGAGTATGTTGTGCGTTGAAGCAAATGTTGTTGAGTTGTTGAGAGTGAGTTGTGTGAGGAAGTAGATTTTGTTGATATGTTGAGAGTGTGTTGTGTGTGGAAGCAGTTATTGTTGAGTTGTTGAGAGTGTGTTGTGTATGGAAGAAGATGTTGTTGAGTTGTTGAAAGTGTGTTGTGTGTGGTAGCAGATGTTGTTGAGTTGTTGAGAGTATGTTATGTGTGGAAGCAGATGTTGATATGTTGAGAGTGTGTTGTGTGTGAAGCAGTTGTTGTTGAGTTGTTGAGAGTGGGTTGTGTATGGAAGCAGATGTCAAATTGAGAGTGTGTGGTGACTTGAAGCAGATGTAGTTGAGTTGTTTAAATTGTGTAGTGTGTGGAAGCAAATGCTGTTGAGTTGTTGAGAGTGTGTTGTGTGTGGAAGTAGTTTTTTGCTGACTGGAACAAAACTGTAGTTTTGGCCTTTGCATTTGTTAAAGAGGGAGTAATTTTTACTTGTGTAGCAAGGACAGACCTTCAAAATTATAGTGACCACTAAGCACACTAGAATAACCCGTTGAACAGCCTGACCATATATAATAAATATATACATGTATACGCCTACTATATACTGTTTATATACATATACATTACATAGCCAGCCCTAGGCCTAATATCTTTGTTAAGGACAGGGTGTTGATGATGCCATCCCTCTAATTTGTTCCTTCCACAGCTGTGTGACACACCTTCTGCGCAACTTGAGTGGCTCCTCCTCCTTCACTGCACTCCACTATGCAGCCTCTTATGGACACAAGATGGCCGTGCAGATGGTGAGCCAAGGGTTGATGAGGGGTCTCTACAGGTCACCCACACAGGTGTGTATGTATTGATGCTGCTGCTACTGGAGTACGCTCCAGAAGATAACTTATCTGCCGTTGCCATGGATAAGAAGACTACACCTCTTCATTTAGCCGTATGTGCTCACTGAGATGTGTTGCTATGAGCAGACACTCCCCACACCTTGTGACACTCTCCTCCCTCCCCCTCCTCCCAAACCACTCCCCCCTCAGGCCTACCATGGTCATTACGGCGTGCTGGAGGAGCTTCTCTACAAGTATGTCTCCTATATAGATATCAAGGATGACAAAGGCTGCACACCTCTGGACCTGGCCTCTTTCCAGGGCCATAAGTAAGACTCACCCGGCATCACATGATAATCATATGACTTTTGTGTCTGATAAAACTTTGTATGTACATATCCTATTTCGCTACCTTCTGTAGTCTGGCACCTTTCATTCTCCATATTTATCTTTACAGCTCATGTTTTGTATTCATTTCTTATTATCGTTTCACTTTCATTTGATTTTTACCTCCCACTTCACTTCACCCTTCATTCCTCACCCTTCATTCCTCACCCTTCATTCCTCTCTCTGTCTTGACCCTGCTGACCTCCTTTGTGTGTCCCCCCCAGGGATGTTGTAGAGTACCTGCTTAGCAACAGTGCAGCTCTGTTGGTGCATGATGGGGTCACCAAACGCACTCCTGCATGCAGCTGCCAATATGGCCACCTGGACGTGGTCACCACAATGCTGAGGAACATCTCTAGCTCCGCCCACATAGACTGTGTGGACATGTACAGCAGGTATATCTGAGTGGGTGTAGACTTATGTGTGTGGTGGTGAGGTGTTAATAACCAGCTCCTCTTTATGCCTCTCAATATTATCATAATTATAATAATAATCTCTGATTGTCTTTCCTTCCTTGTGTTTCTTCTCTCTCTCTCTCTCTCCTCCCAGGACTCCTCTAATGATGGCCGCCACCTCAGGCCATCATGAGGTAGTGCAGTTGCTTGTTGACCATGGGGCACAGGTGGACTGCATGGATAAAAACTACTGCACTGCCCTCCATCGTGCTGTACGTACTGTAGAGGGTGTGACCTATTTGACCTTTACTTGACCTTTACTTGACCTTTACTTGACATTTACTAAAGGCCGGGAGACTTCTCAACCTCACCTGAGATAAACCATGCTTGCCTTAATTTTTTCCTAAATACAGCCCCCTTAAATTTCATTCCTTCCCCCCCCCCCCCCTTGCAATGTCCCATGTGCAGGTAGCCAATGGTCACGAGGACAGTGTGGAGGTGTTGCTCTCGGCCCATGCTGACCCAACCCTCCGGGACAAGCATGGCAGCAGTCCTGTGCACTTTGCTGCCTCCTGTGGCCATGCCAGCATCCTGGACGCTCTCCTGACATCTGGAGGCAAGTCCTCCACCTTGGACAAACATGGGTTCACTCCCATACATAGGCCTCGTAAAATGGGCACGACAAGTGCCTGGACTCTCTCATGGATGTAAGAAGTATGTGTGTGTGTGAGGATGTGTGTGAGGATGTGTGTGCTCATGTAAGTAGCTGAGGTTGTGAGGGGTGTGGTTATTTCCTTGTTGCCGTGTGGGCAAAGTTTTTCTGTGAGATGTACTCAATTGTGTAACCTACTGACCTTTACCTGTGCATGTAAGACCACATCCTCCCCTAAGTAATCCACACCTTATTAATAGTGTGTGTGTGTGTGTGTGTGTGTGTGTGTGTGTGTGTGTGTGTGTGTGTGTGTGTGTGTGTGTGTGTGTGTGTGTGTGTGTGTGTGTGTGTGTGTGTGTGTGTGTGTGGACATTTTGTGTGTGCAGAAGCTTTGATTGCATTTGTATTCAGATGCTCTCAGTGGTGGTTATTCTAGAAAAGGCATTTGGAGTGTGTGGTTTAACTATATTCATGTGTGCTCCTGTAGAAGGATGGTGATTACACTGCTGGGAACTCTTTCTCACCTCTGCACTGTGCTGTGTAAGCCACACCCCTCTCCTACTGTGTAGCACATCTTGATTCACTGAATATATACATGGTCACTATCTCACTGATCATAGCACTTTCTTAGCCTTGTCTCTCTCTTCTTGTCTCTCTAACTTTCTTGTCTGCTTCATGACTTCCTGTCCATCTCAGATTTCCTGTCCGCCTCTTAACTTCCTGCTGCTTTCTAACATCCTGTCTCTGACTTCCTGTCTCCTCTTAACTTTCATTCTATATCTGACTTCCTGTCTCCGTCTTATTTCCTGTCTCCGTCTTATTTCCTTCTTTCCTTTATCTTCCCATATTCTGACTTCATGTCTTTTTTTTTAACTTCCATTTTTTTACTTCTTGTCTCTCCCTGATTTTCTGTCTGCCTCATGAATATCTGTTTATTTCTACTATCCTGTCTCCCTCTGACTTCCTGTCTTACTTTTAACTTCCATTTTCTGACTTCCTATCTTTGTTTTCTCCATCATAGTATTCGTATTCCTGTGTGTACATCCTTTCTCTTGTTGTTGTCATGGTTGTCATGGTAACAGTGTGTCTGTACACTGATCCACCCGAGCACCCCCCCCCCTCCTCCCCTGATCTTGCCAGTTCAACGACAATGAGATGTGTGTGGAGCTGCTGCTGGAGAAGATGAGCTCCTCTGAAGTGAATGTGCTTGATGGCTGCAGGCAGAGTGTTGTACATGCAGCTGCCTTCAACAACAGTGTGGAGTGTCTTCACCAGCTGCTGAAGAGAGGGATCGAGGTGTCCATGACAGACAACCTTGGCCAGACTCCTCTCATGATGGCTGCCAAGAATGGCCACACCTCCATTATTGGTAGGCTAGAGATATAGACTGTGATCATATAGGCATGTGCTGTGGTCGTTTAATGTTATGGGGGGGTCCTATGATGTGCTGTCTCCCTTTTTCTCCTCTCTCCTTCCTCCCTATCTCCTCTATTCCTCCCCCTATCTTCCCTTCCCCCCCCCCCCTCCAACACCGCAGACCTGCTCACAGCAGATGCGTTGAACCTGCAGCTGGCCTCTCAGGATGGCCTGCAGAACACAGCCCTGCACCTGGCCTGTCTGCAGGGCCATGAGGAGTCTGCTCTGGCTGTGCTGGAGAAGTGCAGTGATGACCTCACTCACATCACCAACTCCAACAAGACGTACATACATATGCCTGTGCCTTACAAGCTGTAGCTAACACTCAATGTATTCATAGGTACTGGATTGGAAATGGCAATAAAAACCCAACAGAGTGATGTCACATCCTGTTTGTATCTGTGTTATGGCTCTAAAATGAAAAAGAACCTTAGCTCTCAACTGATTCATTTGGTTATTGAACCCTCTCTAGTCCCTACAAAGGCAGGAGGTATCATGGGATCCCCTTCAATTGGTCACATTGTTGTACATAGCCAGTGAACAATCCATGAAAGTTATTGATGCGGCATTTCTGGCCTTTGTATCCTGTGTGGTTTGTGCTCTAAACTTTGTTGAGTTGTTTTGTTGTTTTTTATCAAGATTTTCTAATTGTGTTTATTCATTGTGGCTACAATCGTTTTAGTTCAATGCCTTGTTTAGTGAGGGGAAAAAATGAAATGTTTTCTTTGTTGTTTTGGTAGCTACTCAAATATATCCATTATTTTTAATGGAGTTTTTTTCTCAGAATCTACTTGCTGCTAAATATTAGGAAGTTTTAATCCCTAGATATATATATATCTAAATAATTGTACAAAAATAATTTTTTTTTTATATATATACTTTGATGCATACCAGAAACACACTCACCTACAGTGCCACACTAAGGTATTTACCGACTGAACTACCAATTTAGCCGCTTTTATCACTGCACCTCTAAATATACGGATAATATTCTGATAATATCCAGTATAGCGTAACACGGATGTTTCACATAATCTTTACTGTTTCCAGTCCATATATACAATGTCCATGTTGTAATATTGCAGCTGTTCACGTTCCATTCTCTTGCCTCCCTCCCTCCCTCCCTCTCCTCCTTCTCACAGACCACTCCACACAGCTGCTAAGTCAGGTCTGACCACGGTTGTCATGGAGCTTCTGAAGAGAAGAGTGGACCTCAACATTAAGGACAATGAAGGTACCGTCCCTTTGGGTGTCATGGTGTGTGTGGTATGTGTGGTTGAGTAAAATAAAAGGACTCAACATACACTCAGTGTCTACATGTGGTCCATCAGTAACTTGTGCCACTTCAGGTCACATGGAGGGAGATGTGTGAGTCAGTGTTGCTATGCTGGAGTGCATCACTCCCTCAAGGGCATTCCAGAGTTAGTGTCCACTCATCACATGTAGTGAAGCATTAGTGACACTTGCTGAGGGAGGACTTGCACACAAGAGCCTTGTGGGTTGTCTGTGGTTGAAGCCACATCCTGTGAGACTTCAGACTACAGCAACAACATTCCTGCAACATGTTTGAATAAACATCCCGAATTACATGTTGGTCAGCCATCTTGTGCTGATGGTGCACATTCACAATGGACACTTATTGTCTGATCACCTGATTTATTTGTTTCATGTCATGTGGTACCTCTTACAGTAATGTGTTGATAGAAACCCAGTGTGAGGTCACTAATCTAGTTGCTGGTATCCATTATAGAGATGTTTGCTTCAGTGGATGTGTTATGTTGTGTTGCCCTGTGTCCCTCCCTAGGTTACCTGCCAATCATGGCATGTGCTGCTAGTCCGGCCATGGCTGTGTCTGGAGGCTATCCTGCAGGCTATGATGGGACCAGGCACTGCTCATGTCTGAAAGGGAAGGATGATTGTTGGCTGTCTCCTCGGCTGGCAAGACTTCCTGTTTGTATTAAGAAACAAGTTTTATCAATGTTGTCATGTATACATATGAATGTAATTCATAATAGGCTATTTGTAGTTTTAAATGGCAGGGACACACCCATTTTTGATTGAAGTTTAGTGTTGGTTTGAATGACATGGGACTTCCCCCACTTGTTGGAGGTTTCTTTGTGACCTGACAGCTCTCAATCTTGTGGTAGAAGTCTCCTTTGTTAACAAGGGCTCAGGGAATAGGAATGTTCTTGTGAGACTCTATTGCTAACTGGAACACTAACCATAGCAATTAGTGCACATGTGAATGTATCATTGTCACTATGCAGGCTGGGGTATCTGGTATAGCCAGGGTGGCACAGGGACATAGCATGACAACCAGATCCATGGAGAGCTGGTAATAGTCCCAGGCCAGTAGAGAGATGCAGGTCACATTTCAACTCCTCTAGTAATTCTCCACGATCGGTGCTAAATATTGTCTGCAAGAGTTATAGTCATGATAAATGAATATTTCTCTCACTTATATTTCTTTTCTCCTTTTACTTTCCTACTTTTAACCACGAAACCTTATAAGAATGATGATACATAGACATTAACATTAGGGATAGATTTGGCAGTGCAATATATAAATAATATCTCTATTATAGTTAATGAAAACTAAATATTGAAGTCAATCGTACTATGCATTGCTTCTGGACTTCCACATTTGTTCGATGCTGGTCCACAAGAGTTTTCTTAGCTGCTCCAGACATGAACTGGCTGATGTGAGCATTCTTATTTCTGTGCAGCATCTTTGCCATGTTATCACTGGAAGCATCACCCCTAGCTCCTCTCTTTCCATCTCCATCCATGAGGGCCATGTCTATTGTCTGGGCAGCTTCGTCAAAGATAGCATGTTCTTCCTGCTGCTGGTCTGAGTGAGCTCCTCTCTGCAACATTCTCTCAGTGGCATGTAAGTTGTGCCGAGCTTCCTCGACCTTGCCTTCCTGAGCTAATCTTGCTGCTCTCTGCACAGCTACTAATCCAGTTACTGCAATGTTGCTGGCTTTCTCATGTACTTCTCTGTCCACTGTCACTTCCTTTGAGTGTGAAATCACACGCAACCATCTGGAGCCATCCTTCAACCGGTAGCAAATTTTGAACCTGCAATGTACAAGAAGCAATTATTTGATTGTACGTATTTCGATGTGAGGTTATCAAGCTCATATAGTGATCAAACCACATCTCTTTCAGATATTATAAACTTGAAATTTTGGAAGTGTCATAAATGTTAGTGAAGTTCCAAGCTATTTAGAACCAAAATGCAACATAATTAATGTCCTCCAAACCGGTGCTCAGGAGGTTAAATGGGCATTTATAAGAACTAACACAGGAAGTGCTGAGCAGATAGTATGTATTGTGAATTGAGTTACAAAGCCACCCAAGTGATCCTGTCATATGAACTTGACCTCAGGAAATAGCAATGCTTGAACTGATGAGATCATTGAAAAGTATCCACAATGAGGGTAAGGGTTAAAAAAAGAATCAAATGTTACTGAGGTTTTGAGACTAAACAGTTGCATTCTTCTATAACCTCCCCCAGAGACCCTATGCTGGTAGTAATAGTTATTATCAATGGCCACTCTTATTCTCCACCCCTCCTCCGTATCCCACTCCCTGATGGTGGCACTATTGCCATCTATTTATAATTTACTTATAGCTCCACAAGTTACAGAGGTTTTTATAAATCTTCAACACACTCGCACAAAAGATTTTTATGTTTTTGAAATTATTTCCAAGGACCTTGCCCTGCACCATGAGTAATTTATAATTATCGAAGGAACAGTTGTTCAGCTCAGGGTGTTACACCTACCGCATCCATTTCCATGGTAAGTCACATCATTGGGAAAGGTTACCATGGCAACTTGTAATTAAACTATCACCAAGATCAACATATTCATCTGTTTCGAAAATAGAGGTATTAATATTCTATTTCATGCATGTAAATAAATGAACAGGAACTTAGCATACACATAAAATTCATTAGTTAGATATGGACTGATATAATCTACTATGCACAAATGTTACTCTGATTATAACAATGAGATGTCATTGAGCACCCCAACAATTACTTCAGGTAGTGCAAAGATGTTTTGTCACAAGTGTAATGGGGAAGAATCTTTTGATAAAATTAAGCAAATATAGCTACACGTGAAATACTCTTATTTCCACCAAATACTCGACCTCGGATATTACAGTGGCTTTTTTGGCTATTCATTCATTGCTCTCTGTGACCTACTAAACATGATACGCACTAAAACATAATATAGAATCAAGTTTGACCAAGTAAATGTTCTTTTTTAATCCATGAACTCCACATAGAAATAGTCTTATTAGCAAATTGGACAAGCAGTATAACTATAGTAAAGTAAAAGATAACATTAGAATGTACTAATTAAACCTGTTCCTGTTTTTAAATCAATAGCACTCCAATATTATTAGTTCATCTGAATTAGTTTCTTGGTGTTCAACATCCCTCCAGTTATTGGCATGAGAAGGTGGTGCCAAGTGTGTTGTGCTGATCAATAAATGAGGGGGAAATTAATGTTGGAGTCACTCTCCCTTTGTATTTTGTTCAATTACAGCATGTGCCACCACCACTACATGACCACAAGTGTAAGTACAAGGTTGTAGGCACATGGTATTGGTAACAATGATTATGGTACACTAAACTATGATATAATTTAATAAGAATTACCAGTCCATGATGTTGTCTCACTAAATTTCATCATTTTGACAGTGAGGAAATGGTTGCAGTGCATACTGATAGATACATGGTCCACTTGAATGGTGGTGAATTAGTGTGCAATACCACACCAAGGCTTGCATTGGTATTCATTCCGCTCACTTCCACCATCTTGTCTGGTTTGGTCTCATGGGCAGCACCAACAGCCAGTAGACTTGTCCTCTGACCTGGTGGCGCTGGAGGAAACTGGTGCAAGCGATTTGAAGGTATTTCTAAAGAAGCTGTCAATTCTTCCAGACTTTCCTACAGAGTGTTAAAAAAAAATTTTTGCCAGTATCAGATCCATATGCAATACAAAATAATTCATGCATTAAAATGCATAATGGATAAAATAAACAAGTATTCTGCCAGGCTCACTCGTTCCTTTTTCTTTCTTCTGTGCTTGAGGAATACCTTTTATTACAACCTGTTTCCTGTAAGAATCCACAATGGTCGGATAATAGTTGTCCTCGAATAGTCCGGCCACAAAGCGAATACAGATGGATGACTTCCCCACACCTACTGCTCCTTGAAAACGAACATTGTATTCGCTATCCCTTAAACAGGGAGTTTGGCGTACAAGCTCCAGGAAGGCCTCAGAAATATTCAAGTTCAGCCTTGCAGACATTTCAAAAAATGGCCAACCAATTTTCTTGGCGTAATCAGCACCTTCTTGAGTAGAAACCACTCTCTTTGATACCAGATCACATTTGTTGCCACATATCACCTGCAGTGTTACAGGGAGTATAATGGTATCAAATGTGCATGTCTTTTACAACTTGTTTCTAAATGCCATATGCAGACATTCCAATACCACTGGCATTTCTCTGTTCCAGAGTCCTGTAACCCATTCGTACATGGCTTGCACATGATCAAATGAATTTCTATCAGTGATGGAGTAAACCATCATGAAGCAGTCACCAGTATGAACATACTGCAAGAAAATACAATCAGATAAGCATTACTAGTAACAAGCTGTACGTTATAGCTCCAAGTAGCTGGCCTGCTGACATTAATTTACCTGCTCTCTGCTAGCATAAAATGTTTCCATCCCAGTTGTATCCAAAATATCTAGTAAACATATCTGCGTTGAAAGGAGAGAGCGTTAGCTTATAGAAGTTTTGTTTGTAAAAATACTAGCTTTAGCTAACTGCAATACTTCTCCATCATCCACATAATCTGTGGTGCAGGATGCAAACCCTGACACTCTCCCGGTGTAGCCAGTCTCTGGGACGAGCTGAAAGTCTTCTTCACTTGAAGTACCTTGAATAACTCTGCCCCCACCATAGTCCATAGTAAACTGACACCCACCACCGTCTATCTCCCTAACAACAACAACAAAATTTTGTTTCAATTATATGAAGCTAAATATATTTTTTTATTTCTTGTTAAATTGGGCGCGAGTAGGTTGTTCTATTATTAGAAATTGGGAACGTCAGTAATTGCCACACCCATCAACTCAGAGTGGGTCAGATGTCTGATCTCTGATGTCAGGTAGTCTCTTGTAGCCAGACCCTTTACTGGCCAGACCCTTTACCAGGTTGGCTACCCAGAGACTAAATGTCAGGAACAGGGATGACAGGTTGGTTTTTTTATGCCACTTTTCGAAAATGTGGCTTTTCTTTTCAACTGCTTGACACAAAAATTTTTATTTGTGGCATATTTCTTAAATGTGGCATAATTTTGGCTTTTTTCAAATTGGCATATTTTTAGAAAAAATGGCATACTGGTTGAAAAGATGGTCGTAATGGGGAAAAAGTCAACTTTTTGGATTTTTTTCCCCCATCTCTCAATTATCTTTTCAGCAACCCCAACCTATTCATTGAAACACAAAATATACAAACAGTTTTTCATGCTAGCAGCACATAATTGAGGGTTAACCATTTCCTGTTTAATGGGTTAATCTTACTATAATTGACATCTGTCTGTCTGTCTGTCTGTCTGTCTGTCTGTCTGTCTGTCTGTCTGTCTGTCTGTCTGTCTGTCTGTCTGTCTGTCTGTCTGTCTGTCTGTCTGTCTGTCTGTCTGTACGGACTCTAAACTCTAAACCACTGGGGGTGGGGTTTCATGAAACAATAAGGGATTGACAAGGGCAATTCACTACAAGATCTCACAAAAGTTTAGTTTAGATTGAGTGGCTATGGATGTGGTTTTGTCAAATTGGTGTGGTTTAGTAACATGGAAGACTAAAAATGACCAAGATCGATGATATTAGGCATGTAGTCTCCACAAGACTGGAAGGATGTTCTATTCTATGGGTGGTCTGTTTATTATATTATGATAGGGTAAGTTTTTGGATAGCTAAGAACAAAGGTGAAGGTCCTTTCAAACCGGACTTTCCTTGGGTGGGGGGATTTAATATGGAAGAGAATTTTTTTTTATTTATTTATTTATTTATTTATTTATTTATTTATTTTTTTTTTTTTTTTTTTTTTTTGGTTTTTTTTTTTTTTTTTATGGGGAGGGAATAGAGGTTGTCTGGGACATACTTTTACCCCCTTCCCCAACTCCAGGAAAGTTTTTTAGTGGGTTTTTGGATAACCAAGCCATTATAATCAACTAGATTCCATTTCCATGGTGAAAAGCAATGTGAAAAACGTGATAATATAGGGCATTTATTGATCCAATAATGTGGCTTTTTGCGGCTTTAAAATTTTTTTTTTGTTTGGCATTTTTGGGGTGGTCATTTGGCATAATTTCACTCCCAGCACCTGGCAACCCTGGTCAGGAATATCTTGTGCTGGGACAAATTATTAGATATGGGTCTGAAGAAGAAGAAAAAAGAAAGAAGGTAAGTTGTATAGAGAAAGCACTTGCTATTATTAGCAAGACTGGAAATTTCCAGCCAAAAACTTGCTCACTTGTGATTTAATATTTTGACTCAATAATGACTTAATTGTGTTTAAAAAAAAGGGGGGTGGAGAAAAATCAACGGTGACCAGGAGTTGAACCCAGATATTAGCACTGGTAGTTGCAGGAAGTTTCATAGGAACAATAAGATTCCCAAGAAAATAACATTTAGACTCCCCAGAAATTGTTAAAGTTGGCAGGTAAAAAAACAGAGAAACTTGAATTTCAACTGTATGGTATATTATAAATTAGATTGTATGAATTTGTGGATACATCAAATCCTGGAGCCTTTCTTTGCCACTTCTGTGATGTAAAACAAAACTAGAGATAAGTTTTATGTCCAGAGAAAAACTTAAATTATCAGCTGTGTGCAAAATTACATTATTCCAACTCTGCAGCAAGAGGGTTACATTAATAAGTCCCCAAGACAGCTTGGACAGCTAACGGAAGGGCACCAACATCACTTCCATTCAGTTGTAAATTCTGCCACTGATATTGTGTCCTTCATCTGAATGGAAAACGGCTCTACTGACATGCAACTGCAAGCCCAATACAACCCCTGCTATCCTCCATGAACAGATGGCACAATAACAGCTACCCGTGAGTGAGCCCCTATTAATGTTATGTGTTGGGAATATATACTTTTCAAGACACATAGAATGAATAATTTATTGATTTGTTATTTTGTCATTCGATTGAATAGGTTGAACACTCTTTACGGAGAAAATGGAAGCTAAATATGTGGCCCTACTGAAGTTGTAGGAGGCACTCACTGAGTTGATGTACTCTATTGCAGAGGTTTACCAATGTGAGGGAGGTCCTCCTTACACATCACCTGAGAAGCACAGTAAGAAGAGAAAGCAAACCGCCACACCCGGTTTCGAGGAGAGCAGTAATAATGACTTTAGTGTTAAGAGGAGACACAAGAGGGCTTATTCTGACGTTTCCAGAGGAAGTTCTAGCAGGAGTTGTGGAGGGAAGACTAGAGTTTGCACCGCTTCCGAAATCTTCAACAGTCCTGAAACTTCACCAGTATCGGATGTCGACCAAACAACACATACCATTAAGGAGATCACCAATTCCCCTCAGCCTCAGAGTATTGTAAGGAATCTCCAAGGTGATATGAATAATAATATGTTACCCAACAGCATAGTCGACAGGCTCTATCAAGCGGAGACAACAGATGATGACCCTGTCATGAGGGGTGCCATTCACACACTTCTGGAGAGTGCATTGGATAAGGAACATATGACAGGTTCAGAAAAATCTGCACTACCCACATTGAAACTTAGAGAGCAAGAGGAAGATGTCATGGCTGCTTTCTCAAAAGTC
The DNA here is from genome assembly GCA_963969325.1 of Lycopodina hypogea. Classification (NCBI taxonomy): domain Eukaryota; kingdom Metazoa; phylum Porifera; class Demospongiae; order Poecilosclerida; family Cladorhizidae; genus Lycopodina; species Lycopodina hypogea. The sequence continues at coordinate 2,632,745 of OZ017788.1, forward strand.
TTCTCTTCGTCTATGTGCTTTCCTCATGCGATCATTGACCATTTAAATATGGTCATGTATTGGGCTCACAATCAGAGTTTAGAAACTCTTACAGGTCCATACTTGTCGACCATGTACCATTAATTGGGGTTAATATACCTGGAAGCATTTCATGCTACTTTTGCTGATGAAAATAAGTCCATGGTCTCATCTGTTTGATTGCAAAAGATGTGATGGACAGCTCTCATCTTAATGAGGAATCCCTTCTTGTACTTCAGCTTTTCTCCAGGAGACTAAAGGAGATCAGCCCCCTCATGGGAGAACGCATATTCAGAAAGGAGATGATATCCTTTGCTTACGAGGTCAATAACTGACCTTTCAACTCTGGTGACTGGGTCAAGGTGATAAACTTAGACAAACTCTTTTCCTAATTAAATTACTTGCACACACACTCCCTTTAATTGAACTTGATTTCTTATCAATGATACCTGCATTTTTCATCATGTAATACACTACCTTTTACACTCCCACATATGCTCAAACACATACTCTTGCACTCATTACACTTAATACTCTCTTTCCACACAAAAAAAAAAACCAAACAACTAAAGCAATCACTACGTAGTCTCAATACGTAATACTCTCTTTCCACTTAAAAAAAAACAAACAAATTGAATCACTTCTCAAAACTCAAACCCCCCCCCCCCTCTCCTCAGTGATTACAGCTCTTCTCTGCTACATAAGGCCCTCTAGCTCTCTCTTACTCCTCACTTTCACAAAGTTCTGGATAGTTCAAAAAAGAAACTCCCTTCCCCCCTTGGTCGTGGTGTGCAATTTTTGGAACTGAGGAGTTAGTTATGGTCACTAGTGAGTGATGAGGAAGATACTGCTGAGAATACATAGTGGGAGATGGAAATGACATACTGTGATGTTGGATTCAATGTGGATCTGCTGCATATCCATCAGACCAGCTGAGGTTGATGGGGTTGTGTGAGAACTAACTACCTTTATCATCAATACCTACATATGTCATTACCTATGATTATGTCACTATTAACTACTATGCAAGCACTATTTGTATCACATTTAAAAAAATTTTTTTTTAATTGTACATATTGGAATGTGTGGAATACGGGTTGTTTCTCAATGAGAAGAGCAGATATCAGTGCATGTTGAATGCCTTAAGAGCAGACTGTTGGTAACATACTGAAGCTCAACCAACACACCCATACTCACAGAACGTACTATCCACCACAATATGTCATCTCCACCTCCCACTACGTATTCTCAGCCATATCTTCCTCGTCACTCACTGGTGACAAAATTTAACACCTTCAGAGAATTGCACACCACAACTGAGGGGTGGGGGTTATTTCATTTTTAACAAAGCAGAACTTTGGGAAAGTGAAGAGTAAGAGAAAGCAAGAGGGCCTTAGGTAGCAGAGGAGAGCTGTAATTGCTGAGGAGAGGGGGGGTTGGGTTTTGAGAGGTAATTTAGTTTGTTTTGTTTTTTTTTGTGTGTGTGGAAAGAGATTTTATGTATTGAGACTACATAGTGTTTGCTTTAATTTTTTTTGTGTGGATAGAGAGTATTGCGTATTGAGACTAGGTAGTGATTGCTTTACTTTGTTTTTTTTTGGAAAGAGTATTAATGTAATGAATGCAGGAATGTGTATTTAGTGTGTGTGTGTATAAAAAGTATTGTATTACGCAATAAAAAAAGCAAGTATCATAGACAAGAAATTAGTTCAATCAGAGGAAGTGTGCACACAAATGGATTGGCGTGTGCAAGTCAAAGTTTGGATTGCAAACTTGCACTCTTCACCACACACTGGGATGTCACACTGATCTATGCATGTCCGAGTTGTCCTGAAATTCTATCAACTTCAGACAAATAGCCTGGTCGTCCATGTGCTTAATGTTTATGGTTTTAAAGAGGTTTTTTATTCCACTGCAGGGACCGTCTTCATGAGCACTACAAATCAGCTGGCTGGCACAGTGCCCAAAGAGGAAACACAACTGGTTAGCGCTCCGTTGTCCATCAGCATTGCTGAACCAAGCAAGGCTGCATAATCTGAACTGTTGTCCAGGTGTCTCCTTCATAGCTGTGGACCTTAACGCTCATCAGTGAACTAACTGTGTCAACCACTGTCATAACCAATTACCTGTGCTGAGAATATGACTGCCAGTCGATCTAAACAGTGTCATATACTTGGGTCTTTTTCAAGACCAGCACTATCAGTTGTTTCGATCAATATCAAAGGTTATTCCAGATTCAAGGCAGACATCCTGGAAACTGCAATCAAGCAATTCGATGTAATCTGTATGCAGGAGACTCACATCAGCCCTGCCCAGCATCAACCAATCATCTCTGGAATGAAGCTGATTGCAGAAATCCAGCATCGACAATATGGCTCAGCCATATTCAGCAGACCTACCCTGAGATCCAGCAGGTCCATACCCATAGTTCTGATGAACATTCAGAAACTATTACCATCACCCTCCCAAATATCTCTATAGCATCAATATACAAACCACCACTCTTCCCATTTAAATGGACTGAAGTACCTTAAAGGTACAAGAGAACACACAGCATTATCATCAGCGATTTCAACGCCCACAGTACATCTTGGGGCTATAATAACACCAATAAGGATGGAGAAAAAATATAAACGTGGTTTGAGTCTAGCAATTTGACCCTTATACATGATGAAAAGCTTCTGAAGTCCTTCCATTTTGCCTGATGGAAATGGACATACAACCCTATCTTGTATGTGTAAGCAGACATATATCACCCAGAAGTGTGAAGGAAGTTCTAGACCCAATTCTGTATACTCAACACTGACCTATTGCCATCACCATTAGCTCTGTGCTCAAGGCTGTAACTATGCCTTTCCAGAGAAGGTTCAACCTAGGCTATCTTTCCAAAAGTACAACCAGTCCCAACAATTACTACAATTTCATTGACCTTGTGAAAAAATCTGCCAGATTTCACATTCCCCGAGGATGTCAAACCAAATACATAGCCAGCCTATCGGAAGCATCAAATGAGCTACTAAATACCTACCAGGCAGAATTCCAGAATGACCCATTTTCCCATCAGACCATAGAACTTGGTGAAACACTTCTGGAAGAAGTTGGTGAAGAGTGACAGAAATTATGGCAGAAACTGATTGAAAGTACTGATATTTTCAAAAAATGTAAGAAGGCATGCTCCACCATCAGATGACTGAGCGGAGACTATATTACTCCCCCAACCATCACAACAGTAATAGTAAATCAGGTCTCATCACAGCAGCTTGCAAATGGCTGAAGCCAAGATCATCGCTGACCACCCGGAGAACACCAATAGACTGTTGTATCAGACCAGTCACACAATGCCAGCAGTCTTACTCAACCCTTCACCATTGAGGAACTATATGCAGCCTTAAGAAATCTTAAGCCTGTAAAAGCAGCAAGGTTAGATGACATCCTCACAGAAATACTACAACACCTAGGACCCACCACCAAATCCTTGCTAACAGAGATGATAAACTTATGTATGTCACAGAAGGCCATCCCAGCAATGTGGAGGAAAGCCAAGGTAGTTGCCATTCCCAAACCTGGCAAACATCCATTGTCTCCAAAGAGTTACTGCCCTATTTCCCTCCTGTGCATTACCTACAAGAAGTATGAGAGGATGCTATTGAAATGTATCTCCCCGCTGATTGATGCCAAGCTAACTAAAGATCATGCTGGCTTCCAGCCTGGCAGATCATGCACAGGCCAGTTGCTAAATCTCACACAACACATTGAGGATGGCTTTGAGCGCAGGCTTATAACTGGAGCAGCATAGATAGACCTCTCGGCTGCTTATGACACAGTCCAACATTGTGTCATGATAAAGAAACTACTTGACATAACTGGTGACTTGTAGGATCAGCATGACCTTCCATCACAGTGAGTCATGTCAGAGGACACAGTCCTACATCAACAGTGAGTCATGCCAGAGGACACAGTCCTACATCAACAGTGAGTCCTGCCAGAGGACACAGTCCTACATCAACAGTGAGTCCTGCCAGAGGACACAGTCCTACATCAACAGTGAGTCCTGCCAGAGGACACAGTCCTACATCAACAGTGAGTCATGCCAGAGGACACAGTCCTACATCAATGAATATGTGATGTATTCTTGACTTTTTCATGGCCATTTTCTTCATTGCTTTGACTAGTTGCTTTCGCTGCTTATTTAAAATAGTTGACGTGTCTTTTACACTTTCTTTTCTTCTGACTCGGTCAATTCAAAATGACCAGACTGTGTCTATGTGTATGTCCGTTTCGAAACTCCACCCATTAGTAGGGATGTCATATATACTCACGCATGAATAAATGAGTACATATATATACTCTTAATATGTATATAGACACTTGCATGTTAATTAATAGGTTAATGTATATATATATATACATATACATCTTCCTAATATGTATATAGACACTTGCATGTTAATTAATAGGTTAATGTATATATATACATATACATCTTCCTAATATATATAGACGCTCATGCTTTAATACACATAAATGTACAAATAAATAAACAAATTAATAAAGAGATATATTAATTCATTTTTTAATTTATTTATTTATGTATATATACATGTATATATACAAATAAATTAAAAAATATATAAAAATAAATATATAAATAAGTAAATATATAAACAAATAACTAAATTAGTAAATTAATAAATAAATAAGCAAATATATAAATAATAATTAAATAAATAAATAACAAAATTAATAAGTGTGTGTGCACGCGTGCATATAGATGTATGTAAACATGATTTGGGGAAGTGGTGTTACATGTATCATATAATGAGGTGGTTGTGTATGCAAGACACATAATTTTGCATTTCATTCAAAAAATTGCATGTTATAAGGTAAACAGATATATAGATCACATTCTATTATTACATATGTTCTAGAATATTTAAGTAATCTTTTCACAGTGAGTAATCCATATTGACATCTCTATAATGGCATGGCTCCTCAGACCACATTTTACATATACATAGAATCCTTCCATTGTAAATGTTGTCTCCTATACTCTCTAAGTATTTCCAAATGAGAGATGATTGTAAACCTTCTGTCATACTTCTGAATGTTGACAACATCAGTCCTGGACTCTAATTCCACTACATAGTCGTCTGGGAGGGTGTTACATAAAATTAAAGCATGGGTTGGTTCAGTAGTGCTGTGAGAGGTGCTGTGTACTTTGACAGGAAGCAGTATACCAGCCAGCAAATTTAGTACCGTCATTCAGTCGGTTGTTAACCACCTGTTCCTTGGGTTGTTCCTGAGCCTGCACCCATCGTCCACATCCAGTTTCCTTCAAACTGACCATTCCCGAATACGCATTCCTGTGAAACTGCTTGCTTATCCATGTGTTTCCAACACCAGTGTCTCCATCTCAATACCATACTTTTTCGCCCATCTTTGAGACATCTGGGTTTTATGTATCAATGAAAATAGGTCCATATCTTGAATCAGTATTACACCAAGAATACATAAAAGATGCAGATATCACGTAATACCTTATTAATCACCTATTGAAGTTTCAATACATATGAACAATTGTATATTTGTGCATGTCATCGTATTACATAATGGTATATTTTATGCTATACTAATCACTAAATATACCAATATGTGTTATTAAGAAATAGTGTACCTTTTATACATTGATAAATTCAACCCATGATGCTAGACTATACGCATGGAGATTTGAGTTGTGAGCCTCTATTTGTTATCATCATGCACACTCCTGGATAATGTGAAGGAAGTTGACCATCTTCTGATGGTTATTCACATATTTTACGAACATGTCTGGCTTGTCATAGAAGAAGCTGTCCATCTGTGCTTTAGTACAGACCTTCGTGTCCTTCACCTTTGGCAGCAACATGGACTGCATGTGCTGCACAGACATTCTCTTCTGTTTCCTGTTTGTACCAAGATTGATGGAACAATCGACTACATCACCATCATTCATACCTGGGTTTGGTTCATCGAACGAATCACCAACCAGTTCGAAGCCTTCTTTCTCCGTGTACACTCTGAGTGTTCTTCTGTTGTCAACAAACAGCACAACAATATCATTGGACAACATATCCGCTGACAGACATGTAGCCATGATATTGCTCATTCTGGTGAGATACACCTCCATGCCCTCCCTCTTCATCAAGACGTTAAAATGTGGATGTACAACATTGTCCCTGATCTCATATGTGAGACTCATGTTGATATCTGTGCCGTCCATATGAAGGTAGTCAGCCAGCTTCCTCTTCAACTGCACCACACACACACGCACGCACGCACGCACGCACACACACCACACACACCACACACACCACACACACCACACACACCACACACCACACACACTACACACACCACACACACCACACACACACATGCGTAATATGGAATTACTCATGCTATGTTGATAAACAATGTAATATTGTGTGTGCATGTCATAATCACCTTGCAATAGATTAAGCTCATGATGTCAAACGTGATCATAATCTGTTGCATCCATGTAGTGCCCACATTAACAACTAAAAAGATTTTTCCTCTGCCCTCATTTTCATAAGTACACCTGTCATACCACTCTGAACTCATTTTCAATTTTAGCAAGAATCAAATTATCACTATTTTCTGCATTCCAACCATCTCTTATATAGGAGCATGGACTTATTTGGTAAGGATTATCATCTCAACATCCACGACTTCTGAGACCGATGGTTGCACACAACCTCCCTGGTATTGAAATTACTCTTGAACTGGCTGTGGTTAAGGAAAAATTGATGATGACTTAATCCAATTCCATGATGCTCACGGATGCTTCCAAGTCCAGCATCGAAAATGTTGAACAAGATGTTATCTTGACTGAAATCCACCCTGAAGACAGCAAAGCTGATGATCTCCCTGTCATTATGTTCAGGGAATATGTAAGGAAGACTAATTTTGATGGATCTCGCAATGAGGCTCAGGGAGTATTGAAATTGCTGAATACAAAGAAAAAAAGTGTTATTACGTAGCAGCGTTAACTTTCCGTGGTCACTTTCTCAAATGGGATATCAAACTTGAACCACCCATGAGCAAGGATGTGGAAGGAAAAGTATTTTGTGTATTTTTTGCCAGATGGCTCAACATTTTCATCAAGTGCACGTACAAGTGTGACCTGAAGGAGAGACAACTTGACGGACTTGAATTCCCACTCACCTGGGATTCCTTCAGTAATGTGGCTATTTTTCCACTCAAACAACTGGAAAGCAAGGCTGCTCTACATCAGGATGTTGAACAGAGTGTTCCACCATCTTCGCAGTATGGAGTACATTCCATCTTCTCCAATATTAGAAGTGAAAGGATTTCCACCTGCAAGACTTAACTTCGTGCTGGGTCACAAGTACCTCACTCCTGCATCTGATGGACAACAGAAATAAGGAGGACAACAGAAATGAGGAGGACAACAGAAACAAGGAGGACAACAGAAACAAGGAGGACAACAGAAACAAGGACAACAGATTCCATGTGAGTTTCCTTTCAGATGCGGTGTGGTATGTGTTGGGATTAAGTAATGAGTTCAAATATAAATCATTACTGTAAAATATTGTTGTTTAAATAAGGTAAAGGAAATCATTTCCACATCTTGTGTATAACTTTACCTCATGAGGATCATTTCAAGACCTATGTAACAGACATTACGTCATGAGGATCATTTTTAGGAGGGAACAAACCACATTACATAATGAGGATCACTTCATGTTCCTTAAATGATCCCTATTACGTAATGTGGTTTATTCCCGCCTAAAAATGATCCTCATGACGTAATGTGAGCAATAATCATCCAATCATCACCTGATTCTTTCACACTATAAAAGAGTGGCATAACCTCACTACCTTCACAAATCTCTACTACTTCAATTTCTATTACATCTAGAGAAACTGAACTAACTATTGTAACATCTATAAGGATATGGATTTTGGCATGCATAAATGGACCAAAATGTTTGATCATGCAGTATATCAACAATATCAGGGAGGGGTAATGAATTATTTTATGTAAATCTGTATCTACTGTATTTACTTAAGTTTATATAGCACCAGGAGATGATGCTTTGATTAATTTTATAAAAAATTTTAATAAAATCAATTTTAAATTAAAAAAAAAAAATAATAAAAAAATAAAGAGTACCTTTCCACAGACATTCAGTGTTAATAAATGTTACAACATAACTTACCACACTAACTTAGAGCAAGAGGAGAGAGGAAATTTTGAAAATTTGATGTCTAAACTGAAATACACACCACCAAATTTTGACTGAAGTATAATCACTGAGATACCACTCAAGTATAAATGTGACTTGTACAACAGGTCTGTGCAGGTCACCATGAAGTCAACTTGTATGTAAGTGCTCCTTTTTTACTTTGCAAGCAATACCAAGTGATTTATACATTGACCTAAGCTTTTTTTTCCTCTTCTTGTCTTAATGCTAGTGATATAAATAATCCACATTTTATTTCTTATAGGAAACAAGGAGAAATAATAGTCTGAGCACATATGGAAAGATGGTGTTCCTTATATTTTATTTTATAGTTTTAATGCATCTAATACGTGCAATTATTTCTATACCCATCTCAAAACCCTGTAGATACAATGTACAGTGTTTTTTTTTTATGCCAATGGCTATAGATGGATGGTAGGAATTTGTGGTTATGCACTGGTTCCAACACAACAGCCCATGGTTCCCGAGGAGATATATCCCTTCATGGAGGTCCAACTGTGAAAGAGATTGTAGTAACAGTGCAGCTGCAACAGGAATAGGATCAAGTGTATTTCAGCATGTGGAAGCTGTCAAGTTAATAAATTATTGCAAAGAAATTTATCCATAGTGAGGTGGAGTGTGGAGAAGACTCTGACCCCTGAAGCATAAGATATTGTGGAGCAATATTGTTTCACACTAGCATGCAACAAATTCAAACTAAAAAAAACTTCTTCACTATATTTGGTATGTAACATTTTTAATTTTCCCCAGGATAAGGATATGGATGCCCCAATGTCCAGCAGCTCTCACAAATTTCCCTCTGCGGATTGAATTAAAACCTGGTTAACACTTTTAGAGGTAGTCACCTCTAAAAGCACAGGGATAAAAATGCTATTTGTTGGTAAAAAAATTGCTCCCAGATATGCTAAATATTTGATATTTTCCCTAAATATTAAGGTTAAAATAAACATTGTCCATAAATGTCATTAAAAAAATGTACACAGATATTCTATACATATTCAAAACTCAGAATGCTTAAGGTAATATAATAATTATCACTAGTGTTCAGTAATAGATAAATATAGGAATTAAGAATATTGATAGTCATAGTATTGCTTCTGGACTTCCACATTTGCTCGGCGCTGGTCCACAAGAGTTTTTTTAGCTGCTCCAGACATGAACTGGCTGATGTGAGCATTCTTATTTCTGTGCAGCATCTTTGCCATATCATCACTGGAAGCACCACCCCTAGCTCCTCTCTTTTCATATCCATCCATGAGGGCCATGTCTATTGTCTGGGCAGCTTCGTCAAAGATAGCATGTTCTTCCTGCTGCTGGTCTGAGTGAGCTCCTCTCTGCAACATTCTCTCAGTGGCATGTAAGTTGTGCCGAGCTTCCTCAACCTTGCCTTCCTGAGCTAATCTTGCTGCTCTCTGCACAGCTACTAATCCAGTTACTGCAATGTTGCTGGCTTTCTCATGTACTTCTCTGTCCACTGTCACTTTCTTTGAGTGTGAAATCACACGCAACCATCTGGAGCCATCCTTCAACCGGTAGCGAATTTGAACCTACAATGCAAAAGAAAATGACAATTTGATCATTCCATATTCGATATAAGGTTATTTTGCATCTATAATGCCCAAACCGCTTTTTTTTCCTTCAAAACAACCATAAAATCATGTAAGCTGTGTTAAATACACCAATCCCACACCTGGAAAGGGAGACTGGACATATTCTTCAGCTTTGCAGCATCCACAGTAAAGGTGAGGCTGACATCAGTATCTCTGGTGGCATTCCCCATTTGTTCCTTCACAAGAGTAACTTTTTTAGAGTCCGACTTCTTCTCTGTTGATACAGAGGAATGCATGAGGAAAGTGACCTCCACTTCTGTGGCCAGAGTGGGGTTCTGTGAGATGAGTCGTATCTGCCGCACCATCTCCAGAGGATGGAGGATGTTCACAGTACTACTAGAAATGGATGCACATTGGGATAGAGCATCCATGGCACAACTGGAGCCCTCAATGCCGAGGATGGACACAGCTGTGTGAGATGCAGCAGCATGCTCTCCCATCTATGGTAATAGATCAATAAATATTTGATAGTATTGAATGTTTACACTCTCGCGTATTCACATTAGACCCAATACAAGAAATTCTCTGTTCAAAATCTATACACTGCCCATGAGTTTGCAATATGAAATATGAAATATTTATTTTCAACATGCTTCACAAAATTAACAGTAAACCTGAACACTACATGTAAATACAGCTTTATCAGATAGTGTATAAATTATCCTAATGTACCAACACTTTAATTGAAGCAATGAAAAAGTGCTCTACCTCTAACAGTTGCTAAATAGCTAACAGTATAACCAGAGTGAGAACATTTAATAACTAATGACTAGACAAAACAGACTGACTCAATCATCACAGACACTAAAGTATATATCAAGCATACAGGAGGTATCTTTAACCACAATGTCGTTAATAGTATATATATAATGTCATGCCACATGTCCCCTTTAAAGTCTGATAAGAGGATTAATGGTTGTTCCTGTTAGTGAATGTGTCATGATTCTTCTAGTCGATGGATTGACAGTCGATTCACTCATTTTCCCTGGTTGGCTGATCGAATGATTTTTCATTTCATGTGAGGGAGGAAAAATTTAGAGATGATTATGAATCCTCCACAAATCTTCAGCTGGTGTTTCAACAACATATGATCTTGGTGTGTAAGCTAGAGTACTAACTCTTCCCTGAATAGCCTCAGTTTCAGATTGGATCCAAATTCCTGTGTCATCAGGAATGTCAGGCAAATCACAGACCTGTGTCTCCAATCATAGTTCCACTTTTGTTTCTCTTTGAAGTCACTATTCTTCTTGGAGAACTCGGGGATATATGTCCAAGCATATTCATAATCTGATGGACAAATAACCTGATACACCTTCCATGCAAAGTTCAGATGGACTCAGGACACAACATGGCATGTGGGTGGATCCATAGCTAAGTAAAGCCATAAAATGATCTGTTGACTTCTGTAAGATACCCTTGACTGTCTGTACAGGTCTCTCAGCTTGGCCATTGCTTTGGGGATAGAAAGGACTACTTGTCACATGATTAAAATTGTATGTGTCCGCAAATCTTGAAAAATCATAAGAGGAAAATTGTGGCCCATCATCACTTCCTACCACTTCCGGTAGTGCATGTCTGAAAAACACTGCTTTAAGTGAAGTCGTGGATATTAGTTTTGTCACTTCTGGGTAGCGTGAAAAATAGTCCACTGCTATGAGAAAATGGATTCCCTTGATCTCAAAAAGATCTGTTCCTACTACTTGCCAAAGGTAGTCTGGTAAGTCAGTTGGCATAAACAGTCCTTTCTTCTGCTTAGCTTGCTTAGCTTGCTTAGCACATGTTGTCATGTTGTGCTGCATTGCTTTACCATCTGAGTTATGTGTATGATTCCTGGACACTATACTGAAGATCTTGCTGTCTAGCAGCAGTGTTCTCCCCCTGTGGATCTTCTCCATTGTTTCCTTCCTCAAAAATTGTGGTACCACTATCTTACTTCTGCATAACAACAGGATGTCATGGACAGTGAGACAATATTGTGCCTTCCAAATAGGTCTGAGGTTGAGCTGGACAGCTGTTGGATTTGATGGCCATCCTGATTTGCAATAGTCTATGAGAGAGGAGCATTCAAAGTTCTTTTGAAATAGATGGTAAATGTCCAGTCTTTTAGAACTGGCAGGTAAGGAAGGGAGGACTATTCTTTTTGCATGTGTATATCAGTAAGGTTATGAAATGCCATTCATTTTCTTCATCATTGATGTGTGCTATAGATAGAGTATCACAAGTATAGAGACAATTTCCTGGGACATGGGTAATAATATAGTCATACTGATCCATTTGTAGCCTAAATGGAAGAACTCAAGGAGGAAGTGTACTAAGACACTTGGAGTTTAGAAGAGGGACCAAACACTTATGATCTGTCTCTCCAGTGAAAGAATTTCTGAGAATGTAATCCAAAAACCTTTCACAAGACCAGGTTACTGACGAGGCTTCCTTTTAAATTTGAGTGTAATGTCTTTCAGTTTCACTCATAGCCCTTGATGCATAAGCCACTGGTTTCCAGTTCCCACACTGCTCCTGTAGAAGGACTGTACCTAGGCCATACAATCGTGCATCAGCCAAAATTTTTTTTTAGATTTTGGGTTGTACAGGGTAAGTATTGTAGGTTTGATGAGTTCCTCCTTTAGTTAGAAAAATTTTTCTTGTGCAGGTCCCAATATTCAAGTTTTTTTTGGTGCTTATCAGCTCACGATATGGTTGTCCAATTTCTGCTATTTTACCAGAAAACTTGCCAAGTTGGTTTAACATTCCCATAAACCTATGTAGCTGAGTTAGTGATTGTCAAGCAGAAAGTTTGATTGCTGATGTTTAGGACGAATCAGCTCGAACACCCTCTGAATCAATAAGATGTCCTAAATTTGATCGATTTCTTGCTCAAGTCACACTTTTCTGAGTTCAAGGTAACGCCAAAGGTTTGTAGTTGGCTTAAAGTAGCGAAAAGTCTGCCATTATATTCAACTTGAGTTGTTTCAAAAATTAGGATATCATCAATGATACACTGCACCCCTAGTAAACTATCCAAAATATGGTTCATCCTCATTTGAAACACCTCTAGTGCACTTGAAATTCACAAGTGAAATTTGTTGAAACTCTACCTCCAAAAGGTGTAAGGAAGGTGGTTAGCAAGCAAGACTGTTCAGCCAGTGGAATTTTCCAAAATCCAGAGTTGGTATCCAGCTTACTGCTGAAACATGTTGCTTCTGTAAGTTGAGCGAGAGTGTCGTCTACTTTGAGGATTGGGTAAGTTTCTCTCAAAACGCTTCTGTTTAGTGGCTTCAAATCAAAATAAATCTTTGTATTGCCAGGCTTTTTTTGGTACCACTACCATTCCTGCAGACCATGGAGTTGGTTAAAACACTTTACTGATGATTCCCATAGACTCCATGCGATCTAATTCATTTTTTACTTTCTCTCTCATGGGTATGGACATATTTCTTGGGGTGTAGAGTGCATGTGGTGTTGCCTCATCATGCAGCTTGATGACATAGTCCTCTCCAAACGTGCCTAGTCCACCAAACACTTTTGGAAATTGTTGTTGAAAATTTTGGTGAGTAACAATTGAAGAGTTAATATATGAGTTGTAAGCTAGTGATTGCAGAGAGCCTTAGAAGATTGTTCTTGAGTCCTCTAATAATATATATGTCGCCCTGATACATGTTGCCCCTTACTGAAAGCTTGCCTCTGAATTTCTCCCAATACTTCAACTGCTTGGTGAGTTGGATGAAACAACTTCCTGTCTGGCTGCTTCAAGACTACCTCTGTTAAACTTTTAAATGTTGCCTCAAATAAAGCTGTTACCTTAGCCCCAGTATCCAATTTAAATTAACCATTTCAGTGCTGTCAACCATACTGGTCAGGTAAATACGGAAAAGCTGAATAAATTATGGAAGGGGTTAGTATTGGATCTTAGCCACAAAAAAAAACACAGAGGGAAAGCGAAGGGTATGATTGCTCCTCTTCACATTATGCTTCTAGTGTACTGCAAGTTTCTTCTTCTGTGGAGGAGCGCTTGACTCTGAAATCGTAGATGCAGCTGTCAGGAAGGTGGCTAACTTATCTTCAGAAGCTGGAAGGTCAGGAAAGTTTAAAAATAATTGAAAATTTCCATATGCCATTGTTGCTAGTTCAAAGGTGACAGATAAGCATATTGCAAATTGTGTAGCAGTTTTGGTGTTAATCATTAGGGTGGATTAAATGATTATCTCCCCATGTGATGACACCACTGCTGTTTCATTTCATCTCTGAAAATGAACCTATTCTCATTGATCATTTCTATATGTAAGTGTACAATCTTTTTATATTGCTTTTGTTAGAAAACTAAAATCAAAATTGATTTTAAATCTCCCATTATGATTGATCCAAAATTTATCAATCCAGGTGAATGCCAAAGCATTAGTTTAACTACATTAGATGAGATCCATGAAAGTATTCCAGTGAAGTTTTACAAAGCAGCAACAAAATTAGAATTCACAGATTTTGCTGTTGATTCAAAAACAGATCGTGAAGATGATCAAATTTTGGCACTTAGTCAAATCTATGAAATCCCCAATGAGTGACTGTAAGTGTTGAATCTTTAAAATCTAGTTCTTCATCTGCCACCCATTCCAGCATGTAATGCTGACTGTGAGAGAATATTTAGCTTGTTGAGGTGTATCAATACAACTTTAAGTCAGTTTTCCACCCTGAGACAGTTTCATCTCTTTCTTCTCTATTTGGTCTCCATTTTATATATTTGCTTCGAACAGTCCGATTTTGAGCCATCTCTTCTTGATAAGGCCAAACTGTATATAAGAGAAAAATATGAGTTACAAACATTTAATGACATCTTAAATTGAAATCACATGTCAATATTTAAATATGTATCATTTAATTTGTTTTTTTTATGATCCAACGATGTTTTATACTGAAATTAATCCAAAAATATTAAAGTATTGTGTTTAAAATACTCAAAGAAGATGAACTGGGTTGGCAGCACTGCCATTTGGTTCTGCAGCAACATTTGTGTTGTCCAACAACTTTTACTACTGTCTCCCAGTGTCTAAGAATGCACAATCAAGGCTTACTTGACAGCACTGGCAGAGGCATTTGAAAAGCACTATGCACTCTAATGGCCCCTTTATCACATCTATGGCATCCTGCACTTGATGCTGGCCATATTTCTATTTCCCTTTGTAGTGCTTTTAGCAGCCACACCATGTACATGTGAGTTATCCTATTCATGTATTTACTATTAGTGACCCCCCCCCCCCCCCCCCCCCCCCCGTATATACTGTGGTCTGACCTCTGGTCTGGGTGTGGCTTCCCACTTTCCCATCTCTGACTTCTTCCAGAGAAGGCTCCTTTAGTATCATTCCCTTGCAAAATATAGTGTCGTTCTTTGACAGCTTCATTTGTCTAATTATCTTCTTTGTCTTCTCCAGAATTAAGTCTGGGTCCAGTTGTAGCTTCTTGGATAATTCTTGATCCCTGAATCCCACAACCAACTCATCTCTTAGCAATTCATTTTTCAAATTCCCATAATTACAATTATCCACCAGCAGTAAAGTTCAGAAATGTATTGTTCTGATGATTCTCCATCCAGCTGGTTCACCTGTTGCACCTCACTCTCTCAGGGATAACATTCTGCGTGGTTGAAAAATTCATCAAATTTTTGAATGACTGTTATAAATTTCCCTCTCTTCTTCTGTGATGTTATAAGATAGCAGAACAGTATCTGCCTCTTCACCAAAACAATATAGAAGTTTTACTTGCAGAGCTGCACTTGTAGCGAAGGCCTGAAGCTGCCCTAAATTGTTCAAACCTTCTGTTCTAGTTGAGTCCTCCATCTGGGGACTTAAAATAAAAATGATTCAGTGGTTAAAGGTGGATTGTAGCCATCCCACTTCTGACACCATGTAACAGTTGCTAAATAGCTACAGTATAACCAAAGTGATAACAGTTAATAACCCATGACTTAACATAACAGAGTCGCTAAATCAATCCTCACAGACTACAATATATATCAAGCATACAAGAAGTATCTTTAACCAAAATGTCCTACATAATATATATATATACATTGTCATGCCACTGTACTAGCCTCTGATGCTGGAGTTACAAATACTTCATTTAACGTTCATTAGGTCTAACTGTTTCTGTGAATCATAAGCTATGACCTCAAAATGTGTAGAGATGATATATATTAAACAAGTACATTTCTACGTACTGTACAATAAAATCCACTATCACCAGTTCCATCCAACGGTCCCACCCCTTCAGTGGAGATGCCATCTGTGCAAAGTACAATTTCAGCAGTGGGGAAGTTGGAGGCCATTCCAACACACATGGCGAGTGCCGGGCCAAGGGCTGTGGTCCCTCCAGTGGAAATGTTACCAACTATCCTCTGCACATCACTGCAAGGAGGAGAAACAATGAATTAACTGACATGCCTGTTACTAATATACATATAATCAGAGTATTGATGATGACTGACTTGTATGCAATGTAATGATTTGAATATGATTATGTACAATTCTTATCTATCTATACATCTATCTATTTATCTATCTCTACCTACCCACCTACCCATCTATTTATCTATCTCTACCTACCCACCTACCCACCTACCCACCTACCCACCTACCTACCTACCTACCTACCCACCTACCCACCTACCTACCTACCTACCTTCCTATACATACATATATAATATACATTTTTAATTCTGTGTATAGTTATTTAGTTCACAGGCTTGCTTTATATCAGTGAAATAACAAGTGGCTCAAATCTTTGGATGTTCCAATCCCCTATTGTTTTACAGGATCCTTGGTATGAAATGACCAAACATTTTTAAATGTGCAAAGTCTTACCCTAACACCTGAATGATCCAGCAATGCTAGTGTGATATATTAGCATAGCTGATATAGTTTCACACATAAAATATATATTATTGTGCATTTCCAGCACTTTGGTGTTTTATAAAACAGAGGATTTGTTGATTCATTTGATTTATCTGGCTTATATCCTGATCCTCTCAATATCATTTAGAAGTGCATAACATCATCAGTGACTGGTCTCCAATTATTTCTGCTGGCATGTGGAAATACTTAGACTCTCACTGCTTCAGCACTTAAAAGGAGAGCACACAATGATATTGTTCGTTGTTCTGGTTGTATTCTCAACTCCCTTTTTTCTCTCTCACTTTATTTTGAGAATAACATTATTGTAACCTCTATGCTGTATTTCACAATATCTAGTCACATTTTAATTTTGATATCCATGGAATGATGAACCCAAAGTTATAGGAGTTATAATGCATTTATGTTTAATGAATTTTAAGCCCAAAAATTTACATATGTTTCTATATATAAATCATTAATACTCTTACTCTAAGGATTCTCTAATTTTTCTGAGAGATAAATCACTTCCAAAGACCCTGCCCTGCTCCATGAGTAAGTTGTAATCATCCAATGAGTCGCTGCTTAGCTCATGACCTTCATTACGTCCATCTCCAAGGTAAGTCACATTTTTATGAAAGGTTACCAAGGCAACCTGCAAGAAGAGATTAGCAACGTTTGTTGTATTGTGAGGTTGAAATATTTAATATTCAGTTTCAAAGTTCACTTAGACAGATAAACAAGAAGACAGGAATTTTGAAAGAAAATAATACAAGTTCGATTTCATCAATTAGTTGGTGTCAACATATTATTATGAACATACTATTGATTTCCAAAAATGTTGCCAATTTTGGTATTGAATGTTATAATCAATCAGAAATTGCTTATTTAGTAATAATTGGGCAGTTAAAACTTGAAATTAAACATCTGTTTACATTCCTGAAAATGATCAGCTAACAAAAACTGTTCCTGTTCATGAATATATATCAATAAGCTACTTACCCTTGGTGTTATCAAATATACCTGTTGCTGGCAAGTAGAGTTCTTTTGGGTTTTTTTTTTTTTTTTCATTCTTTGTTTATAGTATTGTGATTATATTTTATTAGATTAGAATTGCAGTCACATTCACCTTGTTATTTGGTTCAGTGACAGCCATATGTGCCACATGGCGGCTCACTGCTTCCTTGACTGCCTCAAGGCGAGAGATATAGCTTTCACCACTCATACCTGAATCACGACCTGTGCATGAACTCCACTCAGCTAAGGAAAAATAGGGAGACAGATATTCATGGGTCGAAAATCAAGGGCAGTAATAACACTAATTGAGAAAATGAACAATATAATGGATACATAGTTAAATCCTCTGGTTGATAAATCAAACAAACACTATCAACACCTGCTTGATTAATTATTGACCCAACTCTGGTGTTTTAGTTCTTTCCCCTAACCTTGCAGTTCAGGGACTGTAGTGGTTTTCTTCATGGATTCACTTTTATCGATTGCAAAGATTACTAAACTGCATTTCCCATCAGAGGCTTTACTGTCTCCAGTCCTTCCCTCACTTGTTTCATTGTTTATCTTCTCTCCTTCCTTTTCGCCCTCTTCATTGTTTTTCTCTGCTGGCTCCAAGCAGTAGTCACTCATCGATGTCTGAGGTATGCTGTCTAGAGACAGGTCCACGTCATGATTTTGTTCTGCACAAAACTCGCTAAATTAGGCCAAAATGTTTAAGGCACAAGGATATTGGCATAAGGTTATAGTATGATGGATTATAGCACACTAAACTATGATATGATTTAGTCAGACTTACCATGTCCATGATGTTGTCTCATCAACTTTCGTCACCTTTGACAGGGAGGAAATGGCTGCAGTGCATCCTTGACAGAACCATGGCCCACCCGAATGAGGTAAGGGATTTTCAGACAGTGAACTCATGTGTACTACCAAGGCATTGCTGTTATTCTTTTTCACTTTCACCATTTTCTTTGGTTTGGTCTCAGAAGAAGCGGCAGCTGCCACCATAGTTGACCTGTCCTCTGACCTGGTGCTAGATGAAACTGGTGCAGGATAAAATATTTTGAAAAAATTTCTGAAGATGCTGTTGTCTCTGCCAGACTTCTCTACAAAATATATATCGAATAATCAACTTCTGATTCATATGTAATACATAATAATGTACTCGTAAAAATGCATTGAGATCAGAACACAGTAATAATTCTGCCATGCTCACCTGTGGTTTCTCCATTTCCTTTCTTGCCTGCTTGAGGAATACCTTTTATTACAACCTGCTTCCTAAAACAATCTTCAATGGTTGGGTCATAGCAGTCCACGAAATGTCCTGCCACAAACTGAATGCAGATAGCTGACTTCCCCACACCACCTGCCCCCTGAATAACAACTTTGTACTCCTTGCCCCTCAGACGGGGAGTTCTGCGTATGAGCTCCTGGATGGCCTCAGAAATATTCAAGTTTTGCATGGCAGATGTTTCAAAAAAAGGCCAACCTATTTTCTCGGCGTAAGCAGCACCTTCTTGAGTAGAAACCACTCTCTGTGATACCAGATCACACTTGTTGCCACATATCACCTGCAGAGTTATAGAGAGTATATTGATAGCAAATTACCTTTCTTTCACACTCTATTTGAAACATAGCATGCAGACATTACAATACCATTGGCATTTTTCTGTTCCTGAGTCGTGTAATCCAGTCATACATGGCTTTAACCTGATCAAATGAATTTCTATCAGTGATGGAGTACACAATCAAGAAACAGTCACCAGTACGAACATACTGCAAGAAAATGCATGATAACATATAAAAGCAAGTGAGTATAGTTGCAGATGTTTGCTTGCAAGCTGACATCAATTATACCTGCTCTCTCATGGCAGAATACTCCTCTTGCCCAGCTGTATCAAAGATGTCCAACAGACAAGTCTATATCAAAAGGAAAGGTCACAAGCTCAAAGTTGCTCTTAATAGAATCATTATTAATGCTAGCAAGCTCGATTTTTAGCTCAGCTATAGCCCATAGATTTACCTCCCCATCATCCTGATAATTCGTAGCGCCAGAGACTCTGTGGGTGTAGCGATTCTCTGGGACAAGCTCATAATCTTCCTTATTGGATCTATTTGGGACATAAATGTAGTCTCCCCCGAACTCCATCCCGTTTGCTCCAACCTCTGGAACATCCCGTTTGCTCCAACCTCTGGTACATCCCGTTTGCTCCAACCTCTGGTACAGCCCGGAAATACATCCCAATGTTTGTTTACATTTACACGAGCTAACTGGGCGTGACCGATTTATATTTTTAGAAATTAGAATGAAACCTTACGTGCATTTATATTGAACTTCAACAAGAGCCAAAATAAAATAGAATCCTCGTAGGCTTCCTCCAAATAGATATAACTAGATCACTCCAAAAAAGGCCTTAGAACTCCACTTACTAGGATTTTCAGTACTGCAATCCAGGAATAATTTAAGATATGGTTTACCAGAAATAGAGAAATAGCATAGAAATTGTAAACATTATCTAAACAGTCCTTACTCATTTTCTTCATTTTTTTTTTATTTTTATTTTTTAATCTATTTTTTTTTTTTTTTTTTTTTTTTTTTTTTTTTTTTTTTTTTTTTATTATTATTATCCATTGCTATCCCTTTTCATCCTTTTTATCCTGGTCTGACTAGGTGTCACTTGTCCAGTGTGCAGTGGTTTTTGTACATTACTCTGACACTATACCCAATGACACCCCCACATTGATGTTTTTGTAATATCATATCACTCACACTAAATGAAGGTATACATACATACATACATACATACATACATACATACATACATACATACATACATACATACATACATACATACATACATACATACATACATACATACATACATACATACATACATACATACATACATACATACATACATACATACATACATACATACATACATACATACATACATACATACATACATACATACATACATACATACATACATACATACATACATACATACATGTACTAGCAACATATACCAGGCATTGCTAGCAAATGTCAACATGAAACATTATAGAAGCCACTCAAATTTCGGCCTGGTTGGTCCTTTAATTGGCTTCATGTGGGTGTGGCTTATAAAAAACCACACCCACTGCCACACACACACACACATGCAGTTATTAACACACACAATTACTTGGACTCCATATGCTAAATTTAAACCAGATTCATCCGTATTTGGTAGGCATAATGATGTCCTATGGCTATGGCAATGAACAGACCACACCCATTGACACACACATGTGATTAATAATGCTCACCCAGTTGCTTAGAAACCTCACTCCAAATTTTAGTCCGGTTGGTCGTTGAATTAGCTTTTAGTAGCCAAAACAAATTCCCACTCCCATATGTGGTAAATAATGCTTTCCCAGGAAAAACAAGTTCCTACTCCCATATGTGGTAAATAATGCTTTCCCGGGTATTTGGAGACCTCATGCCAACTTTTTACCTGATTTGTCTCGGATTAACTTTTTCTAGCCAAAATAGCTTCCTATGAATATGGTTATGACAAAACCACACCCATTCACATGTGCTTAATAATGCTCACGCAGGTTCTTGGAGAGCACATCC
Organism: Lycopodina hypogea; assembly: GCA_963969325.1. NCBI lineage: Eukaryota > Metazoa > Porifera > Demospongiae > Poecilosclerida > Cladorhizidae > Lycopodina > Lycopodina hypogea. The sequence goes on from OZ017788.1 coordinate 2,654,169, forward strand.
CAAATTTTCGCCTTTTGGTCTATGTGTTTGGCTGTGACACACACACACACACACACACACACACACACACACACACACACACACACACACACACACACACACACACACACACACACACACACACACACACACACACACACACACACACACACACACACACACACACACACACACACACACACACACACACACACACACACACACACACACACACACACACACACACACACACACACACACACACACCATAATATATATTTAAAGTATGTTCGTGGATCTAACTTCCTAGCTTTATTCAAAACTTCTTTTTTTTTTTTGGTATTTTTTCGCTTCACACACCAATAGGAAGAGGTGTAGCCAGGAGGGATCCCGCCCATGTTACTCCCAAAATCAAGTTTTGTATGCATACCATGTTTTAAGTCTGTTGCGCCAAGGGTTTGTTGATTAAAGTACTAATTTTGGCATTTCTTTGGCCTGACATGAACACAGAAATGGGTGTGATCAAATACATGTACTTGAACATTTTCCAGATTATATTGATTCCAAGTATATATGGGCTCATGGTCTAACTCCATAGGTTCAAGTCATTTTGCTGGTATACCGTTTTTGGCATTTTTTGCAACACACAGGAAAAGGAAATGGTGTAACCAGGTGGGACCCAGCCCATGTTACTCCTAGAGTGAAGTTGTGTATGCATACCAAGTTTAAGATCTGTAGCTCCAAGAGTTTTTCCGGTAAAAATACCATTTTTGGCTTTTTCTCACTACCATGGTAACCATTTCCCAGAATTTTTAGGCCATTTTTTAAGTTGGGTCAAAACCTATCATCATGCCAAGTTTAAGAAAAATCCACCCACAGGTTTAGCCAGATTATGTACATATATATACATATATATATGTGTGTGTATGTGTATATATATATATATATATATATATATATATATATATATATATATATATATTAGAAGACCTACCAACGTAACTATCTAACTATGTAACTATGTTCGTCCGTTTCTCAAAATCCCTATGTTAGATTTTTGACCAAACTTTTAGGGATGGAGGAGACTCACCCTGAGATGGTTTTAAGCCAGGTGACATGTCTGGGAAAATAGAGAATCTGTCTGTCTGTCTGTCTGTCTGTCTGTCTGTCTGTCTGTCTGTCTGTCTGTCTGTCTGTCTGTCTGTCTGTCTGTCTGTCTGTCTGTCTGTATGTTTGTACCATCATTCTGGCCAAACCGGTAGGTAAATTTCTCTGAAACTCGGCAAGATGATAGATTTTGACCCAACTTAAAACATGGGCTAAAAATTTCGCGAAATGGTTACCATAGTAATGAGAAAAAGGCAAAAATAGTATTTTTGCCAGAAAAACCATTGGAGCTAGAGATCTAAAACTTGGTATGAATATACAACTTCACTCTGGGAGTAACATGGACTGTGTCCCACCTGGCCACACCTCTTCCTTTCTCTGTGTAAGGCTATTGATGCCAAAAATGGTATTTCAGCAAAATCACTTGAACCTAGGGAGTTAAACCAATGAACCCATATATATTTAGAATCAATATGATCTGAGGAATGTTTTAAGTACATTTATATGACCACACCCACTTCTGTTTTCGTGTCAGGCCCAAAAGAGGACAAAAAATGGTACTTTGGCCAAACAAACCCTTGGAGTGACAGATTTGATATATGGTTTATATACTCAACTTTGACTATAATGTTTGATGTTGGAATTGGCCCGGCAATGCTGGGTATATGCTGCTAGTATATATATATGAATGAGACTGCAGCACCAGTAGCGTAGATGCATGAGGAATATAGTATCTAGTGCATGTCAGTACAATGAAGTTTTAAAGGTATTACATATAAAATTGTATCTATGAGGGGGTAGAATATGGATAAAACTCAGACCTTGACTCCTATCATGGCATTTGACTTCGTGGAGCAATAAAGTTTTCAATCTTGTATTCAAGACATTTAAAGAAACTGAAAGTAACTTTTTTCCATTTAAAAATTAGATTCACTAGTTCCTTCATGGGGATTGAATTTCAACTTGTGAGTAGTCACTTCTACTAACAGAGATGGACAGGTTTCGTAGCTATCAGATATTATTCCCTGATATTAGGGACAATAATTTTTAAAAGAAGTCGTCCAGAATGTCAGAAACAAAGTATACACATCTACACTATATACATGCAAAATTTATGTTAAAAAATAATATTATTATCATCATTAGTGTTCAGTAATAGATAAATATAGGAATTAAGAATATTGATAGTCATAGTATTGCTTCTGGACTTCCACATTTGCTCGGCGCTGGTCCACAAGAGATTTTTTAGCTGCTCCAGACATGAACTGGCTGATGTGAGCATTCTTATTTCTGTGCAGCATCTTTGCCATGTCATCACTGGAAGCACCACCCCTAGCTCCTCTCTTTCCATCTCCATCCATGAGGGCCATGTCTATTGTCTGGGCAGCTTCATCGAAGATAGCATGTTCCTCCTGCTGCTGGTCTGAGTGAGCTCCTCTCTGCAACATTCTCTCAGTGGCATGTAAGTTGTGCCGAGCTTCCTCAACCTTGCCTTCCTGAGCTAATCTTGCTGCTCTCTGCACAGCTACTAATCCAGTTACTGCAATGTTGCTGGCTTTCTCATGTACTTCTCTGTCCACTGTCACTTCCTTTGAGTGCGAAATCACACGCAACCATCTGGAGCCATCCTTCAACCGGTAGCGAATTTGAACCTACAATGCAAAGAAAATGACAATTTAATCATTTCATATTTGATATAAGGTTATTTTGCCTCTATAATGCCCAAACCGCTTTTTTTTTCTTCAAAACAACCATAAAATCATGTAAGCTGTGTTAAATACACCAATCCCACACCTGGAAAGGGAGACTGGACATATTCTTCAGCTTTGCAGCATCCACAGTAAAGGTGAGGCTGACATCAGTATCTCTGGTGGCATTCCCCATTTGTTCCTTCACAAGAGTAACTTTTTTAGAGTCCGACTTCTTCTCTGTTGATACAGAGGAATGCATAAGGAAAGTGACCTCCACTTCTGTGGCCAGAGTGGGGTTCTGTGAGATGAGTCGTATCTGCCGCACCATCTCCAGAGGATGAAGGATGTTCACAGTACCACTAGAAATGGATGCACATTGGGATAGAGCATCCATGGCACAACTGGAGCCCTCAATGCCGAGGATGGACACAGCTGTGTGAGATGCAGTGGCATGCTCTCCCATCTATGGCAATAGATCAATAAATATTTGAGAGTATTGAATGTTTGCACTCTCGTATACTCACATGTAGTCATATATTAAAAACTGTTTGTTCAAAATCTATATACTGCCCCAAGATTTTACATGAAATATGAAATATTTATTTTCAACATGCACCATGAAACTAACAGTTAACCTGAACACTACATGTAAATAGTGCATAAATTATCCTAATGTAATTAAGTTTTAATTGCAGTAATGAAAGGGGAAAAAATGCTCTACCACTGGTGCTGGGGTTTAAACAAATAATTCATTTCATTCTCATCATGTCTAACTGTTTTCATGATTAATAACTATGATCGCAAAACATGCAGAGATTCTATATACTAAACAAGTATATCTATTTACTGTGCAATAAAATCCACTGTCACCAGTTCCATCCAACCGTCCCACCCCCACATTGGAGATGCCGTCGGTGCAAAGTATAATTTCAGCAGTGGGGAAGTTGGAGGCCATTCCCACACACATGGCGAGTGCCGGGCCAAGGGCTGTGGTCCCTCCAGTGGAAATATTACCAACCGTCCTCTGCACATCACTGCATGGAGGAGAAACAATGAATTAACTGACATGCCTGTTACTAATATATATAATCAGAGTATTGATGATAACTGACTTGAATGCAATGTAATGATAATTTTAATAAGATTATGCATAAATTTGGCATGGTTATATATGCTTCTAACTCTTGTGTATAAGTTATTGAATTCACAGGGTTGCTTCAAATCAGTGAAATATCTTGTGACTCTGTAATCTTAGGAGATTTCAATCTCCAGTTGCTTCACAGGTATCTTATGTATAAAATGGCTGACGTGATCATTTTTAAATGTGCAAAGTCTTTCCCTAACACCTGAATGATCCAGCAATGCTAGTGTGGCATATTAGCATGGCTGATATGGTTTCATATATAAAATATGTTATTGTGCATTTCATTACCATTATTCTTCAAAGTTTAATTTTCTTATTTCTGAACTTCTGGCCCTTCTATAAATCAAGGCCCATCATGTCTACTTATGAGCTGCTGCTATTTGAATGAAGCTACAGAATCTGGAAATGGTATTTTGAATGGTTTTAGGAATATTTTATGTATGACATTAGCCTGGGCAATGCCAGGTATACCTGCAAGTCATTTTATTTTATCAATGAACAACATTAACAGTCACAGGTCTCCCCCATTCAGTTCTGCTAATATGCTATAGTTTGTTGTTCTGTTTTTTTTATCCTCATTTTTTTCCTTTTCTTCCACTTTTTTTTAAGAATAACATTATTGTTCTTTCTTTACTGTAGTTCAATAACTGATCGCATTTTTATAAATAGGAAGAAGTGATATCACTGATCACTTCCACTATCTCACCCACATGTCCACATTCTATTCCTACAAGTATGCACCGGGCCCAATTATGCTTAATGAACTTTAAGCCCTGAAATTTTCATAGGTTTCTACATATATAAATCATCAATACTCTTACTCTAAGGAATCTCTGATTTCTCTTAGAGATAAATCACTTCCAAAGACCCTGCCCTGCTCCATCAGTAAATTGTAATTATCCAATGAGTCGCTACGTAGCTCATTAGCTTCATCACGTCCATCTCCATGGTAAGTCACATTGCTGTGAAAAGTTACCAAGGCAACCTGCAAGAAAGAAAATAGCAATGTTTGTCATATTGTAGGTTAAAAAATTTCATATTCAATTTCAAGTTGTTTTAGACAAACAAATGGAAAGACAGGAATTTTAAAAGAAAATGATAGAAGAAATGGATAAATTTCATAATTAACTAGTGGTTCAACATGATAAGATAAAAAATAAAAAAACTACTGCATTCAAGAAATGCAGCATATTTTGGTATTTGAATGTTATAATCATCTGGTATTGCTTAGTTAGAAAAAGTGGACTGGCTAAAAACTGTGAAATCAGATATCTAACTACATCTCTGCAAATGATATACTATCAAAAGTTTTTTTGTTCATGAATTTTTAACAAGAATATGCTTGCCCTTGGTCTTATTATAAATTGTCCCTGTTGTTGGGAAGTAATAGTGGTTGTTGCCGGGGATTTTTAAAATTATTTATTAATGATGCAAAGGTATTTTATTAGATTACAATTGAAGTCACACTTACCTTATTATTTGGTTCAGTGACAGCCATATGTGCCACATGGCGGCTCACTGCCTCCTTGATTGCCTCAAGGCGAGAGACATAGCTTGGGCCATTCTTCCCTGCATTACGACCTCTGGCGGAACTCCACTCAGCTAAGGGGAAAATATAGATAGATATTCATGGGTCAAAAGTCTATGATAATAATAACACTCATAGAGAAAAAGAATGATACAAAGGATACAGTTAAATCCTCTGGCCTATAAATTGTTTTTAAAAACACCATATTATGCACATAATCCCCCTGATTAATTGTTGGCCCACTCTAGTTCATTGGTTTTCCCCTCACCTTGCAGTTCAGGAACTGTAGTGGTGCTGCTCATGGATCCACTCTTATCAATTGCAAAGATTACTAAACTGCTTTTCCCACCAGAGGCTTTGCTGGCTCCTGTCTTCCCCTTACTTGCTTCATTGTCAATCTTCCCTTCCTCCTTTTCACCCTCAACTTCCTTCTCTGCTGGCTCCAAACAGTAGTCACTCATCAATGTCTGAGGTACACTGTCTAGAGACAGGTCCACATCGTGATTTTGTTCCGAACAAAACTCGCTAAATCACAAAAAAGTATTAAAGCACGAAGTTATTTGGCACATAGTTATAGTATGGTGGATTATAGCACACTAAACTATGATATGATTTAGTCAGACTTACCATGTCCATGATGTTGTCTCATCAACTTTCGTCACCTTTGACAGGGAGGAAATGGCTGCAGTGCATCCTCGACAGAACCATGGCCCACCCGAATGAGGTGAGGGATTATCAGATAGTGAACTCATGTGTACTACCAAGGCATTGCTGTTGTTCTTTTTCACTTTCACCATTTTTTTTGGTTTGGTCTCAGAGGAAGCGGCAGCTGCCACCTTAGTTGACCTGTCCTCTGATCTGGTGCTAGATGAAACTGACGCTGGGGAAGATCTTTTGAAAGGATTCCTGAAGATGCTGTTGTTTCTGCCAGACTTCTCTACAAATATATATCGAATAATCAACATCTGATTCATATGTAATACATAATAATGTACTCATAAAAATGCATTGAGATCAGAACACAGTAATTAATTTTTCATGCTCACTTTTGGTTGCTCCATTTCCTTTCTTGTCTGTTTGAGGAATACCTTTTATTACAACCTGCTTCCTATAAGAATCCTCAATGGTTGGATCATAGCAGTCCACGAAATGTCCTGCCACAAACTGAATGCAGATAGCTGACTTTCCCACACCACCTGCCCCCTGAATAACAACTTTGTACTCCTTGCCCCTCAGACGGGGAGTTCTGCATATGAGCTCCTGGATGGCCTCAGAAATATTCAAGTTTTGCATGGCAGATGTTTCAAAAAAAGGCCAACCTATTTTCTCGGAGTAAGCAGCACCTTCTTGAGTAGAAACCACTCTCTGTGATACCAGATCACACTTGTTGCCACATATCACCTGCAGTGTTACAGGGAGTATAATGGTATCAAATTGCATATCTTTTACTCATCATTTCTAAACATAGCATTTAGACATTCCATTACCACTGGCATTTCTCTGTCCCTGAGTCGTGTAATCCAGTCATACATGGCTTGAACCTCATCAAATGAATTTCTATCAGTGATGGAGTACACAATAAGGAAGCAGTCCCCAGTACGAACATACTGCAAGAAAAGGTATAACATGTAAATGCAATATAGTATAGCTCCAGATGCTTGCTTGCAAGCTAACCAATTATACCTGCTCTCTCATGGAAGAATACTCCTCCTGCCCAGCTGTATCCAAGATGTCCAACAGACAAGTCTATATCGAAAGAGAGGTCACAAGCTTAAACTTAGTCTATTGAATTCTTGTTAAAGCTAACTAGCTAGAGTACGACATGTTTACTTCTCCATCATCCTCATAATCTGTAGCACAGGATGCAAATCCAGAGACTTCATGGGTGTAGCGGGTCTCTGGAACTAGCTCGTAGTCTTCTTTGCTGGATTTATCTGGTGCAAAAACGTAGTCTCCCCCGAAGTTCATTTTGTCCTCTCCTGTGTACACTGATACAAATCTCACCTGTTTACGGTGAATTTATACCTGTTGAACTGGGCGTGGGCAATGTTCTATTTTTAGAAAGTAGGCTAGGTCATAACATTGGTCATAACAACTGACCAAGAAACCTGTGTGCATACCTATGGTTACGTTATTGAATTCCGGTCCGTGTATGGAATCATCTCTTAGGTTTAATCTATGATCATAAAATACGAAGTTAAAAATAGAATTTAACATCACCGCTATATTGATGCAATAATGCCTTACTCAGTTTTTGAGTATGTGACCGTGGTGACATTATTGGAGACTAAGTGGTACTACTATGAGAAATAGAGTGAAGGGAGAAAGGGGAAGCCATTTTATGATGATTTAGGTTTGTCTAGAGGGATAGCTTATAACTATCTATATAGCTATTATGTATGGTCATGGCACTTTTTTTCTTTCTTTCTTTCCTCTAAACAGTAATCCTTAAATAAAGAATACATCAACTTTACTATAATCCAAAAGTAAATACCATAGCTATCCTTCACTCTTGATATTCTAGATTTGGGGAAATATCTATTCTTTTAAAGCAAACATATATCCTTCTTGTTCACCAATATAGGCACACCCTTTTCTGGGCATATATGATTTTTTTTTAAAGATACATAATATTTAGGAAAAAATTTGAAATTTTTATTAAAAACTATAGTGTTGAGAAAACCCCTTTAACTTTATGAATTATGTGTTGCTATAACCCCAAACAATAACTGACATCCCTAGGCATCAATACATACTTAAAATAAGTGCAAATGCAGCTTTGCTCTATTATCTAGACTACCATGATTAGAAAAGCTGCATATTTCTAGGGGGGGGGGGGGTTGGAGAAGAAAGTATTGAAATGAAGGAAAAGCACAATCAGGCCTGTTCCCACTTAGTACATCTACGCCTTACCAATTAATCATAGTATCTCAGGGTTGTTTGTTTTTATAAATTCTTTTTGTTGGTTTAATTACCCTGGAAGATTCTAACTAATGTCAATGTATGGGATTTTTTTTTTTTTTTTTTTTTTTTTGAAATGAAAATAGGATACCTTTTTCCCCCATCATGGGTGCCACTTTCGAAACAAAAAAAAAATTGGGGGGGGGGGGGGGGAAGGGCCTATTTTGCCAACAAAGTTTAGGTACACGTGTCCAAACAAATTTCATTTAAATCGGTCCAAAACTGTTGTGGGAGGAGTTAGGGAACAGACACATGGAAATGCCTGAAATGCTCTCCAGTATGATAATCTCCAACTGCCATTAGGAATTAGGTGACAATACAACTGCCTTTTAGTATGAGCATGAAAATGTACATGACAAGCATGCTTACCCTCACCAACCCCACCCACCCCAAAAAAAAACAATAAAAAAAACCAGATTAGGCTAGGAGATGATTTTACAATGCTACACATCTAATGCACTTAAAAAGCTATGAATAGGTTAATAAAATGATGTAACATAGCTATGAATAAGTTTTCTTAAGTTTTTACCCATGATCAAAATGGTTATCATTAACTCAGAACTTTACACCATCCCTTCCCTCTATTTGATTGTTCAGTTTTCTTTTAGTACTTCGTGTGACTCTTCCCCCTAAAAAAAGGGGGGGGAGGGGGAGGCCTTGGAAGGACAAAAACTTAGTCCCCTTACTCCTACAAAAAAAAAAAAAAAAAAAAAAAAAAAAAAAAAAAAAAAATGGGAGGGGTGTTGCCGAGCCCCCTCCCACAACCAATATAGTTTACCCTGATGTTTGGAATAAACTACACGAGACCTCTCAACTCTGTTTTATTAGTCAGGAAATAATGGTACCCCCAGAGGGGTGCTGTGACTGTAACAGGTCATGGGGGGGGGGGGGGGGGGGGGGGCCATTTTGAAAAACCGAGAGTGCCTTCATCAAAGCTCCAGTCCCAAATAAAAGCCCACCAAGTTTGGTTGGACTATTCTCAAAACCATGGAATGATTATGTACCCCAGTGGGGGTGGGGTGTTGACACTATAATCGGCCATAGGAGGCCAATAAAAAGATTTTTTTAAACCAACAACCATGAGTGCCTTGACAAAACATCTTGTCTGAAATAAAAGTACACCAAGTTTGGTGAGGCTCTTCCCAAAACTGTGGGAGGAGTCAGACACACATGTACATATATACATGGCTAAGGCTAGGGCTAGAGTTTATTAGCTCAATTATAAAGAGATAAGAACTACATGCATCGTGTAGTATTATAGTTAAGCATGTCCTGTTATTGTGATTGGTCTGTGTTGTGGTGTGTGTGTATGTGTGCATGTATGTGCGTGCGTGCGTGCGTGCGTGCGTGCGTGCGTGCGTGCGTGCGTGCGTGCGTGCGTGCGTGCGTGCGTGCGTGCGTGCGTGCGTGCGTGCGTGCGTGCGTACAGATTATGAAGAGTTAGAAGAAGTGAGGAGGGTGGGGGGAGTTGTCAAGATAGTTCCCACTGGTCTTTTGCTTCTATTGAACAATGTTTGTAGGCTACCATCACTTCCAGGTGAAATTGATTATCACAGGTTCTATCTGCAACACTTTGTTGATAAACTGACACATTTGTCAATCATCTTTGAATTCCAAAGCAGTAGGAAGGGGGGGGTAGTAGTTACGGAGCAAAGAGACACACAGAAATGCACAAATAGCTCTCAAGTATAAAATGTCCAATTGAAGTTGGGACTAATGCTGTTTGCACATTTTAAAAGGTAAAATTTGAAATAACTATATCATAGATGTTTCTAACTTGTTCTTCCCACCCCACCCCACCCCACCCCACCCCACCCCACCCCACCCCACCCCACCCCACCCCACCCCACCCCACCCCACCCCACGGTGGTATACTCCAAATTTTACATACATTTTTGACACTGACAGTCACAGACCTATAGTTTCACTGATCTCATGATGTGGGCTAGTTGCCAGGGATTATTGGGAGACAGAAGGTGAGGGTTGAAGTTCCCAGGGTTTAGCATAGACTGAAGCAGTCTAATCCTCCCCAGCCCAACTTTTGGGATTTGCAGCCTACAGGGGATCAAGAACAAGTGACAATTATTTAGAGGGACCATTCACAGTGTTTTTTTGTTTTTTTTGTATTTTTTTTAAGACAGAAGAGAATTTTTTTAACAATGCTATGTAAGAAGAAAAACAACATTCTTTTTTATTTTATATTCCTTATTATTACTCTTTTCCTGACCAGACTATATGAAAGAAATAATTAAAAAACTAAATAATGTTCTATCTTGGGAACTATCCAGACAGTGGACTTAATGGATGACAGACCTTTAATGTTTTTACACCCACTTGTATTATTTTCCTATTCAGTTTATACAATAAGAAACTAAAAAATTCACAGAGAGAGAGAGAGAGAGAGAGAGGGAGGGAGGGAGGGAGGGGGGAGAGAGAGAGAGATGTCGGCGTTGTCTGGGAAAATGGTATGGTTTGGTAAGGTGTGACCACCTTGCCTCCCACGAGTTGCTAGGGAACATTTTCTCTGAATCCTCCTTATTTTAGAGGAGTCCTGAAGGTGTGTGAACAGTAATGAATGCTGCTGGAGATAATTCCCAGCCTCCCTCTTTGGGTCTACAGCAGCCTCAAGGTCCCGGTGGAGCTACTGAAAGCCAGAAGCCCAACTGCGACGTCCCTCCCTTCTCGAGGGTGTTCGTAGTTTGTAGCCGTAACCATAAAGAAGATGATATTAAGCGTGCTTTTGAACCGTTTGGTATTGTGGAAGATGTCTGGATGGTGAAGGACAGAATGACTAAGGAAAGCAAAGGAATTTGTTATGTCAAATATGACAAAGCCTCTTCTGCTGCTCTGGCCATTGAGTCGTTAGATGGAACAGTCATTGGAGATGAAATTAAACCAGTCAAGGTGTGTTATCTTTTGTTTTTGTCTTATCACTCAAATATCTGCTTATCCCTAAGTCCTAGCTCAATATCTGTTCTTCTCAAGATCAGCTGAATCATTGAAGTTGATAACTATTTGTGGACTGCAGTCACATGAGCTTAGTTTCTTTAAATATGGTCTAGTTTGGGTTAAATAGCCATAACTTTCTCATTTTAGTACCACTTGTTCTGTTCTCCAGAGTGATTGTATGGCATAATATTCTCTTTATAATTAACTAGCAGACATACTGTCATTGCCCGGAATATAATGACATGCTCATATGAGAAGGTATGGCCAAGTGTGACCCAGCTCATGAGCATGTTTTAGGATTCTAGGGATTTGCCTGAATACCATTTTTGGCATTTTACCCTAACATGCCCATAGGAAGAGGTGTGGCCAAGTAGCCCAAATGTGTGTGATGTTTACCTTGAAGAGCGGGTTTATGTTGTGTGTTGCTTTGGTGGAAAAGTGGATACAAACGTACACACATTCATAAAACTATTTTAGTCTGGCACACACCCAGAGGAAGAGGTGTGGCCTGGTCCAGGTTGTTCCAAGGGTCATGATGTGTAGCAAATTTCAGGTCTCTTGATTCAACGATTTTCTTTCTAAGTTCCTTTTTCCCCTTTCATTTGCCATGACCCCAAATTTTCCTTTTATTGATTAGATTGATTATTTTGTGCATTTTTTCAATATATCTTAGTAGCCATGGTAACTCTGTAATAGGAGTGTGAGTGCACAGTTTCTCTATCAAGGAGTCATGTCTGCTTATCATTGGATAGTGTTTGGGCACTAGCTGGAGATATCCTGTGATAGTTTTTTCTTAATTCCTCCCTCTTTAAGATGAGGGCAGTCTATCTATGGAGAACAAAAACCAACCCCCCCCCCCCCCCCTCTCTTCCCACTGCAATGTCCCTTATTCGGAGGCTCCACAGTGCAGTAATGTCACTCTCTCCTACACGGGTGGCAGAGGTTAGGTGGAACTAAGTGGAGTTTTAATATTACCTGTAACTTGCTCCTTATTTGGGGAAGCTCTTACCTGTGGCACACAGGTTTATTAACACTTGGGATTGTGGGTGGGGGGGGGGATGACAACATCCACAAATTTTAGATAAAAATGGATTTTTAGCCTGTGTTTACAACTAACTGGTTTTACTGAATTGGACTCAAACCCGAAAGTTGTAAATCATATCGCAACTGTAACCTCATTTAACTGTTTTAAATATTTTTGGCGTGTCCCAAGACATTTTAATATTCTAGAGAAGTACCCTCAATTATTCCATCCTTACCATATTGAAGAAAAGCGATTAATTTGCTGACCTCACTTAGTAAACATTATTATGCACCACAACTTCCTCTAGAACTGTCATTTTGAATGGGATCATGTTACATATTGCAACTTTGTGATCACTCATGAATAAGAAAGTTTGTTGTTTATTCCATGTTTCCCCAAATGGTCCTGTGAGCAATCCCTGAAAATGTCAGGACGATTGGTCCAGGTATCTGGGAGGAGATAGCAAACACAGCCAGAGAAATAGTGAATTATAGTATGATATTATAGTAAATATCTGCCACAGGTCTTAGTGCTAGGACCACCCTTGTTATTCCCACTAATGAATCTGTGTTGGGATGAAATGTCCATATAATTTGTGATTACTTTTGTTGTTGCTGAAATGAATTATTCTGGAGCCATTCATGACTATTAAACTTTCTTACTATTACTAACTGAGTTCACTGCTTCCATGTTTGATTTTTTTTTTTTTTTTTTTTTTTTTTTCTCGCTTAAATTTGGCTGATGTTTATTTATTGAAAAATATTAGTGTGAAATGAAGATCATCCATTGCCCCACCCACCCACGGGGCCAGTTTATGGTCCAATGTGATCCTATCTTTAGCTGTTTTTTTCTACCACTACCTTTTCAAGTGGAAATGGAGGCCGAATGTGGATGCACTTGGTTATGGTGTGCACCTGCATCTATTATTGACCTCCTCCTCCTCCTCCCCCCTCCTCTCATATTTGCTCGGTTCATTATGGCAGACGTAACTTAAGGAACAGGAAAACAATCTTTGTGTTTTATGGAATTGTTTTTGGGCAGTAACATGAGCAACCATTACCAAGTTCAGTGTGATTTGTGAGCATGCCCAGCTGGCATGCAATATTCCAGCTTCATCAGTACCTACCTTCTATAGTAGTTAGTGGGGGTTTTTTGCCTCCTTTCTTCTCAAAAAATATTGAATAATATCCCTAATAATTGCCCGCCCCAAGCAACAATTGTTGACCAGATTCCATTGAATATGTTTTTGCGTGTTGAGTAGAATGAGGAATTATGGAATGTGTCATGTGCATTAACTAGGAGTTGTGGTTTAGCTGGCAGTCAGTGTGATGACCACTGCACTGTTTAAACCTGCTTTCCTAATGATCAGTGACAGTGTCGGTTTAATTTCTCCTATTTAGCAGTACTTTATAGTCACCAGTGTTATTTCTGAGTTTTCGTTGAACTAATAATTACGCATAAACTGATTCAATCCATAATATCACAATTTTCTGCACCAAAAAAAAAGGGAAAAGAAGTGTGGCTTGGTATGCTTTGAGGCTGTATCAAGAGTGTGCCACAGAAACCACAATTGCTGATCTTGCACATCCTTATTTATGTACCGTCTAATTTATATTGGTAAAGGGTCATCTAACTTGTAGTCTGCATGTGTGCAGCTTTGTTTCCTTCATTCATTAATAACTGATCCAATATTATCATTTGTTGTTGTTGTTTTGGGGGGGGGGGGGGTTTATTGCATTTTTTTTTTTAAATCAAATCATTATGAAAGCACTTGTATGAATAGGTGTCAAAGAAAACATAGGTGAATATAGTGATAGAAAGGAAGAACAGTAGAAAGATGATTGAATAAGTGGTTTTTTACACTTCCTGTTTACACCCAAGTTGGACCTAGTGGAAAATTTAGGGTACTGTGAAATTTTTGTTGATGAAATATTTGATGATGTCATGTGAAGCTAAACAGCACCGATGCGTTTTCTGAGATAATTTATTTTGAATGATCCACCTCTGGCCACCATTTTAAAACTTGAAACGGTAACTGACCAATATATACCCAAACCTCAATTGTCCAAAAACATTTTCCACTTATTTCACGGACCAGTCTAATTTTTTCCTTTTAGTGGGGTTGGGTATGGTGTGGTGCATGCATGGCTGAGTAGTTATGCTCTCGGACTAACAACCCCAGAGTTGTGAGTTCAAATCCCAGCCCTGGACAGGAAATTTTCCCGTCTTTCAACATTTTCGGTTCCCACAACAATCCACCCAGTTGTGATGGGGAACTGGGATTTTCTGAGATGCAAATTCACTGACCATGGCTTGTCAATCAGCTAAGGGTTCAGGTGAGACTTTGAGTGCCCACATCCATAAGCTGATAGTTTTGGTCAGTCTTGCGAGCTCCTAGCCTGGCTCCGGGAGTGTCTGCTTAGTGCACAACCACCCTGACTATGTCAAGTGCATGTGCTGTGTGACTACAGGCAGAAAAAATTTGCATTTGTGTGTGTGTCTGTGCATGCACGTGTGTGTTGACACACATATACACCATGTATTACACCACATTATTTAGTCAGGTTGAAGTAGGTTGACATTGATATGCCAGTGTTTGTCCACTTCACTCCACACTTCCCTCTCCTTGGTCTTATGAGTTATATGATTGTAAATAAGACTATTGGATTCTCTAGTTTATTATATTAGAGATTTTGGACAGGAATAAGTGAACAGGCAGATTAGAATGGTTTACCATCAAATTCCATCCCCTCCCCTGCCCATCCATGTTATCCCATATGTTATATTAATAGTCATCATATAATAGAGTATATTGATGGGGCAAAGTGGTAAGGTATGGTTGATACAATACACCATTAGTTTAATAAACTACATTACAGTTATGAATGTTTTCTCTCTACCACTTTAGGTATTGATCGCCTCCTCCAAGAACTCTGCTGTCAAGACGGACTACAATGACGAGACGGCCAGGACACGCCTCTTCATCGTTTGCCCCAAGGATTACACTGAGGAGGAGCTGAAGGGGAAGTTCCTTCACTTTGGGGATTTTGAGTACTGCAACATCATCAGGGATAAGACATCGGGCGAGAGCAAAGGTTTTGGTTATGTCAAGTTTTCAAAGGCCTCCACTGCAGCTAATGCAATGGAAAACTGTGATAAGTCCTTGAAGGCGATACTTGCTGAGCCGAAAGCCGCCAAGTTTGCACGTGAGGCTGCTTCTGCCATGTCTAGGGACCACCAGAAGTATCTCTTCAGGGATACTTTTGGTGGTGGACTAGGCACGTCCAGCCCCACTCACAACGCCTCCATGGATCTCTTTCTCAACCAAGGCTACCCCACCAGCCAGAACACCGGCCCTGCGCCATTAGGTGGTGGTGTGGGGGAATTCCCTCATCCTGCCATGGGCGCCCCCCAACATGAGTCTGGCATTAGCAACCGCCTCTTTGTCATCGTCTCCACCACCGTAGGACAGGAGCACCTGCAGCGCTTGTTCGACCTCGTTCCTGGTCTGGTCATGTGCGACCTGAAGAGGCACTTCAGCACTGGAGACTCCAAGGGTTTTGCATATGTGACTTACACATCAGTCACGGCAGCCATGTACGCCAAGGAGAAACTTCATGGATTTGAGTACCCTCCTGGGACGAAATTGGCAGTGAAATATGCAGACGACCCCCCAAGTCATTTCAACACAAGCCCTACGGCGGAACCAATGTATCCTATGTACAGCTCTGCCCCCCACTCTCCTCTGCGCTCTCCCATGAAGGGGTCTCCAACCAGATCCCTCTCTCCTGTCCGACCAATTGCGAATCCCCAAATGCGACACTCCTTCTCCTCTGATTTTGATGGTCGAGTGTTTTTCATCTGCAACCCACAGCCCCCAGCCGAGCACATCCTGCGGGAAATCTTTGGGCGTTTTGGTATGCTCACCGATGTTTGGATTGTGCGAGGGAAGAATTACGGCTACGCCAAGTTCAACAGCCGTGGTTCTGCTGAAGCTGCCATCACAGCTCTGCATGGAATGGAAGTTTTTGGTGTGAAACTGAAAGTGATGTTGGCTGACCCTCCACCAGAAGAGGGCACCTCCAGGAACAAGCGTCCCCGTATGTGAGCGAAGAGGGTGAAGATTGACCTGTCAACGAAGAGCTGACAGACTTCTCTTTCTTCATCCATCACTAAAAAATTAACCTTTAGTAGAGTGACTCTACAATGACTTATGACATACTGAGCAAACTTATACCTTCTCCCCTATACTTTACTGTACTATACTATACCATACCGTTTACGGTTACACACATTACACCTGATTGCTGTGGACAAGTTGACCAAATTTACCTTTATACGATTTATGGTACTATTTATGAACATAAAATCTAGGTCTGGAGTATACGTACATACATACAGACATGCTCCTTCTGTATGTGTTAACTGACTTGTTTCTGGCATGACGAGAGTGTGGTTACATATGTACAAACCACTCCTGTAACCTATTAATAATTGACTTGTCTGGTGGCTTGGCACTGCATTCGTACTACTTCGAAATTCTGACTACTCCATGGCTTCTAGGGACTGGGGTAGAGATGTCATTCATATTCACATTGCCTTATCAACGTACAGATGGATGATTTGCCTGAATCTTGGGCCTTCATCTAAATTAGTGATTCTCTAAGACTTACTGATTACTCTAGAGGACTGTGGATACCTACAAACCTTGCCTCATCTACGCTTAAATAGACCGACTTGTCTTAGATAGGGACTGGATACTTTCTTACCCTTTTATTATATTAACTGACTTCTCTGGTGTCTTCTGGTGTCTTCTGGTGTCTTCTGGTGTCTTCTGGTGTCTTCTGGTGTCTTCTGGTGTCTTCTGGTGTCTTTGGACTGGGAACATACACACAAAACAAACCACCTTCCCTTCACATGTGCTGACTGCATTTCTGGTGCTGAGGAACTGTGGATATATCCTACTTACGGCTCCCCATCCATGCAAGTTGACTGACTATCTGGCATGCAATAACTGTGGATATAAACATATCCTAAGTTAGCCTCACGTGTAGTATAACCATACTTTTTAGCTTTGCCTCACACGGAACTGATATGTGAATAAGATTTTCTCCATAAATATGGTGAGAGGAGGGGGGAGGGAGATGTAGAGTAAGGTAACATCAAACTCCCTAGGTTATTACTGATCATTACATGCTCCTGGTTGTGTGCTCACTGATCGGTTATTATGTCTTCCTGGTCATTATGTGCCCATAATTGATTGTGTGCTGGTTGTTATTTGCTCCTAGTCGTTCTTTACGTGCCTCCTAATTGGTTGTTACATGCCCTTTTGTCGTAGTGTGCTCCTAGTCATTATGAGATCCTGTTCATTATGTGCTCCTAGTTGTTCATTATGTGCCTTCTAATTGGTTGTTATATGCTCCTAATTGGTCGTTATGATATGCTCATAATTCACCATGTGCTCCTGTTCATTATGTGCCCCTAGTTGTTAGAGCTAGTCCTTTGTTACATGCCTCCTAATTGGTCCTTGTGCTCATAATTGGTCCCTAATTGGTTGTTATGTGTTCATAATTGGTCATTATGTCTTCATAATTGTCATAATTGGTTAGTGTGCTCTTGTTCATTATGTGCTCCGAGTCGTTCTTCACGTGCCTCCTAATTGGTTGTTTATGCTCATAATTCATCATGTGCTCATAATTTGTCCCTCCTAATTGGTCGTTATGTAATCATAATTGGTCGTTCTGTCATAATTGGTCATTCTGTCATAATTGGTTGTTACATGCTAGTAATTCATTTTGTCCTGTGCTTCTAATTGGTCGTTATGTGGTTGTTATGTGTCTCCTAATTAGTCGATATGTGCTCTGAGTCATTCGTTACATGCCTCCTAATTGATTATTTGTGCTCATTTTGTTGTGCTCATTTTGTTGTGCTCATTTTATTGTGCTCATTATTCGCCCCTCCTATTGGTCGTTATGTGCTCATAATTGGTTGTTATGTGATCATAATTGGTCTTTCTGTCCTCTAATTGGTTGTTCTGTCCTCCTAATTAGTCATTACATGCTATGTAATTTGTTCTGTCCTGTGCTTCTATTGGTTGTTATGTGCTCCTGATCACTATTTGCTCCTGGTTGTCATTTGCCCCTGATTGGTCATAGAGTGCTCCTAGTTGTTATGTGTTACTAATATATTATATGCTCCTGATTGATCAGAACATGCTCCTGGCTCGTGGTCATTATGTGCTGATCATTGTGAGCTGGTCGTTCTGTGCTCCTGGTCATTGTGAGCTGGTCGTTCTGTGCTCCTGGTCATTGTGAGCTGGTTGTTCTGTGCTCCTGGTCATTGTAAGCTGATCGTTCTGTGCTCCTGGTCATTGTGAGCTGGTCGTTCTGTGCTCCTGGTCATTGTGAGCTGATCGTTCTGTGCTCCTGGTCGTTCTGTGCTCCTGGTCGTTCTGTGCTCCTGGTCGTTGTGAGCTGGTCGTTCTGTGCTCCTGGTCATTGTGAGCTGGTCGTTATGTGCTCCTGGTCATTATAGAATATCGTGCCACTTTCATTTGAGTTGATGTAGACATGTGACTTGTGCTCTGAGAACAAATAGACAAACAAGCTAATACAATTTATGCCATTGTATGTAGTTGTATTCTGCTATATATTTTTTATATTACTGATTGATGATATATTTTTGTGTTAATATGATGGATACGACATGGTTAATGGGTGTTTTTTTTCATGTGCATATAATATGGTTTAATAAAAATAGTTTGATTGGTGTTTCTTATCTTCTGAGTGTCAAGTTTATGGACTAGCTCATCTTTCTTATGACCATCAGATCCTAATCAAGAAGCACAGATATTTAACAAAATTGGTTTGGCTATTATTAATATTTCAATTTACTTGTATTCCAATAAAGGAAAAGAAAAATGATTACCAAAGAGCTCAGCATTTATGCCTGGTAACTGTGCTATATCAAAGTAAGTGCCATATATCATTGCCCCCTCCCTCCCAAAAGAGTTGGGAGGAAGGGATAGAGTAGGTGACAGAATAGTTGTTTGGTAGTTTGTTCTATTTTCTCTTTAGATTTAGTTCAATTTGACAACAACAAAAACCAATAAGATAATAATATACTTATATATTGAAATACACATAAAAGTACAATAATTTCCAATTCAGTTCATTTGTTTTCTTGGTAACTACTATCAGGATATTGGGCCTAAAGGGCTCAAATTTTCATGGTTTGATGGGTACCCTGAGGGAATTATAAGGAAGTTTGGTAAATATCGGAGTAAAGCCCATGCGGAGGTAAAGGGTCACTTAGGTCTGACACTGTTGATAGAGCAACCTCTTGCTTCGACCTTATGCTGATGAGTTCATGAGGGGTTTTTTCTTCTTTTTTTTTCTCAAAATTTCCTAGTTGGGGTCACAATTCTAGGCCTGAGTAAACCATACCACTTGCTACAAACCACAATTATGTAGACATGCATGGTCAGCAAAATTGTGCTCAATTCACATCCAGTTTCTTTCCTCCCCCCCCCCCCCCCTTCTTTTTGAGCACAAGAGAAATGGCTCAATTTCATGCATGAGAACCAGTCACCAAGCTACATTATGGATACTACAAACCACAATTATATAAACACATTCTAAGTTGGGTCTGCAAAACCTATGCCCAAATCCATTTCCTTTTCTTTACATTTCTTCTGAGTCCTGTAGGACCAATTGGATAAAATATTTTTGTTCTCTCCCTCCATGGGGT
>OZ017788.1:2674500-2733227 GCA_963969325.1 Lycopodina hypogea
AGAGAGAGAGAGAGAGGGAGGGAGGGAGGGAGGGGGGAGAGAGAGAGAGATGTCGGCGTTGTCTGGGAAAATGGTATGGTTTGGTAAGGTGTGACCACCTTGCCTCCCACGAGTTGCTAGGGAACATTTTCTCTGAATCCTCCTTATTTTAGAGGAGTCCTGAAGGTGTGTGAACAGTAATGAATGCTGCTGGAGATAATTCCCAGCCTCCCTCTTTGGGTCTACAGCAGCCTCAAGGTCCCGGTGGAGCTACTGAAAGCCAGAAGCCCAACTGCGACGTCCCTCCCTTCTCGAGGGTGTTCGTAGTTTGTAGCCGTAACCATAAAGAAGATGATATTAAGCGTGCTTTTGAACCGTTTGGTATTGTGGAAGATGTCTGGATGGTGAAGGACAGAATGACTAAGGAAAGCAAAGGAATTTGTTATGTCAAATATGACAAAGCCTCTTCTGCTGCTCTGGCCATTGAGTCGTTAGATGGAACAGTCATTGGAGATGAAATTAAACCAGTCAAGGTGTGTTATCTTTTGTTTTTGTCTTATCACTCAAATATCTGCTTATCCCTAAGTCCTAGCTCAATATCTGTTCTTCTCAAGATCAGCTGAATCATTGAAGTTGATAACTATTTGTGGACTGCAGTCACATGAGCTTAGTTTCTTTAAATATGGTCTAGTTTGGGTTAAATAGCCATAACTTGCTCATTTTAGTACCACTTGTTCTGTTCTCCAGAGTGATTGTATGGTATAATATTCTCTTTATAATTAACTAGCAGACATACTGTCATTGCCCGGAATATAATGACATGCTCATATGAGAAGGTATGGCCAAGTGTGACCCAGCCCATGAGCATGTTTTAGGATTCTAGGGATTTGCCTGAATACCATTTTTGGCATTTTACCCTGACATGCCCATAGGAAGAGGTGTGGCCAAGTAGCCCAAATGTGTGTGATGTTTACCTTGAAGAGCGGGTTTATGTTGTGTGTTGCTTTGGTGGAAAAGTGGATACAAACGTACACACATTCATAAAACTATTTTAGTCTGGCACACACCCAGAGGAAGAGATGTGGCCTGGTCCAGGTTGTTCCAAGGGTCATGATGTGTATGTGTATAGCAAATTTCAGGTCTCTTGATTCAACGATTTTCTTTCTAAGTTCCTTTTTCCCCTTTCATTTGCCATGACCCCAAATTTTCCTTTTATTGATTAGATTGATTATTTTGTGCATTTTTTCAATATATCTTAGTAGCCATGGTAACTCTGTAATAGGAGTGTGAGTGCACAGTTTCTCTATCAAGGAGTCATGTCTGCTTATCATTGGATAGTGTTTGGGCACTAGCTGGAGATATCCTGTGATAGTTTTTCTTAATGAAGGCAGTCTATCTATGGAGAACAAAAACCAACCCCCCCCCCCCCCTTCCCACTGCAATGTCCCTTATTTGGAGGCTCCACAGTGCAGTAATGTCACTCTCTCCTACACGGGTGGCAGAGGTTAGGTGCAACTAAGTGGAGTTTTAATGTTACCTGTAACTTGCTCCTTATTTGGGGAAGCTCTTACCTGTGGCACACAGGTTTATTAACACTTGGGATTGTGGGTGGGGGGGATTACAACATCCACAAATTTTAGATAAAAATGGATTTTTAGCCTGTGTTTACAACTAACTGGTTTTACTGAATTGGACTCAAACCCGAAAGTTGTAAATCATATCGCAACTGTAACCTTATTTAACTGTTCTAAATATTTTTGGCGTGTCCCAAGACATTTTAATATTCTAGAGAAGTACCCTCAATTATTCCATCCTTACCATATTGAAGAAAAACGATTAATTTGCTGACCTCACTTAGTAAACATTATTATGCACCACAACTTCCTCTAGAACTGTCATTTTGAATGGGATCATGTTACATATTGCAACTTTGTGATCACTCATGAATAAGAAAGTTTGTTGTTATTCCATATTTCCCCAAATGGTCCTGTGAGCAATCCCTGAAAATGTCAGGACGATTGGTCCAGGCATCTGGGAGGAGATAGCAAGCATACAGCCAGAGAAATAGTGATTATAGTATGATATTATAGTAAATATCTGCCACAGGTCCCACTAATGAATCTGTGTTGGGATGAAATGTCCATATTATTTGTGATTACTTTTGTTGTTGCTGAAATGAATTATTCTGGAGCCATTCGTGACTATTAAACTTCTAACTATTACTAACTGAGTTCACTGCTTCCATGTTTGATTTTATTTTTTTAATTTTTTTTTTCTCGCTTAAATTTGGCTGATGTTTATTTATTGAAAAATATTAGTATGAAATGAAGATCATCCATAGCCCCACCCACCCACCCACCCACGGGGCCAGTTTATGGTCCAATGTGATCCTATCTTTAGTTGTTTTTTTCTACCACTACCTTTTCAAGTGGATATGGAGGCCGAATGTGGATGCACTTGGTCATGGTGTGCACCTGCATCTATTATTGACCTCCTCCTCCCCCCTCCTCATTTTTGCTCGGTTCATGATGGCAGACATAGCTTGAGGAACAGGAAAACAATCTTTATGTTTTATGGAATTGTTTTTGGGCAGTAACATGAGCAACCATTACCAAGTTCAGCGTGATTTGCGAGCATGCCCAGCTGGCATGCAATATTCCAGCTTCATCAGTACCTACCTTCTATAGTAGTTAGTGGGGGGGGGGGGTTTTGCCTCCTTTCTTCTCAAGAAATATTGAATAATATCCCTAATAATTCCCCCCCCCCCCCCCCAAGCAACAATTGTTGACCAGATTCCATTGAATATGTTTTTACGTGTTGAGTAGAATGAGGAATTATGGAATGTGTCATGTGCATTGACTAGGAGTTGTGGTTTAGCTGGCAGTCAGTGTGATGACCACTGCACTGTTTAAACCTGCTTTCCTAATGATCAGTGACAGTGTCAGTTTAATTTCTCCTATTTAGCAGTACTTAATAGTCACCAGTGTTATTTCTGAGTTTTCGTTGAACTAATAATTACACATAAACTGATTCAATCCATAATATCACAATTTTCTGCACCAAAAAAAAAAGAGAAAAGAAGTGTGGCTTGGTATGTTTCGAGGCTGCATTAAGAGTGTGCCACAGAAACCACAATTGCTGATCTTGCACATCCTTATTTATGTACCGTCTAATTTATATTGGTAAAGGGTCATCTAACTTGTAGTCTGCATGTGTGCAGCTTCTTTTCCTTCATTCATTAATAACTGATCCAATATTATCATTTGTTGTTGTTGTTGTTTTTGGGGGTGGGGGGGGGGGTTATTGCATTTTTTTTTTTTATCTAAAATCATTATGAAAGCACTTGTATGAATAGGTGTCAAAGAAAACATAGGTGAATATAGTGATAGAAAGGAAGAACAGTAGAAAGAGGATTGAATAAGTGGTTTTTTACACTTCCTGTTTACACCCAAGTTGGACCTAGTGAAGAATTTAAGGTACTGTGAAATTTTTGTTGATGAAATAATTGATGATGTCATGTGAAGCTAAACAGCACCGATGCGTTTTCTGAGATAATTTATTTTGAATGATCCACCTCTGGCCACTATTTTAAAACTTGAAATGGTAACTGACCAATATATACCCAAACCTCAATTGTCCAAAAACATTTTCCACTTATTTCACGGACCAGTCTAATTTTTTCCTTTTAGTGGGGTTGGGTATGGTGTGGTGCATGCATGGCTAAGTAGTTATGCTCTCGGACTAACAGCCCCAGAGTTGTGAGTTCAAATCCCAGCCCTGGACAGGAAATTTTCCCGTCTTTCAACATTTTTGGTTCCCACAACAATCCACCCAGTTGTGATGGGGAACTGGGATTTTCTGAGATGCAAATTCACTGACCATGGCTTGTCAATCAGCTAAGGGTTCAGGTGAGACTTTGAGTGCCCACATCCGTAAGCTGATAATTTTGGTCAGTCTTGCGAGCTCCTAGCCTGGCTCCAGGAGTGTCTGCTTAGTGCATGTCAGAGCCACCGAGATTACTCCCAGTGACTCTGCCTGTGACAAGGCAGGGAACAAGTAAAGGACATCAAGAAGTTAATAATAAGAAGGCAGGGAACAAGTAAAGGACATCAAGAAATTAATAATAAGAAAGAGAATAAAGAAATTAATAAGAAAGATAATAACAAAGTTAATTAAGATAGCTAATTGAGATAATGTGTTATGGGTTTCCGATGAAGGAAATTGATTATGAGAACAAAGAAAACGAAGTGGTTACAATAAACTCATTTGGCCCCCGAATGGTCTGACTATATAAAGACATAACTAAACTGTTGAGAGGGTGAAAAATATCCATGTTGTAACTGAAAGTGTGATATTGAATATTGAATATTGGAAAGATCATTGTTATTTAATACTATCTATTTTGAAGTGAGACAGGGTGTGTGAACCTACTGTTGGCTACTTATAACCACAGTAGGTAGCCTTAGTTAATACTATAACAACTGGTGATTAACTAGGGAGCGGGGCAGCTATCCTAGTTTGCAGAAAATATTAGCTGAAGTAGGAGTAGCTCGCTCACAGTGCACAACCACCCTGACTATGTCAAGTGCATGTGCTGTGTGACTACAGGCAGAAAAAATTTGCATTTGTGTGTGTGTGTGTCTGTGCATGCACATGTGTGTTGACACACACATACACCATGTATTACACCACTTTATTTGGTCAGGTTGAAGTAGGTTGACATTGATATGCCAGTGTTTGTCCACTTCACTCCACACTTCCATCTCCTTGATCTTATGAGTTATATGATTATAAATAAGACTATTGGATTCTCTAGTTTATTATATTAGAGATTTTGGACAGGAATAAGTGAACAGGCAGATCAGAATGGTTTACCATCAAATTCCATCCCCTCCCCTGCCCATCCATGTTATCCCATATATTATATTAATAGTCATCATATAGTAGAGTGTATTGATGGGGGCAAAGTGGTAAGGTATGGTTGGTACAATACACCATTAGTTTAATAAACTACATTACAGTTATGAATGTTTTCTCTCTACCACTTTAGGTATTGATCGCCTCCTCAAAGAACTCTGCTGTCAAGACGGACTACAATGACGAGACTGCCAGGACACGCCTCTTCATCGTTTGCCCCAAGGATTACACTGAGGAGGAGCTGAAGGGGAAGTTCATTCACTTCGGGGATTTTGAGTACTGCAACATCATCAGGGATAAGACATCGGGCGAGAGCAAAGGTTTTGGTTATGTCAAGTTTTCAAAGGCCTCCACTGCAGCTAATGCAATGGAAAACTGTGATAAGTCCTTGAAGGCGATACTTGCTGAGCCTAAAGCCGCCAAGTTTGCACGTGAGGCTGCTTCTGCCATGTCTAGGGACCACCAGAAGTATCTCTTTAGGGATACTTTTGGTGGTGGACTAGGCACATCCAGCCCCACTCACAACGCCTCCATGGATCTCTTTCTCAACCAAGGCTACCCTACCAGCCAGAACACCGGCCCTGCGCCATTAGGTGGTGGTGTGGGGGAATTCCCTCATCCTGCCATGGGTGCCCCCCAACATGAGTCTGGCATTAGCAACCGCCTCTTTGTCATCGTCTCCACCACCGTGGGACAGGAGCACCTGCAGCGCTTGTTCGACCTCGTTCCTGGTCTGGTCATGTGCGACCTGAAGAGGCACTTCAGCACTGGAGACTCCAAGGGTTTTGCATATGTGACTTACACATCAGTCACGGCAGCCATGTACGCCAAGGAGAAACTTCATGGATTTGAGTACCCTCCTGGGACGAAATTGGCAGTGAAATATGCAGACGACCCCCCAAGTCATTTCAACACAAGCCCTACGGCGGAACCAATGTATCCTATGTACAGCTCTGCCCCCCACTCTCCTCTGCGCTCTCCCATGAAGGGGTCTCCAACCAGATCCCTCTCTCCTGTCCGACCAATTGCGAATCCCCAAATGCGACACTCCTTCTCCTCTGATTTTGATGGTCGAGTGTTTTTCATCTGCAACCCACAGCCCCCAGCCGAGCACATCCTGCGGGAAATCTTTGGGCGTTTTGGTATGCTCACCGATGTTTGGATTGTGCGAGGGAAGAATTACGGCTACGCCAAGTTCAACAGCCGTGGTTCTGCTGAAGCTGCCATTACAGCTCTGCATGGAATGGAAGTTTTTGGTGTGAAACTGAAAGTGATGTTGGCTGACCCTCCACCAGAAGAGGGCACCTCCAGGAACAAGCGTCCCCGTATGTGAGCGAAGAGGGTGAAGATTGACCTGTCAACGAAGAGCTGACAGACTTCTCTTTCTTCATCCATCACTAAAAAATTAACCTTTAGTAGAGTGACTCTACAATGACTTATGACATACTGAGCAAACTTATACCTACTCCCCTATACTTTACTGTACTATACTATACCATACCGTTTACGGTTACACACATTACACCTGATTGCTGTGGACAAGTTGACCAAATTTACCTTTATACGATTTATGGTACTATTTATGAACATAAAATCTAGGTCTGGAGTATACGTACATACATACAGACATGCTCCTTCTGTATGTGTTAACTGACTTGTTTCTGGCATGACGAGAGTGTGGTTACATATGTACAGACCACTCCTGTAACCTATTAATAATTGACTTGTCTGGTGGCTTGGCACTGTGCATTCGTACTTTTTCGAAATGCTGACTACTCCATGGCTTCTAGGGACTGGGGTAGAGATGTCATTCATATTCACATTGCCTTATCAATGTACAGATGGATGATTTGCCTGAATCTTGGGCCTTTATCTAAATTAGTGATTCTCTAAGACTTACTGATTACTCTCGAGGACTGTGGATACCTACAAACCTTGCCTCATCTACACTTAAATAGACCGACTTGTCTTAGATAGGGACTGGATACTTTCTTACCCTTTTATGATACTAACTGACTTCTCTGGTGTCTTCGGACTGGGAACATACACACAAAACAAACCACCTTCCCTTCATATGTGCTGACTGCATTTCTGGTGCTGAGGAATTGTGGATATATCCTACTTACGGCTTCCCATCCATGCAAGTTGACTGACTATCTGGCATGCAATAACTGTGGATATAAACATCCCTAAGTTAGCCTCACGTGTAGTATAACCATACTTCTTAGCTTTGCCTCACACGGAACTGATATGTGAATAAGATTTTCTCCATAAATATGGTGAGAGGAGGGGGGAGGGAGATGATAGAGTAAAGTAACATCAAACTCCCTAGGTTATTACTGATCATTACATGCTCCTGGTTGTGTGCTCACTGATCGGTTATTATGTCTTCCTGGTCATTATGTGCCCTTAATTGATTGTGTGCTGGTTGTTATTTGCTCCTAGTCGTTCCTTACTTGCCTCCTAATTGGTTGTTACGTGCCCTTTTGTCGTAGTGTGCTCCTAGTCATTATGAGATCCTGTTCATTATGTGCTCCTAGTCGTTCATTATGTGCCTCCTAATTGGTTATGTGCTCCTAATTGGTCCCTAATTGGTCGTTATGATATGCTCATAATTCACCATGTGCTCCTGTTCATTATGTGCCCCTAGTTGTTAGAGCTAGTCCTTTGTTACATGCCTCCTAATTGGTCGTTGTGCTCATAATTGGTCCCTAATTGGCTGTTATGTGTTCATAATTGGTCATTATGTCTTCATAATTGATTATTGTGTGCTCTTGTTCATTATGTGCTCCGAGTCGTTCTTCATGTGCCTCCTAATTGGTTGTTTATGCTCATAATTCATCATGTGCTCATAATTTGTCCCTCCTAATTGGTCGTTATGTAATCATAATTGGTCGTTCTGTCATAATTGGTCGTTCTGTCATAATTGGTCGTTCTGTCATAATTGGTTGTTACATGCTAGTAATTCATTTTGTCCTGTGCTTCTAATTGGTCGTTATGTGGTTGTTATGTGTCTCCTAATTAGTCGATATGTGCTCTGAGTCATTCGTTACATGCCTCCTAATTGGTTATTTGTGCTCATTTTGTTGTGCTCATTTTGTTGTGCTCATTTTGTTGTGCTCATAATTCGCCCTTCCTATTGGTCATTATGTGCTCATAATTGGTTGTTATGTGATCATAATTGGTCTTTCTGTCCTCTAATTGGTTGTTCTGTCCTCCTAATTAGTCATTACATGCTATGTAATTTGTTTCTGTCCTGTGCTTCTATTGGTTGTTATGTGCTCCTGATCGCTATTTACTCCTGGTTGTCATTTGCCCCTGATTGGTCATAGAGTGCTCCTAGTTGTTGTGTTACTAATATATTATATGCTCCTGATTGATCGGAACATGCTCCTGGCTCGTGGTCATTATGTGCTGATCATTGTGAGCTGGTCGTTCTGTACTCCTGGTCATTGTGAGCTGGTCTTTCTGTGCTCCTGGTCATTGTGAGCTGGTCGTTCTGTGCTCCTGGTCATTGTGAGCTGGTCGTTCTGTGCTCCTGGTCGTTCTGTGCTCCTGGTCATTGTGAGCTGGTCGTTCTGTACTCCTGGTCATTGTGAGCTGATCGTTCTGTGCTCCTGGTCATTGTGAGCTGGTTGTTCTGTGCTCCTGGTCATTGTGAGCTGGTCGTTATGTGCTCCTGGTCATTATAGAATATCATGCCACTTTCATTTGAGTTGATGTAGACATATGACTTGTGCTCTGAGAACAAATAGACAAACAAGCTAACACAATTTATGCCATTGTATGTAGTTTTATTCTGCTATGTATTTTTTATATTACTGATTGATGATATATTTTTGTGTTAATATGATGGATACGACATGGTTAATGGGTTGTTGTTGTTTTTCATGTGCATATAATATGGTTCAATAAAAAATATTGTTTGATTGGTATTTCTTGTCTTCTGAGTGTCAAGTTTATGGACTAGCTCATCATTCTTATGATTATCAGATCCTAATCAAGAAGCACAGATATTTAACAAAATTGGTTTGGCTATTATTAATATTTCAGTTTACTTGTATTCCAATAAAGGAAAAGAAAAATGATTACCAAAGAGCTCAGCATTTATGCCTGGTAACTGTGCTATTTCAAAGTAAGTGCCATGTATCATTGCCCCCTCCCTCCCAAAAGAGTTGGGAGGAAGGGATAGAGTAGGTGACAGAATAGTTGTTTGGTAGTTTGTTCTATTTTCTCTTTAGATTTAGTTCAATTTGACAACAACAAAAACCAATAAGATAATAATACACTTATATATTGAAATACACATAAAAGTACAATAACTTCCAATTTAGTTCATTGTTTGCTTGGTAACTACTATCAGGATATTGGGCCTAAAGGGCTCAAATTTTCATGGTTTGATGGGTACCCTGGGGGAATTATAAGGAAGTTTCGTGAATATCGGAGTAAAGCCCATGCAGAGGTAAAGGGTCACTTAGGTCTGACAGTGTTGATAGAGCAACCTCTTGCTTCGACCTTACGCTGATGAGTTCATGAGAGGTTTTTTTCTTTTTTTTTCTCTCAAAATTTCCTAGTTGGGGTCACAATTCTAGGCCTGAGTAAACCATACCACTTACTACAAACCACAATTATGTAAACAAACCACAATTATGTAAACATGCATGGTCAGCAAAATTGTATTCAATTCACATCCAGTTTCTTTCCCCCCCCCCCCCCCCCCCCCCTTCTTTTTGAGCATGAGAGAAATGGCTCAATTTCATGCATGAGAACCAGTCACCAAGCTACATTATGGATACTACAAACCACAATTATATAAACACATTCTAAGTTGGGTCTGCAAAACCTATGCCCAAATCCATTTCCTTTTATTTACATTTCTTCTGAGTCCTGTAGGACCAATTGGATAAGACATTTTTGTTCTCTCCCTCCATGGGGTTGCTATTTTTCTAATAAATTATAATTTTCCAAATTCCCCCCCCCCCCCCCCCCCCCCCCAAACAAAAAGTTCTCATGGCCAACTTGAGTCCATTTGCATCCTGTATCACCAAAAATGTTTGCCATATTTCCTGCAAACTTTCTGGACAGCGGTGTGAAAATTTTTTTTTTGAAATTTCATTGTTTTGGACACATACTGGGAAGATCATAACTATCTCTTTTTTTCCTTCCTTTCCTTTCCTTTCCTTCCCTTTTTTTTTTTTTTTTTTTTTTTTTTTTGTTAAATTAATCATTTTCTAATATATTTGTTTATAGATATATATTTATTTGTTTGCTTGTTTGTTGTTTTTTTTGTGGTGGTTTTCATTATACCTAGGAAGAGTGGGGTTGGGTGGGGGGGGGGGGGGGGACTTGAGTTTGTAATTTCAAAATTTTTAACTTAGCAAGGATACTTGGGTGGTGAGGGGTCGTACTTGCGTTAAAACTTAGCTGGAATTTTAAGCCAAAGCCAATTTATTTTTCAAAATTGGACTCTCACGTGACCGCAACTTAATTACCATACCAGGACAAGTCCACACTTTTCCACATCGGAGGAATTGCTATGTCGAAGTCTTGCTGTGTTTGTGGAGAGGGGAAAGAAAGGAAAGATAATGTCCTGTTCAACTGCAAGGGTCATGGCTGTGATGTCACTGTTCACCAAGGTATGCTTGATTCTGTGTTGTTCCTTTTTGTTGAGGAGGGGGAAGTTAGTGGAAATAGTTACCTCAAAATAACTTCAGGAGAATCAGTACTTATAAAATTATAAACTTTGCTAATCAGACCTTCCTGATAGAATGATTACCTTCGTCAAAAAATACTGAAGGACTGTGGGAAAGATAAAGTATTTTAAATATAATATAACAAAATTGGGGGGGGGGAGGGAAGATACTAGAGGACAGATCACTTTGAAGATATTGACTACTGGTAGGATTAACTATCACTCACTCTTAGGGTACTAGGGTTTGGATTTGAGGCACTGTGTCCCATCCTGTGTCTTGGCATGGATCTCCAGGTCTCACTATTTATTTACCAAGTCACACAGGTTTCCTAATTATTATTTTTCTTCTTTTCTTTATAAATGAAGAATATAGCAATAAAATAGAAGTAATGATTTTTTTTTAAATGTCTGTGTGTGTGGTGTGTGTATATTCCTTCAATTTGGAAGCTGCAGAGCTATCAAAATAATGGAAATCAAGCTATGGGGAGAGTGGTGAGGTTTGTTAATTTTAATCATTAAACATGGGGGGGGGGGGGGGAATGGCATTGGTCCGGATGTAATGAAATCATGGAAGGGATAACAAAAATTAGCTTCAGGGGGGAAAAAGTAGAGAGGAAGTTAAGCACCAAATAGTAACCTAGTGTTGATATTGATGCACAAATATTCCTCTATAACCGAAAATAAAATAGCATAAGATTGTGGTGAAACACTGGCTTTCTAAGGAGGTGTGTTGGTGACAATCACAATCGCTATTCTTTAAGAAAAAAAATAGTTGACAAATTTCTAATAACATTTGAATCTGGAATAAGGACCTACATTACTTGGTCAACATTACTTGGTCAAGTGAGGACTAATTGTTCACAGAAGAGGAGAGAGAAGGAAGTACAGCAGACTGTCAGTTATCCGAACTAGTTGGGACCAGAGGGGTTTGGATACATGGAGGTGCCCCCATATTGCTCCAATTAGAACAATTAACACAACTGTATTGGTATATTGCAGTTTATTATTATTTTTTCCTCTATTCTTTTTTTATCAATGAAATGCATTCTGGAAAGACTGATAGTATTGTGGACTGTTGATTTCTCAGTAGTCAACATGAACTGGGTGAACTGATGTGGGAAGATGTTGAAGGACAGGAAAATTTTCCTGTCAATGCTAGGTTTGAACTCACAACACACGGGTTGTTAATCCAAGAGCATAACTACTCAGCCACCACACACAGCCCATTGCTCACTAGATGGTAATGGTGAACTCCTTGGAGAAAAGCAGCTGCAGTATTCCCAGAATGGTTACTTGGCTCTCTTTTTTGTTCTGACCTGCTTGTTTTGTTGTGGGTGTGGTTTCAAGTGTTATTCAGTTAACTGACGTGTTTGGTTAACTGGAGTTCAGGTAGCTGCTTCCTACTGTATATGAAGTGATAGCTTGCATAAATATCTCCATATTTTTGGTCTAATCTTCAGTTGTTGTTTTTTTAAATAAAGATCATCAAATATTTAGTGTGCCCTAAGGGTGCTTGACTAGTATGCTAGACCATTGGGAATACAAGCAAGACTGCTAATCTTGACAGGAAACATTTTGCATGATAAATGTGGTCTCTCAAGAGAGGTGGTCTTCTAACAGAGGGGGGTCCCCTCAAAAGGGAGCTACCCATAAGTCATTTAACCACGACAAGTGTCAGTTTGTGTTTCATATCACCTTCAACTGTAGAATACAACAGAAGAAATCTTGTTTTGTTTGTTTGATGACTCATTCTCTAATATGTGCACATCAATTTGAATTAGTTATTATAGTAAGACTAGAAAACTGCTCCTCCTACGGATGGAGACAACAGCCCTAGCCCTGCCCCTCCTGAAAGATATTTTAGCATGGCAACCATCCTATGAACGGACAACAAAGACCTCTTCATATAATTGTAGATCTGTTGTTTGCTATCTCATCCCAGATGCTTGGGCCTACAGGGCTAAAAATGAATTAAAGAAAAAGAGCTGGAAGTGGTTAGGGCACAGTGTTGCTGATGTATGTGTTTACTCAATTGTAGTAAGTGGGGTGGTTTATTCAGGCCTAGAATTGTGACCACAACCAGGACATTTTGGGGAAAGATAGCCCCACAGGCAGAGTTTTGCTCTGATCTTCACCAAACTTCCTTATAACCACCCCAGTGAGACCCTCTTTGAACCCTGTATATTTTAGTCCTTTAGGCCCAATCGTCTGGGAGGAGTTAGTGAACAAACCAATTTTCACCAAACTTTGTTATAACATCTCAAGGGTGACCCCACATCAAACCCTGAAAATTTGAGCCCTTTAGGCCCAACAATCTGAGAGTAGTTACAGGACAAACAAACTAATTGAGAATTATAGTAAGAGTAGCGCTCATTATTACAATGCTGCAGTATATCGTTGTCCAGTGCTGGTAATTTCTATTTGACTTCTGCTTCACATTAAAAGTAAATTAATAGTTTAGCTGTTAGGTACATTTTAATTATTTATCTATTAAATAAAGATCATCAAATATTTATTTTGCATGTGTGACCATTACGAGGGATGTGCTTTAATTAGAATGTGCCATTAACTTTCAGGTTGCTATGGCATAGTGAGTGTGCCTACTGGCCTCTGGTTCTGCAGGAAGTGCGAGTCCCAAGAGAGAGCAGCTCGAGTGGTAAGTAGTTATTGTCTATCTCCAGACAAGCAGCAGTCCCCCTCTTGAGAGACTCCTCTATTGAAAGACACCCTCTCTGGAGAGACCACATTTTTCGTGCAAAATGTTGTATTTGCTGTATAAACTTACCTCTATTGTAAGACCACCTCTCTTGTAAGACCACCTCTCTTGTAAGACCGGTTTTTCTCACCACTAACCTGTGGGTGGGAATGGGGAAGTGTTAATCACTTACGATATCAGAAAACCTCAACATATTATTATAAGATGTATGTATGAGATTTTATCTAACACGGGTGCATTTGGAATAAATTTATTTCAAATATGTATTTGAAATACAAAATTCGTATTTAGTATTTGTATTTAAATACTCCAACAAAAAAAAGTAATTGTATTTATATTTGTAATTTGTGTCTCAATGTATTTGCATTTTGAAAATACTTTTTACTTCAAAATATTTTTCTTTTTTGTGGTGGGGCGAACCAATAAGTTTCACACTCATGGGCCTTGACATTACACAATCCCCCCACATGCAAGTTGTATTCAGTGTGTCATGCTATCAATATAACATTTTTCTGTTAAGAATATTCAACTGCTACTGTATGCCCTGACCACAGTGCTTCATATATCTCATAAATAAGCTCTGAAAGAACAAGTTTAAAAAATTTAAAAAATAAAAAATAAATAAATTTAAAAAAAAAAATTGTATTTCTAAAATTATTTCCAATGAAAGTATTTTGTATTTAAATACTTTTTAGAGAGCATTTTGCCCATGTTTGGGTTTTATGCTGAAGTAGAGAGTAATTTTTCCTTCCATTTTTACAATATGCTAGCCGAGACCCACCACCCAAAGGGCAGCGCCCTCATCCGTAAAGTCACATGATAGTCATGTTATGTCACATGATAATCATGTGATGTCACAGATTGCCATGTGAGAAGTGCACAGACAAGTGGGAGACAGAATTTTCAAAATGGAATCAAAATGATAGGTAAGGTTGATGAACCACCATCCTTTCATAACCACCCTTTACCCACCTTGAACAAGTGGGAGTGAATAGGCAATGTCAGACTAAATTTGTGTTTGATTGTGTTAACTAGTGCCAGCTGCCTATGCAAGTTGTATGGGTACAGAATGTGTATTTTTTTGTGGTCCATTTTGACCTGGCAACTGTTATTTACATAGATCACCTAGGAGTGTTTTGCTTGACACTTGTGTGGTAAAGGGTAAGTTGTGTTGACATTGCTGTGGCATGCGCTAATTACATAGCAAAGGAACTGTGATGCAAACAATGGTGGCTCAGTGTATGCACACCCTTCACCACCACTCTTGAATGGCATTCTGTAGCTAAGAGTTCATCTATCACTTGTCTCCATGAAAGGTGGCGTGTCCATGTGTGTTTCTGTTTGTTAGACAACTAGTAGCTTCATAATTTATAGTCTATCACGTTAATGAAAATATCCACACTTTTTTTCTTTTTTTTTAATGATTCTAAGTTCGCAAGATTGACAAACTCGTTCTTAATAAATCTGGAGTTCATAGAGTTGCAGGCCAGATGGTAGATGGAGTCTGCAAGGTTGACGATTGCTGGGCCTGCTGGAATCTAGAAGAAACCATTAATTCTGTTTAATTTTTCCGGTCATTTTTTCAGAACAAAAATGTTTCTATCACATTATCTGGGGCCATAGGAACACTCATGCCAAGGGGTCATCAGGATTGGTCACATGACCCCCCCCCCCCCCCCACACACACACACACACACACACACACCCAACCCCCTGTGGTGATTTATTATTGTGTTACCGTTTGAGAGTTCTTCCTTTAATGGTTCCATAAAAAGAAATCTGCTTTTCTACATCAGATGAAATATTCTTGTTCCTTAACATTGCATTAGTTAATGTAAGAAACTAATTTGAAGGCCTCTTTTGTCTCTGAGGTAACAGCAAATTTGACTGTGAATAGGCTCTAAGCTATGACAGCTCTCACTTAATTCTTTTCTCTAGACCACTCAATGCTAGGGCAGATGTAGTCGTAACACAACAGCATCCAAGTCATGGGCACTTAAACCATTAGTTGTGCTCTGACATTATTACACTTTAATAGAACTTTCCTATTAATTTGGCCTTAAGTCTGCACTGTGCTCACCCCTGTGCTCACCCTACATTCTCCGAGCCTGCCTTGACTTACCACGGTCATGCAAGGTCATGGCGGACCAAAGAGGAACTGTTGCTGGCCTAATGGCCTAATAGTATAAGTCACCATAAAGTATACATCTAGACAATACACTATTTACTGTTCAATTAAGATCCACCAGTGTTTGTGTCTACTGGTGTCAGTGTCTGTTGGTGTCCTGCTTAGTTAATGTCTCTCTCTCTCTCTCTCTCTCTCTCTCTCTCTCTCTCTCTCTCTCTCTCTCTCTCTCTCTCTCTCTCTCTCTCTCTCTCTCTCTCTCTCTCTCTCTCTCTCTCTCTCTCTCTCCCCCCCCCCCCCCCTTCTCACTCTCTGTGATTCCCCCTTCAGCGTTGTGAGTTGTGTCCCAAGAAGGAGGGAGCCCTGAAGCACACTGATGGTGGTGGCTGGGCTCACGTGGTGTGTGCCCTCTACATCCCGGAGGTCACCTTTGGCAACAACAGAGTCATGGAGCCTGTGGTCACCTCAAAGCTGCCCAGGGAGAGGTTCTCCAAGGTTAGTGACATGGTTTATGGGCGAGTACCCTCTTTTGTTAGGATGGTGATAAGAGGGAGGGGCAGGCCTATCTACTTTATAGATAGGTCTCTTTGTAACTTGATAAGGTGTGGATGTTTAGGGAGGTGTGGTCAGCACTGTATTTTTATGTACAGGTTACCTAGTGGGAGGGAGTTTTGGAGATAGTATTTGTTTCCCTTTTAAACTAAAGTTTTCTTTGTGGGGATAAACGCTTCTTATCTCAGGAGTATGTGCACCTTGAATGAGAAGGGGGTTGTTCCTTGTTTGAAGGTGTGTACTTGTTTGAGGGGACGTGTTCTCTGTTGAAAATTGTCCCTATTTGGGAGGGGGTTAGGGTGGGATGAGCTTTATATTTGGGGATTTCTATGTATATGTGTGTGAGTAGTTCACTCTTGGACTAACAGCCCCAAGGTTGTGAGATCAAACCCAGCACTGACAGGAAATTTTCCCGTCTTTCAACATCTTCTTCCCACACCAGTCCACCCGGCTGTGATGGGGACACGAAATTTTCAGGTGGGACTTAGGGTGCCCACACCCTTATAAGATGAGAGTCTTGGTCAGTCCTCCTGCGAGTTCCTAGCCCGGCTCCAGGAGTTAGCTTGCACTGGCTCATAGTGCCTGCTTAGTGCACAGGCACCCTGACTATGTCAGGTGCGTATGACCGTGTTGACGGTAGCTAGAGAATTTGCATTTTGTGAGTGGTTGTAAATGTGTGTGTGTGGGTGGATGGGTTGGCACAGTTTCCTGTTTAAAGGGAATATGTAGTGGTGGAGCAGCTGCCAGCACATGTGTTGTGATGCTAATGGGTTACTAACTATAGAACTAAGCAGCTGACAAATACCTCCTCTATCCCTCTCTCCCTCTCCAGTCCTGCTACATCTGTGAGGAGACAGGCAAGGAGATGCAGGCCACCTATGGAGCATGCATGTCCTGTCACAAGTCCAGCTGCCGCCTCGCCTTCCACGTCACCTGGTGAGGACGAGCATGGGCAGTGAGTGGTAGTCATGACAACCATGTGAGCAATTGTTGGGCATTGTTTGCTGAGTGTACATATGAACAGTGGAAGATAATGATGGTTATGGTTAAGTTATTAGTTAGTGTAGTGATGGAAAGTGTGATGTCTGTAGCCTTGAAAGAGTTGATAACTTGGCAAAGAACATTTCATGAATCAGACAAATGCAACTGAGCAACAACTGAACTCCAATAAGGATCACCAGAGCAAGTCTTGACACAACCGAGTGCATGCAAGACAAGGTATAGGATGTGACTCACAAATCATGGTTAATGTTATGATAGTTGGAGGTGTTGATTAAGAGATACAACTACAACAGTAGGTGTAGTCAATAAGCTAAGAACGTCAGGGAGCAGTGGTTGCATGTGCTAGTGAGTACTAATGGATGTGAACAAGGAGATGAGGTGTAATCCATCCGTAGGCTTCACTGTGAGTATGGTCCCTTTTTTTTTTTTTTTTTTTTTTTTTTTTTTCTTTTCTTTTTTTTTTTTTGGCCTTGTTTTGGTTGTATTTGTGTGAGTGTGTCTGTCTGGTCTAAAACTCGGAGAATCTGTGGACTGAATGAGCTCAAACTTTCAGAGTGGACTCCTGTAGACCACAGCACCATGATGGCAGAGTCTCACCAGGCCACACCTCTCCCTGTGGGCTGTACATGCAGAAAAGCCAAAAATTGATAATAAAAACCCCAACAGGGTCATGAAAAGCATTTTCACCTAATTCTTCCTTTCCACCCCCTCCCCCCCCCCCCCCCCCCCCCCCTTGTCTTCTTTGTCTTGTAATTGTCATGCAGCAGCTGCATTTGTGACTTCTACATTAATATTGTTTTTTCTTTATTTATCTGCTCCAAAAGCCTCACAAGGCAAGAATAGCAATTGAGTAAAAGTGATTGCATGTATTTTTATTTACTTAGTGACCTAGATTGAAAAAGCAAGTATCGGACATGGGAGAGAATGTGTGTGTGTGTATGTACGTATGTGTTGTGTGGGAAATCAAGCACCTGACTCTAATCTGTTTGTTGTACTAAAGGAATTGACTGAATAGATTAGTATTTGATTGTCAGTTAGTCAATGTAATGGTTTATTGTGGTATTGTCCACCTCAGCATTCCAAAACTCTTGCATAGGAGTAGCTTTGTGGGTCGTTCATCCTCTTGTGTTCAATGCTTTCAAGCTCCTGATTGTGGTTAGATTTTATTAAATGAACCTGCAAGAAACTACATTGCTAGATGCACCCCCAACGTTAGAAAAATGCTGCTCAACTGAAGAAATCTTGAGAAGAACTGGCTCCCAACTGTCACTCTTCCACTATTATCCTTCTATCTACTCTCTATTTCACTATGGCAGTGCAAGTTCTTGAAGCTTCTTTCCTTCCGGCCAGAATACACAACTTTGTGTTTTACCAATTGGAGGCACAATTTGCCACCAAAACTATCAACCAACAGCTGACTAAGTTTAATGATATGCAGTGTCACTTGCAATTGAAATTTCTTGTGAGGTAGGGGACATCATTTATCAGTGTCCCTGCTGGAAACCCGTAGACTCGTCATGCACACACTCATATCTCTGACAGAGTCCCAGAGGATGCAGAAACTACACTGCCTTGGACCACTCTGTGACCTCTCCGGCCTTCCCAACTCCTCCGATGTTTCGAGCAGCTGGCCGGCAAGACATATGAGGGTGATCTCACCCTCGTGGAGATTTTTTCCTCTCCCATCTCTTCACATCAGGGCAACCATCCTCAAGTCCCATGTGGAGATGAGCGTATCAGCCATAGCCGCGCTACTAGATACCCTCCCTACCTTCTCCGTAACTGATGTGTTCTCTTCCGTCACCACCTTAACCCCAGTCCACACTAGAAACAGGTCTCCAGCAACACCCGGTTCCAAACTTTTTCTTATGTCCACACTGGCATAGTGCTAAACCCGCTCCACATCACCTGCGTGGGCTGATTAATTAGTTGGGCTGATTAATTAGTTGGGCTGATTAATTGGTTTTCCTCTGCCACGTATAGAAATTGGGTATTTTATTTTCTGGTGTGCTCCGTTGTTTTTTATCTTTCCCTCCACAATGTCATCGCACAAAGGAAGAATAGAGAGGGGGGGAGAGAGCTGTTAGTAACTAAACTCCTATTAGCAAACATCAGCGATAAAGCCACAGGTATGTTCAATAAATCTGAGCCACTTGAAACCTACTCTTCTGACAGTTTCAGGTGAAACCAGGTGGAACCTGTTGGGATGAAACCGGGTGTAGTGTGGACGCGTGGAACCTGTTCCAAACATGGGTGAAATAAATTTTTTTGTGCAGTGTGGACAGGGCTTTGGTGCAGTTAATCAAGAGTCTGAAGTCGCTCCTACTCATGTCTGTCCACCCTGAGGCGACCGATATGAATCATTATCTACAGAGAAGCAAGCCAGAGGTCCAGCCTGTCCTGCCCCTATCACCTCTCTGTGCTGCTATCACACACAGTTGGTAAGGAATGGTACCAAAGTGTAACCTACTCTGTCAGATGGTAGGAAAATGATTTCCCGGACAATGATTACAACCAGTAGATGAAGGAACAACAATTGCCTTCTTTACATCAGTAATCATACCCCTGGCCGTCAGTAATCATACCCCCGGCCGTCAGTAATCATACCCCCGGCCGTCAGTAATCATACCCCCGGCTGTCAGTAATCATACCCCTGGCCGTCAGTAATCATACCCCCCGGCCGTCAGTAATCATAACCCCGGCCATCAGTAATCATACCCCCAGCCGTCAGTAATCATACCCCCGGCCGTCAGTAATCATACCCCCAGCTGTCAGTAATCATACCCCCGGCCATCAGTAATCATACCCCCGGCCGTCAGTAATCATACCCCCGACCGTCAGTAATCATACCCCCGGCCGTCAGTAATCATACCTCCGGCTGTCAGTAATCATACCCCCGGCCAATGCTATTTGGTTGATTCCAGTACTGAAGTGAGCATACTCCCTGCCACAATGTTTGAGTGCTGCTATCAGAAGAAGTGACCTTCACTGTGTGCTGCCGATGAAGCACTTATCTACATGTTCGGGACACATTACCTACTGTCTTAAGTTAGGCCTCCGGAAGCCCTTCATCTGGTGCCTCAGCCTGGCTGATGTCACTCAGCCCACCTGTTGTCTCCCATGAGTGTGCAGCTAGAGCAGACATGAGTGTGCAGCTAGAGCAGACAACACTCTGCCTACTATGAAACAAGTTTTGTGCACTTGTGGAAGATTCCTAAATCATGTGGCAATATTAGCGAGGGAGACAATCAATACTTAGCCAAAAGACATCCAGTTTATGAAAAAGTCATGTGATGTGCATGTGATACCAACGATAAATTTATGTGATAACTTATTGTTCTACATCTTTCCCTCATTTTTTTTAATTGGTTTTTTTTTTTTGCTGTTGATTTCTCCTATTCCTTTCTATCTGTGTCCAGTGCCCAGAAGGAGCGTTTGCTTTGTGAGGAGCAGGACATTCGTGATGCCAGGAACATTATCTACTGCGGCTACTGCAGCAACCACCACAAGAAGATGGTGAGAGTGGAGTGGGTGGGCAATAGGTGGGTGCAAGTGATTGGCTCTGTGTGAAGGGGGGGGGGGGGGGTGGTAGAGGGCTGGGATGGTTGGTGTGAGGGAGGGAGGAATATTGATGGAGCAACTATCACTAGGTGATGTTGAAAGGGAATGTGTGTGGGATGGTAGCTATGGGGAAGGGTGAAATTTTTTTGGGTGCATGTGGAAAGGAAATGTGTGTGGGATGGTAGCTATGGAGAAGAGTGAAATTTTAATCTTCTTGTTGTAAGAGGAGCCGGGGGAGTGAGGGAGGTTTATTTTACGATATGTTCTAAATGGCCTCAGATACGTCAGAAACTTAAACAACACCACAAGCCACCTTTATCTGGCACCGGGTCCGCCCCCTTCCCAACCACACCCACTTCACCCTCCCCCGGCTGTACCACACCCCTCTCAGCCATCTCGGATATCACCTTACCTGATGGTGGTGGTGTGACGAGGGAAGCAGGCTACCCACCAGAGCCACTGGCCACAGGAGCAGCAGTCAAGGTCCTCCCTAAGGTAACATAGCTCTAGTTGTATGCACATCAGGGCACATACCATTAACTCATGGAATTCATGACTTCACAGGTGGGGGTTCAATCATGTCAACAAAAAATATATATTTTAAGAAAGAAGATTGGCGCTATTTTTTTTTTTTTTTTTTTTTTTTTTTTTTTTTTTTTTTTTTTTTTTCAGGATTCATAGCTAATAGTAGTTATTAGCAGTAAGTGTTTTTCTTGAAGTGCTTCCTGTATAAAGCTCACTGAAGTGTATTTACTTCACTGATGATTGCTAAATTGATATGAAGACTAGATCGTTCTCTCTCTTTGTGTCTATTCCAAGAAGCAGGCTAAAGAATGAACTGGTGTGGGTAAGGTGAGATAAGTCTAGATGGAGTGCAAAAAGGAATTACTGGTTTTCCCCTTGAAAAGGTTGAGGAGTAGTGAAT
This sequence comes from Lycopodina hypogea, assembly GCA_963969325.1. Classification (NCBI taxonomy): domain Eukaryota; kingdom Metazoa; phylum Porifera; class Demospongiae; order Poecilosclerida; family Cladorhizidae; genus Lycopodina; species Lycopodina hypogea. Next base: position 2,695,970 of record OZ017788.1, read on the forward strand.
TAGTGTAGCACCAGTTTTAATGTACAGGATGAACTGTACTACTAAATTGTGTTGCTGTAGAGATCTGATATAGCGAACCTACTAGCCAGCCAAGCTAATAAATGGGTGCATGTTTTTATTTTAATGGGTGTCCTGTAACTAGTACAACTCCATTAGTGTCCCTTGAAATAGCTTGAAAAACAGTAGGCTCAGGTTTTGTTTAGTGGTATGAAGGATTGCATCAAGTTGATTCCAGTAAGAATATATTATAAGCTTGTATATATGTAGTTTAAGTTATGACTTGCATTAAACGCTACATTTCTTTATTATGCACAGAAGGAACGTCTCTCTCTCAGTGAAGTCCCCAGTCGAAAGCGACAGTCCTCCACATCTGAAGCCATACTTTTAGCCAGCTCTTCTTCCAAGGCAAAGCAGAAGAGGAGAAAGTTATCTTCATCAAATGAGAGTTCCACTTCTGAAGCACCGTCCACTGCCAGTGACCTTCCTTCCCTTCCTCCTCCCTCCTCCTCCTCCTCCTCCTCCCTGTTGGGATCTGTGCTCCCCAATCAAGCCTCACCTCCTCCGTCCTCTGTTGGGAACCACCTGGCCCCTTCCGCCCCACCGCAGTCCAGAGCTGCCTTGAGCCAAGCTCACCATGGCGACGGTGTAGGAGGGGAGACAAGTGTAGGAGGGGAGACAGGTGTAGGTAAGGCGGGACGGAGTGATGGTGGTGAGCATGACAAAATGATGCAGCAGGTGACAGGGAATGGAGCTGAGAAGCTGTCTGCACCGGCTACATCTGTGGTGGTGAGTCATGGTTACAGAGAGAAACATGTACTTTTACATTAACTCTTGTAGATATATTTCAATCATGTACCGTTCACTTTCCACATCTTTCCCTACTCATATTCCCACCCCCTCCTTCCCTCCCTCCTCCTCATTAGATGACAGAAGTTGAGAAACAGACCACTTCTGCTTCCACATCCGCTGAGCAGGCATCAAAGTATGAAGTACACTGACATTGTCACCATTGTCACCATTGTCAACGTTACAATTTTTTCCCCCCTCTCTGTACTAGCTTAGCTTTGCCATGATTAGTTAACTTTTCTTCACTTCCTAATTCTTTGCCTGGTGTGGATATTTTGGTGTGCGTGTGGACCTCATTGCAGACATTAGAGCTTGTTAAGCCAAAGATGGCACCTCTCTGTAGCTTCTGCCTCTTTCCCGTGATAATGAGATTGATATACTGTTGTTGTTTTGTGTTTGGTTTGTTTGTTTGTTGTTTTTTTTTAATTTTGTTGGTTGAAGCTATGAGTAGAGCAATGCAGTGTATAGTCAGACCATGGCCCCCAGGGTATGCATAGCCAGCACTTACCTCTGGCTGGGAATACATACATACTCTTGTGTATTTGGCAGTAATATATTTTTAAATGCATGAAACTACCAAATTATAGTGACTTTATTGTTGCTACAGGATACAGACCCCTCCTCCTCCTCCTCCTCGTAGTCTGCAGGAACTACTGGAGAGGCAGTGGGAGCAGACAGCTCAGTTCATCCTGGACCATGCCGGCCGGCAGGACAATGGTGTGTGTGCGGGTTGGTGTGTGTGCGGGTTGGTGTGTGTGGGTTGGTGAGTGTGTGTGTGGGTTGGTGAGTGTGTGTGGTGTGTGGGTAGGTGTATATGTGGTGTGTGTGGGTAGGTGTATATGTGGTGTGTGTGTGGGTAGGTGTGTGTGTGGGAGTAGATGTATATGTGGTGTGTGTGGGTAGATGTATATGTGGTGGGTGTGTGTATGTGTTGACATAGCAATACATATGAACAGGACACCAAGTTTGATGCTAAAGGCATGACTAGTCTAACCATTTCAAATTGCACCAAGTAAGCTACATTTGTTTGAAAATTCAACTGTACGGAGGAAACATGAGAGAGGTAAAATTTACGGTATTACAAAATTTGTTCACTATCGCCCTCCCTAACATTTATCTGGAATAACTTGTCCACTGTATGACTTGTGCCACTCCACCCCCTGTCTTGTGCATTATTTAGAAATGAAGATCTGACCTGTGTGCATGTGTTTTCTCTCTCCCCCCCCCCCCCCCCCATGTAGCTGGCTCCATGCTGGCACACCTGCACACGCTGCAGAGTGAGAACAGAGAGATGCAGTCTCGCATCATGGAGCTGGCCTCCCAGAGAGAATTCTACTTATCCATCAATAGCAAACTACGGCAGACACTGTCCGAACACAACCTAGGTGGGTAAATGTAGCATGTGTAGGTTAAAGTAGAGATTACATGTGTGGTGTGCACAGCTTATCCTAATAATGTGTCCTACATGTGTCTTCCATTATAGAATATGGAAGGATATAAAAAAATTAATCACTATTATGTTTTTATCTTTCCATTTCTTCCAGGTCATGCTCCTAATGGCGTCCAGGCGGTAGGCAACGGCTTACAGCCACTTCCTCCTGCCACAGACGGTATCCGTGATCCGATGGAGGGGACAGACATGCAACATGTTCCTCAGGAAGAGCACGCTGGCCACCGTGGAGACATGCACCCTCAAACCCCACCCTCCCCACAATTTTCTAACGCTTTACCACCAGAGGACCAGGAGTCTTTGCTCCACGCCCACTTTTCTTCCTCGGCCACTCCCACTTCTGTGGTGAGCTCAGGAGCAGGTCCTCCTAGAGAGGACCATTCTCTGCAGCAACGACACTCCCATCAACAGCAACAACAACAGGAAGTGTTGAGTTCAACAGGAAATCCTTCACATTCAGCAAACTTCCTGTCCACATTCACTCAGCTTCCTCCTCAGGTGACTTCCCAGTGCCTGCCAGCTATTAGACGCACATCCGTCCCCATGGACACTGTGCCTCTCTTACTGTCTTCCCATGGTCCAGCCAGCTCCATGGTGGATTTTCCTAATCGAGTCTCTCAGGTGTTGACAGGAGAGACGTCCCTGCACGACGTCACTCAAGTAACACACTCTATCCATGCTCCGATCAGTAGCTTCACCCCTTTACCAAATGAGGTGGGCGTGCCTAACCAGCCTGGGGGTGTGCCTAACCAGCCTGGGGGCGTGCCCATGTAGGGAGCACTAATTGGAGGACGAGGATGGTCCTGCTTCAGCAGTTGCAGATAACAACACAATAATTTACAAGCTAACAATTCTGACAACTACTATATTACCTACCCAAGTCATTTAATCATTTATACTGAAGTTTAGATTCTTTTCTCTTTTTTTTTTTTATTTTATTTTTTTTTTTTTTTTTTTTTTTTACTATTTATCTTCTCAAAATCAGTTGTTTTTGTTGTGGGAGGGACACGAGATAAAACGTTTATATTTGAGGCAGTACTGATCTCATAATGGTTGTTGACTATAGTATTTTGTTTGTTTTTGTTTGTTGTTGGTGGTGCTTCAATTTGAATAGGAGCACACCTATTGTGTATGACATCGACTGGATGGTTTATAATTGGGATGTTTATGTATCATGCATGTAATGTTCCTCTACATGCATGCATGTGCCTCTAGTGGGTGTGGCTCTAGTGTGTCCTGAATGACTATGGTTTGAAACATCAACCCAAAAAAATGATATAAATTAAAGAATAAATTACATTGAAAAAATAAATAAATCAGAGCATCATAATTAGTTATTACAATATGAGATAATTATGAAGGTCCTTCATGAGTTGTGTACATGGTAAACAACTTAATGAATACCACCAACAACAAAAAAATACATTACTATTGAAATGGGTTGAATAATGACAATAAAATTAAAAACATTGCTTACAAAGCCATTCTCCTATTACACATAATTATAAAACTATCAACGTCATCAAGGACAACTGGAAAGTTATAATGAATATGCATCAATGCCAGTGCAGATAGTATGGTCTTCCCCATACTACTACGAACGAAAGTTTTACGATATTTTAAGGTTCTGTTTGCCCTCTCATTCTCACATGACATCACTAGAATGGTGCATGCAATTGGAAGCAGAACATATAGATTAGAAAGTAATCCTTGTCACATTCTTTCAAAGCAGATTGTACAGTGGATGGTTGTTTTTCATCGTCTCCAGTCTGCCCCTTTGTATCCCCCCACCTCCACACCTCAGTGGGTGCAAGAGAAACACTTAGAAGGTCATCTGAATAAAACAAAGTCAACTCTTCTTAAGATATATTGGCGTGAATTGAAATAACAGTAGAAACAAGATGAACTAAACCGATTATTCATCTGTTGGACTAAATGGTCCAACAAAGGAAGAACAATACTTCTTTGATAGTATTCCTTCACACCACTGAATCCCACATTGTTTCTGAAGGTTTGCTGAGAAGATACTCATGGGACCTCAGAAACTACGCCTACTTTAAAGGCTATGGCCTCAGCTTGCACAACTTGAATGTAGCATTTATTCTCTCTGATGAACAGCCCTGAGTTCATTCAATACATCCTTAACATCCATATACGCCTAACTATATCACTACATTTCTTTTGTAATAATATACTAGTAGATTTACTTATTAACATGGAGTTCATTGTTACCATAAAAGGTAATATAAAGGGAAAGAAAGGTACATCTTGAGAAAACCATTGGCAGAAACTATCTGTCTTTTGTATCCCAGTTCATATTTCCATATGTAGGATCACTGTCAGATAATCGCTTCCATTGTAGATACAAGGAACTGATATGAAACATGAAAATCTTCATAAGCCTCATGTCAGTACAAATCCACTTTGTTTCAACATAGATCTTTAATGTTAACAATAACTGGTGCTTTTATCAATTACTTTTTCAAGAAATAATCGCTGTTTTGCACTATTTTTGGGGGGAAAGTGGACCCAGTCATAGTAGAATTCATATTGCCTTAGGATTTTCAGCTAAGAGATGACCTTGCACACCTCCTACACTAGAGCACTAGACGTGTTGCTCTCGCACCTCATAGTCTTGTCCCCTACAATTTTGTGATGCTGAAAATGCCAGAAGTGGTGCTTGGACAATTCTTGAACCTAGGCTGGGTCACACTTGGCCACACCATACCACCCTCCTACCAATCAATCCACCATAAAATTATAACCCACACTTCATGGTAGGCACATCCTACACAGTGGATAGTTTTTAGCCACCAAAAAATTGGATCACCTGTCCACATCTCTTCCTATGGGCATGCCAGGTCAAAATGCCAAAAATGATGCAATCTATTTATGGCCGGTCAAATTCATGGACCTAGATACCTAGAAGCAAGCAAACAACTTAAATACGGTAAGGAAATAGGTTGAGTCACACTATGGCCACACCTTTCCCTGTGGGCATGTCATTATATCCAGAGCAAAGCCTGGTATATATTACAAGTATATATATATATGTGAGTGTGTATATATATATATATATATATATATCAGCATATACCCTGCGTTGCCCAGCCAATTTCAACATGAAACATAGAAGCCACTCAAATTTCAGCATGGTTGGCCCTTTAGTTAGCCTTAGGCAGCCATAACTACTTCCTGTGGGTGTGGCTAATACCAAACCACACACATTCGCACACCTAATCATATTTAATAAAGTTCACTGGGATACTTGAACTCCATATGCCCAATGTCAGCCTGATTAGTCCATAAATAGTCTGTGGATGTGGCTATGACAAAACTACAACCATTACCATGCTCATATCTTTTTAATAATGCTCACTCGAGTTCTTGGAAAATACATGCCGAATTTCGGCCTTTTTAGTCCCAGTGTTTAGCCGTGATGCCTACACACACATACTCATGAACCAAAATATATATCAAAGTGTGTTCGTAGATCTAACATCTTTTTTGGCACTTTTTCGCTTTATGCACCAATGGAAAGAGGTGTAGCCAGGAGGGATTCAGCCTGTGTCACTCCAAACGTCAAGTTGTGTATGCATACCATATATTAGGTCTTGTTCTTCCAAGGGTTTGTCTGGTTAAAGTACCATTTTAGGGCTTCTTTTTAGCCTGACATTAAAACAGTTGAGGGTGTGGTCTTATACATGTACTTAAAACATTCCACAGATTATATCGATTCCAAATATATATGGGTTCATGGGTCTAACTCCCTAGATGTTTTTTTGTTGCTAAAATACCATTTATGGCTTCTTTTCTTTTTTTTTTGGCCTTACACCGGGAAAGGAAGAGGTGTGGCCAGGTAAGACTGAGCACATGTTACTCCCAGAGTGAAGTCATATATGCATACTAAGTTTTAGATCTACAGCTCCTATGGCTTTTCATGCGAAAATACCATATTTGGCTATTTCTCATTTCCATGGTAACCATTTTACAAAATTTTTAGCCCATGTTTTAAGTTGGGTCAAAACCTATCATTATGCCGAGTTTCAGAGAAATTCACCTACCGGTTTGGCCAGAATGATGGTACAAACATACAGAGAGACAGACATCTTTTATATATATATATATATATATATATAGGGGATGTGTGTGTGTGCGTGTGTGCGCGCGTGTGTGTGTCTGTTTGCCTGCTTGTCTATCTATCTATCTATCTATATATATATATATACATACACTAGTGCAATATATGCAGAGTTCCCAGGGCCTATGCCAACATAAAATACAACATAAACTATGGCTAATGTCACTCTGTACAACATAATGTTTGGGAGGTATTGTGTAGAAGTGAGAAGTAGATTATGCTGGAGGCATGGTGTAATGCTGAACTATCAAATTCATAAGTTTAGATAATGTAGTAACATTGGAGAGTATCTTCCAATGCCAATTGATCAATAAAGACACTTGACATATTGAAAATAATCATCTAAAGGTTCAAAACATTCATCAAAATGTCTAATACAGTCAACAATATATCCAATCAGTATGGTTTGGTGGCCTGCATTCCCTGGGGCACTCTTTTTTTAATGTGCTATCGACTGTTGCTCCAATAAAGTTGTTCTTCTCCATCAGTTTCTGTGTTGGGAAAGGTTGAGTCGTTGGATGTTTAGCACATGTGTAGGAATCATGAGAAACTGACACCTTCTCTGCCCATGGCCAAATATATCTGAAATAAAAAGTTTAAAAAAATTGAATGAATTAGGATGTAATTCAAATCTATATTTATCAAATATTATAAGTTTTTTCATTGTGCTTGTATATTTCAATTAAGAGTCTGGTTTTCGGTCAAATATTATTAATAAATATCTACCTACCAGATTGTTTATCTTCTATATTGTGTGTGTGTGTGTGTGTGTGTGTGTGTGTGTGTGCGCGCGCGCGCGCGTGTGTGCGTGTGTTGTCTGTCTGTATATTTTTATCATCATTCTGGCCAAACATGTGGGTAGATTTCTCTGAAACGTGGCATGATGATAGGTTTTGACCCAACTTAAAACATGGGCTAAAAAACCCCGAAAATGGTTAATATGGTAATGAGAAAAAGCCAAAAATGATACTTTGGCCAGAAAAACCCTTGGAGTTATAGTCCTAAAACTTGGTATGTATAAACAACTTGACTCGGACAGTAACATGGGCTAGATCCCACCTGGCCACACCTCTTCCTCTGGGTGTGTTAGGCTAAAAATTGCCAAAAAATGGTATTTCTGGAATAATACTTGGACTTAGGGAATTAGACCCATGAACCCATATATATACTTGGAATCAGTTTCATCTGGAGGACGTTTTAAGTACATCTAAAAGACCACACCCTTTCCTGTGTTCACGGCAAGCTAAAAAAGGGGAGAAAATGGCACTTTTGCCAGATAAACTATTGGAGCTACAGACCTAAAATGCATATTAACTTGAGTTTGGGAGTTACATGGGCTTCCCACCTGGCCACACCTCTTCCTATTGGTGTGTATGACTAAAAATGCCAAAAATGGAGTATGTATTTATTTATAGTGCATGTTTATCCACATTACCACCAAAGCACCAAACCAAATGTAGGTAACATTTCTGGATAAAGACATCTTATACCAACTACATTTTTTGTTTTGTTTTTGTTTTTTTTAAGCCAAAAATATATTTGGGCCACTTGGCCATACCTCTTCCTTAGGGTGTGTGATGCCAAAATGTTACTCAATAGAAATCCTTGTACCTGACATCTAAAACTTGGCAATAACACACATCACAACTCTGAGAGAAACATGGACTTCGTCTCACCTGGCTACACATGATCCTCTGGGAGTATCAAGCTTAAATTACTTTTAAAAAAGTACTTGGCCAAACTCTTGGACATTGGCTGGGTCATATTTGGCTACATCTCAATGTGGGCATATTATTATAACCCTGGCAACACAGGGTATGCCTGCTAGTATTTTATATATGCCTTTGTAATAAATTAGCACATACTTAGCTAATAATCGTTGATCTGCACAATAGGTAACATTTGGTGACATCATCAGTTCCTTCATGACCTTGGTCCAACTATCATTCCAAATCTCTCTTACACCTTTCTGGTGTAGCTTAATACCCCACATACCAGCAGGCACTTTCATGCGATGTAGTGGATGATCCCTCATGACATGAAAGATCATGTTAGAGTCTAACCACTCTTGCACTGCTGCTGTTTCACGAAGGGATAGCCTGTAGTCCAAATCTTTTGACACAAATACATCCACCTACATATAAACATAGAAAAATCTCATTTCACATTTTACAATAAATTTTTACGGCTTGCTCTATTCATTTTTTTTTTTTTTTTTTTTTTAATACTTCCTAGTTGGACACAATATTTGTCAAAGTCATATTAAAAGTATAAGACCCTGCAGTTAAGTTACCGCTATCTCAGTGGTGTTATTATTAAGCATTACAATAACCTGAGGGTCAAGGGCATATAAAATCTCCAGTTTGAACCATAAATTTCTGATGTTTCCTTTGGCAAGTTATGAATATCACAAAGATCAATATTTGGATTATTGAATGCCATCTTTTGCAGATCAGATGTGTCCATGGCTTCCAAGTTAATGTATAGCCGCATTATTCAGCCTGGGTATAGGATGGGCATGAGGTCTCAGTTTCCCTTAATTCCATCCAAGTACTTTTTCTGTTTTTTGCTGGGATTTTCAGTATTATTGTAGTAGGAGAAGCTCACAACTTTTTGTCCACTGCCTCTCTGGTAGGCATTGTAACTGCATGTGGATTTCATGAAAAAGTACTCCGTTGTCCCGTTCACTGTTGCTAACAATCAGATTACCTCCCACTTTCAACGCTGTCTTCCATTCATACCGCCTCTTGGCCTCACCGTTATCACTGATACTACTAGCAGCAGGGATGGTGCTGACTGTGGTTCTGCTGTGCATAGCGAAAATGTAGGAGGTAAGAATAAAACTGCAAATTAAGAGAACTGAAAATTTCCATCTGACTGAACAAATAAAGAAATTAAACTAGTTTAGAAATGCTATCTCTCATTCTTAACATATTCTATACAGTGCAGATCCAGGGTTGACAGGCGCTGGGCTGGTCTCCGTCCCAGACTCCTTTATAATAAAAAAAAATAAAGTGGGTCTGGTGACTTGCCTGCGCATTACGTGTTCATTAGGCAACCGTGGAACGCAACCATAAAAGCCACATTCGCTCATTTGGTTAACCAGAACTACGTATTCATGAAGTCTTATGTTTTGCGCGTAAATATATAGCACCAGTACTGGGGATGGCGTCAGAAACATTTGGTCACCTCGAAAAATTTTACAACATTGGCGGTAGGTGCGTTGTTTTAAAACCTGTTATAAAATTATTTTGGTGCGCAATAACACGGAATGCACAGGCAAGTCACCAGACCCACTTTATTATTTTTTTATTATTATAAAGTAGTTTGGGACCAGAGACTAGTGCTGGATTGGCTATTCCCAGTCAAATGGGTTAATTTTGCTATAATTCACTGTCTGTCTGTCTGTCTGTCTGTCTGTCTGTCTGTCTGTCTGTCTGTCTGTCTGTCTGTCTGTCTGTCTGTCTGTCTGTCTGTCTGTCTGTCTGTCTGTCTGTCTGTCTGTCTGTCTGTCTGTCTGTCTGTCTGTCTGTCTGTCTGTCTGTCTGGTCTCTCTGTCTGTCTGGTCTCTAAACTTCTTCCAAACCACTGGGGGTAGGGTTTCAGGAAACAATAAAGGATTGACAAGGGCACTTCCCTGCAAGTTCTCATGGAAAGTTTAGTTTAGATTGAGTGGCTATGGATGTGGTAATGTCAATGGGTGTGGTTTGGTGACTTGGAAGACTAATAAAAGACCAAGATCGAAAGAAAGTTATATTCTGTGGGTGTAGTCTGTTTACTAGATTATGATTGGGTATTTAAGAAAAAAGGTGAAGGTCCTTTCCAACAGAAACATTTCCTTGGGTGGTCTCTCACAAAACAGATCAAAACAATCTATTATATTACACACCTTTTAAACTATTTTTAAATTCCATAGGCATCGTTTTTAAGAGTTCTTCTGTTCAGGCTACTAAATTAAAAGTTTGAGCCTAATGTACATGAGATCTAACCACGTTCTAAAGTTTCTTGATACAGAAGACTGATGCATGCCGAAACGACAAGCAATATATTGGTTAGCTAAATCACCTCAGCTCACCATAATAAATTAATGAAATTGTGTCAAAGTAGAATGAGGTCCATCTATCATGTGGGCTGATATGCATTTAAACATTATCATTGATGAATTGAATGATGTCAATAAGCACAGGTTCATTCTTTATAGTCTGGTTTGACAGTGTCTGAAGATGATAGAATTGACTAAGAAGAGGTGGAAGATGTAGAATGGATGCTGCATAACTTGATAATGTGTAAGTCATGGATGTATCACAGAAGCGTAAGGACCAAGTTTGTGCTGTGATTTGCCTGAAGAAGGAATAAAAATGGACAAGGAATCAATACAAATCTATTTATTTTATTTTCAAATTATTCAAAAAAAAATTATTTTATTTTATTAGAAACGTCTAATATCCTGTCTAACTGCTTCAAGTATGAACTTATATAATTCTCTACTTTGCTATTTAAGGACTCAGCAGGGAGAGAGAGAAAGAAAATAAATTCTAACTTCAGTTTCTGTTTTTCCAGACCACCTCACTGAGCAAGTATTGCTAAGCTGGACTAGTTAGGGAAAAAGAAGGTGCAACTTTTTAAACAAAAATGTATTTTTTTTCAACAAAAGGAACACAAAAATCTGAGACAATTTCAGATATTTCAAAAAATCGGACTGAAACATAAATATAATGATCAAAAAGGAGGCCATGGAAAAGCAGAACTATATGGTAGGCCTAGCTTATGGGCCTACCTGGCCAGGGTTTGGGGAAAATTTGGTTAGGGTTAGGACCATTAAATTAACTTACCTTATCATGAAGAACCCAAGTTGTAATCTGAAGCTGTATTAATTGGACCTATTCAAAATGACATTACTAGAGGGAGTTCTTCAAAACAAAACAAAACAAAACAAAAAAAAAAAAAAAAAAAAAAAAAAAAAAAATCCATGCTGTAATCTGATCTAACAATAAAATATTCTGAACACAAATTCAAAAGTACAATAATTGCAAGTGCAGCTGCAGCTGTCTTCCTATTGTAGCCCCTCCCTCTCAATTAAAAATGGGCAAGGGTCTTCTAAAATATTTACTTAGGAATGGATAAATTACAGAAATGAGGCAATGCCCCACACACTCCTCCCCTTAACAAGTTGTAATTAACTAGAGGATGCCAACCTAAAAGAAAAAATATTTATAATAACCTCCCGCACAGGACAGGTTTTTCTCAAGCATTGAAAAGCAATCTTTAAGCACCCATTGTACTTCATAAGTTCTTTTCTGCATAAATAGTTCTCAGGTTAAGACGATACACCTACAGTGGACAAAAAGAAAATTGGAGCATGGCATCTAATTTTGCACAGTTACACACCCCACTTTCCTCACTGCTACTGTGGTAGCCCTATAACATTCTATGTCCATATCATTGGAAAGGTTACGGGTTAAGAAAGCTGATGCTATCAAGATTTTCCAGTTCGAAAAGGGCTTATTGCTGCATTAGGTTTGTTGATCAATTTTGTGGTGGTTATATGGCATTTCTCACGAGATTCTGGTTTTTTTTGCCACAGCAATCCTTCAATTAGATATTTATATTTCACAGAAGTGTTCCACAAAATTAAATCAGTTCTTACTGGAAGGTGACTACACAGAAGGGATTCAAGCTTAGACACAGACTCCAACTGCTCATTCAGCTATCTAATAGTAATACTCAGTCTTTGAAAACTTTTCCACTTGTAAGATTAGAGAAGTTGAAAGGTAGAAACATTACAAACTCCATCTCAAATATTGATTCTGATGAAAAATTTTGCCATTTAGTGCTTAAAATACTCACTATTTGCTCTGAAAAAGGATTTTGAGTTTTTGGTATTTTCTTTTCCAATGAAAATTACTGACCAATGGACCACTCATCTTTCATAGTTAAATGTGGTCAAAGTTAAACCACTGACTCACATCAGGCATTATTTTCAATATTTTGCTGCTGATCTGACTTGCCTTTTACACACTAGCACTTGAATTTTCACACAATTTTGCACACACAACTTCTGCACTCCCACCAAAATTATTTAGAATTTTATGGATCCACCACTTTCCCCTATCCTCTTTGATTTGACTTATAATCTAAAATTTCCATCTCACACCCCTAACCTTTTTTCTAGAAAAATCTCTGCATTTAATATATTCTTTACACAATGCACATCAGGTAATCCAAAAATATAATCATGTGGTGATATTTATATATTTGACTTCATGTAAATTGACATAAAGAGAATTGAAGAGCCAATAATTTACTTCCTTCATTGATTAGAAACTAAATGCTTGAACTGCTGAGTCAGAAGGTGCTTCTGAATGATTGGTGCTCTAATAAGAGTCGTCACCAGCATCAGGATGTCTTCTTTTGCTTCAGGTCTTCATGAAGTTGAACACACCTCTGGATACAGTCATCCTGTGAGGTGTGTGTGTGTGTGTGTGTGTGTGTGTGTGTGTTTGTGTGTGCGTGCGTGCATGCATTGTGGAGACAATTAGTACATACAATTATATGCATGAATACATTACTGACGAAAATTTGTTATTTCTGGAATGGAGATCAACATTTATCAAGATATGTTGTTGCTACATTTGGTTTCATTCCTTCTCTCTTTCTTTAAAAATACTTTTTAGAGAAGGAGTGGCAGCAATAGTAACAACAAAAAAAAAAAAAAAAAAAAAAAAAAAAAAAAAAAAAAAAATTAAAAAAATATATACTAGCAGCATATACCTGGCGTTGCCCAGCCAATATAGGCTAAAATCCTACCATTTTTGGCTTTTTCTCATTACCATGGTAACCATTTTGCGAAATTTTTAGCCCATGTTTTAAGTTGGGTCAAAACCTATCATCATGCCGAGTTTCAGAGAAATCCACCTACCAGTTTGGCTGGAATGATGGTACAAACATACAGACAGACCGACAAAATTCTGTATTTTTCCAGACATGTCACCTGGCATAAAACCATTTCAGGGTGGGTCTCCTCCATCCCTAAAAGTTTGGTCAAAATTTAACAGAGGGATTTTGAGAAACGGACGAACATAGTTACATAGTTCTTCTAATATATATATAGATAGATATATAGATATATATATATATAGATAGATATAGATAGATGTAGATAGATAGATATAGATAGATATAGATAGATAGATAGATAGAGATAGATATATAGATAGAGAGATATAGATAGAGAGATATAGATAGATATATAGATAGGGAGATATAGATAGATAGATAGATAGATTAGAGATATATATATATATATATAGTAAACATATCACTGCAGGAGTACATGTATTATCAAGTTGGATTGGCCTAAGTTAAGATGTCACTGTTGCAGAGGTCACTTGAGAGTGTGACTTAGCTGATCCCATGAACAAGCATGGTCTTAATAATTGCATTTATATAAAAATTGGGTATGGGAAGTAAATGCTTTGGTTTCTGACAGGACAATGGCTGGGGACAGTTTATTGGTTATATCAAGAGCAAGGGTTTGGGCCTAGTCCATGAGTTCGGTTTGGGAGACAATGGCTGAAGTTCGAACACAGAAAAGGCATGCGTTTGGGTAATGTTTGGATTTGAGAATAGCTTTAGGTTTTAGAAATGATAATGGGAAGACATCACATTTTGGCATACTTCCTTGCCTTGGTAAATTGGGATAAGGTATTAATCGAGTTACAAACTTAAGTTAAAATTTAACTACTTTTTACCCTCGAGCACTCACTCGCAAGTCTTAAAGTTACTTGGCTGTTGTTGGGCTGGGCTGGTCAAACTTCCTCTTTCCAGTGGGAAGGCCTCCAGTTGGATTCCTGGTTATGGTTGTGGTTTCTTCTCTTTAATTTTTCCCCCTCCACAGTGGAATTCAGTGGTGAGTAAAACAGGCATTCACATTGTAAAACCTGAATAAAATGTAATTTCTATTTTTATTGTTTTAATGAATATTAATTTTGTGCAAAATTAATTACTTTGAGAAGTCTAATAGTTTAAGAACTAGCATTTTGATAAAAGAAGATAGCTGTGCATTTTTAGCAGACAACTTAAAATGGAAAACACTTTTTAAACCCAAGATAATGTTTTCCCAAGTAATTTATGTCCATGAACTTTGTACCTTTGATTTCCCTGGTACAGCCATCCCAATGTGGACCCATCTGTCTTCAGAAAACTTCGGAAATTGATTGAGAGCGTGTTCCAATAGTTTTTGCTGAGTCTGTGTCCATGTTTCATTCTTTAAAAGAACAGAAACATCTTTAGCTTCTGCGTCAATGAGAATGGGAGTCGTATTCTCTAAAGTGGGTGTGGTGTTAGTGATATCTGCTCTCTTCTTTACCACTCTGTCATGTTCCAGCAGCAGAAGCTTTCGTCCAGGCTCTGTTTTGCTCTTCATTACTTTGGAAAATTTGCACTGACCTAATTCATGATGCTTCCATTCTCTGTCAGTGCAGGTGTTGCCTTCTCCATCTTCAAGCACTTCTGTCGTCAAGGCATGGCTATCCTTTACATTCCTTCTTTCATCAATTTTTCCAAATTTTCCTTCTTTTCCTGTTCGTCTCTGTCCTCTTGTCTTCTCCACACCACCACCACCACGCCCAGCTCTCGCCTCATTACCAACTTTAGCAGTTAGTCTTTCATTTTCCTTCATATTAAATGTTTTCTCAAATTTAATTTTTTCATCTGCATTTTTATTCACATTTGCTGAAATTTTCGATATATCAACACTATCATATTCCATCTCAGTATGACTCGACTGGAACCCTTCCTTCTCAGTAGCTACAGAGCAACTCTCCGTTTCGACACAACACAGTGTCACCCCTTCATCAGGTGTCTTGCAGGAATCCTTGCTACTCTCATTCTTGCAGTTTTCATAGCCTTGACAAGTGCTAGTGTGAACGTTGTTTGGCTCAGAGAGTGATTCCTCGCCACATCGCTTGAAGAGGTAACAACAAAGGACAAGGAATTGGAGGAAGATGTGTCTGACTAGAAAGAATGGAAGAAGGTCCCGAAATTTCGGCTTGCTCGCTGCAGAGGTAAAAAGTGAATATATATATATATATATATATTGTATAAGCTAAAAAATCAACACAAAAATCAACAAGCAATAAGTCTGAAATTCAACATATCAACAGGCACAACTTCAACACCTTATTCCAGTATGTCCTTAACCACACCCCCTCCCACGCCCGATAATAATATATTATAAAGAGAAGAGAAGAAATATTAAACTTCATTTATAGGAACATCCCAAATGATTGCTGCATCCCTAAACATAAAGAGACATTCTACATTCACTGATACAGATGCAGCAACATGATCATTATTCATAGCCTATAATTCTGTTTGTGTGTTTTTAGAGATAACAATGGTGGCTACTGCTCAAGGAGAAGGAACACAAATCTATGATCATCCATCCATCAGGCTCACTTTACAGCTCCTGGCTTTCATACTCTATAAAATTAAAAAAAAACAACAAAAAACACTAAAAATTGTTCTTCACATTCTTTGTACATTATAGGGCTAGATAATATATAACACAGTAAGTATAATAATAATACACAAGAAGAATCGTCATATATGTTATATATATTATATTTACATATATTAGAGAGAGGAAATAAAGATATTTTAATACATAAATGGAGTCAAGAGGATGTTGAAGTAACTAGCTAATCTATGCACAACTGTGTAGTAGTTGATGCATGCCATTTTTACTGACCTTTGACCTCAGCTGTCTTCATTTCCACCTCTGTTTGCAGTCTCTGCTGTGCTAGTTGAGCTTTGCTCTGTTTCATCTTGCGATGTTCCTTCTTCTGCTTCCTGGTGAGCACGTCTTGCTACAGTGTGTGCATACACAGCATGTGTGCAATAGGATCAACATGAGATTGGGCTGGGACAGGTTGAAACAGTTTGAGAGCAAACTTATGGGGACACATACATGATCAACATCTTGTTGAGTTGAAGTAAGTCAACAAAAACTCTGTCCACACACAATTCCATTATCTATACAATATAAAGATGTTTATAGTGAGGTTTTCAGTTCAATGTTTTAAGTCTGGAATTCTATGGCAAGCAGGGATATTGAAAGTAAGAAAATGAAGGTAAAAGATTTCTAAAAGGTAGCCCTCTTCAAACCTCTCAGATTCATTCCCCTCTATCCAGCCTTAGATCATCTATTTACAGAGATGTGACAGACACACTACATGTGACAGTGTTCTCCTTAGGCCTTTTTGTTAACTATAGAGACATGTCTTGATGGAGTGCGTTTTAAAGCATCTCTGCCATATCAAGGCAGCCACCATCAGAGAGTTTGTGCTCCTTTTTTTTTTTAAATTGTGGAGCTATGCCAGAAAAAAAAAAAGGAGCTGCAGGCCTAAAACTTTGGCATGCAGACACAACTTGACTCAGCGAATAACATGGGGTGGGTCCCATCTGGCCACACCTCCTCCTCTTTGCATGTAAGGCTAAAAATGTCAAAAAGGGTACTCATAAAAACACTCTGACCTAAGCACATGTTCACTTTTGTTTTAAAAGTCTACAACACATGTCTTTAAAGATGACATTTTGTGACTACCGCATACCAAAGGTGGGCTGAAAATCGCCCATAGGGCTTTTGTGTGTGTTGTTGCTAGTCTATATAGACACAATGGATCACCATCACACTAGTTCTACGGGAACTTTACTGGATCAACATCACACTTGGTGGAAGCAGGTTGAAATTGATTGACAACTTCTCTGTGGGGACACACATTGGATCAATAAAAATCACACAGGGTTGAGGCAGTTATTGACAATAACCCTACGGCGATATATATGTACGATCATCACTTTATTGACTACATTAACGTTAGCATTATGAAACATGTTTTATCAATATCACATTGGCTTTGCTGCAAGGTATTGGTCAGCCAAGTATGCAAGTGGTACAAGTAACTAAAACCAAATTTGCTGGTAGCAGCTTCAATGAAATATGTTGGTGTTGGTATTCACACTTTTACACTGTTTGTTAGCCAAACCACACCTAGAACTACACACACAGGTGGGTAAAAAAAATGATGGTCACATGAAGCCCACATGCCGAATTTCAGCCTGATTGGTCCAGCATGTGGCCAGATAGTGTGTTACTCTCTGTGGGTGTGGCTATGTGTGTATTTCGGGGTTTCAATTAAATTTTGTTCCTCTTGATTGCTCTCTTGACCAGTCTTACTGTCTCCATTAATATTTTATGGGTTTGGCTTGATAAACTCACAGTCACAGGAGGTTATTAATACTCTTGTGATCGTATTGAGACCAAATACTAAGTTTCAGCGTGATTTGTTCTTGTGAGTGAAAACTACTTGTGTGGATGTGGCTATGGCCAAACTACATTCATCAACACACCCACATACAGTTAATAATTCTGACCTGAGTACTTGGAGACCACATGCCAAATTTTAACTAGATTGGTTCTTTAATTAGCTTTTGGCAGACAAAACAATTTTCTGTGGGTAAGGTTACAAAATCACACCCATTGTCATACCCACATGTGGCTAATAATCACGCCTGGATACTTGGAGACCACATGCCAAATTTCTGCCAGATTATTCGTATAATTAGCTTTTGGCAGCCCAAAAACATCCTGTGGGTGTGGATATGACAAAATCACGCCCATGGCCATACCCACATGTGCTTAATAATGCTCAACCAGGTACCTATATTCTCAGTTCTAAGAGAAGCAACAACTTATTCTTTTTCTGTCTCATGGCAAGATCACATGACACACAGATCACCCAAAACCACATACCATTAATTATGAATACAGTTGATTCAGTTTACAATCAACAGAGTAATATATATATATATATATAACAATAGTGTTATGCCACAAGTATATACCACTACTGTTAATATCTCACAAACAGGTTCCTGAGGTCTAGAGTATATCTCCAAACTCACCAGAACCAGTTGCTTCTCTGCATACACAGCCCAGCCATACAAGTATTGGCCCACAGATGTCGCCCCAAGCAACAGGAAGCTGACCTCCAGCAAACCCATCTTCCGGACCTTTCGGAAGTAGAAGACTGGTTCCTTCCAGTCTGGCAAACCATGCTCAAGAATGTCATCATAACTAACAAAAATAAAAAAATAGATAGAAATACTTCCGCAATGTACAGTGTCCTGTTTGTCATTTACCTAGAAACATTGCATTAATGTGTAACATTAATTACAAGATTGGTATTGATTATTACACTCTTCTTTTGTAATTTTAATCATAATAGAGTCAAATAACAACAGTATTTCAGTATACATGTTTGATGCTTGTGGTATACTGCGTTATGTGAGCGTTGAATAAGTTACAGTGCGTGAAGTTTGGTACAATAGATAGTGTTATCTAAAGCATTGCACTGCAGCATCTCCAATACCGTTAGTATCATTCTGTCATATGTAACTGGTCATAACCGTGTTACATGTGTTACCTAGTGTCAATTTTATTACACCTGCTACTCGTATGCAGATTGTGTAACATATTGCTACATGTTTAGTGTTGAATGTGTAAGTGTTACACATGAGGTGTTAGCAGGAGCATTGAGAGGCTTACATGTCCCGCTTCTCTGGATCCTTTAACACCTCATATACAGTCACCATCTACGAGAAGAGAAGGGGGAAATACAATCACATAAAACAAATATAACACGACTCAATCCCATGCACAAGCAACATGAAGTGATGGTCCTTCAATTTTAGTTTACGAGAAATTGTGTGCTACAAATGAGCAGATAAATAAGATACTCTCGATAAAGTGAATTAATGAAACTAGTGAATTTCATGATCAATACAATTGGAATGAAAAAGCTGGGTGATGTGAATCAAGTGCCATGACTTTAAGTTGCTCTATTTTCCTATTTGTGAGCCTTTTTGAGCAGAAAGATGATGAACAACCAATGAAGACTTCTACATACCAATGTCTGTCTGTGTGTCGGGAAGTCCTCCTAGATGCATGCACCAATTATGATGATAATAATAAATAACTTCTTTTTTCTTTTTTTTGATAAATGTTCCTTATGGCTCTGGGATGTGACAGAAAAATTTTGTTTTTTAAAATTTTACAAGAAACAAATAAATGAAAATGGTAATTTTGGTGACAATTTTGGGTATGAAATTGGAAAAGGTTTTACAAAAAAAAAAAAAAAAAAAATTTTTTTTTTAAATTTATTTTTAAAAATTTTTTAACTTATTTATTTATTTTTAATATAAAGAATGGCTGATATAAGAGCAAGAAAAAAAAAAGAGGAAAAATATTCTCCAATTTTTAATCAAAAAATGAGATAACTGACAAATTATGATCTATATATTTTTTGTTCATTAAAGAAGTTTTCTGTGAAAAAACATCAAACCTGGTGGGGCTATTTTCCAGATGAAATGTGATATGATTTCACATTTTGATAACAGATACATACTTGACTGGAAATACGGAATAGAATTGATTTTATTTCACTGGGAAAACATATGCTGATATTCTCCATCATGTGACAGACTTAACAAGCGGCGGGTAACAAAGGAAGCCATTCCGTGTGCATGTATAAATCATCAACAAACATTAGTGTAAATGCTAGCCCCCACATGTTCCATCCAACTTCTACTAGGGATCTTGCTTTAGTTCTTATACCATCCTCCTACTCTGTTGGATTAATATCACACAGAGAAGCTGTAATGGCACACTGATTCCCCAGAAATTATTTGTCTTAGCTTCTTGCTTGATTCAGAATTTCTTTACACCTGTTGGTGTTTGGTATTGGGTATTTAATAAAAATCAATATCATCACCAAGGCAACGTAAGGTACCCCTACCAGTATATTAGAATTCACAATCAAGGTATTGTTTCTGTGTGCCTTGATGCATCCCAGCCCTCCTCCCTGTATTCCTTTGATATCCCTTACCTTACACAGAACCTACCTTCCTAAATCTCTCTGCAGCATTGGGATCCTCACTCTTGTCAGGGTGCAGTTGCAATGACAATCTTCTGTATGCCCGCTTGATCTCGGCAGGAGACGTATTCTAGAATTGATACAAAACTGTGAGAAGATCGAAAATTTTAGATATGAATGTATACATACATATAGTGCCTGCATACATATAGTGCCTGCATACATATAGTGCCTGCATACATATAGTGCCTGCATACATATAGTGCCTGCATACATATAGTGCCTGCATACATATAGTGCCTGCATACATATAGTGCCTGCATACATATAGTGCCTGCATACATATAGTGCCTGCATACATATAGTGCCTGCATACATATAGTGCCTGCATACATATAGTGCCTGCATACATATAGTGCCTGCATACATATAGTGCCTGCATACATATAGTGCCTGCATACATATAGTGCCTGCATACATATAGTGCCTGCATACATATAGTGCCTGCATACATATAGTGCCTGCATACATATAGTGCCTGCATACATATAGTGCCTGCATACATATAGTGCCTGCATACATATAGTGCCTGCATACATATAGCGCCTGCATACATATAGCGCCTGCATACATATAGCGCCTGCATACATATAGCGCCTGCATACATATAGTGCCTGCATACATATAGTGCCTGCATACATATAGTGCCTGCATACATATAGTGCCTGCATACATATAGTGCCTGCTTAGTACACAGGCATCGTGACTATGTCAGGTTTGCAAACGTGTTGGCGGCAGCTAGAGAGTATGCATTTATATTTTGTGGGTAAAGTGTATATCCACGAAAAGGGTGTGAGAAAGGTTGTAGTTGTTATTGAAGTCTACGTTCCATCTTTACTCTCTTCCTCATTTCCCTTCTTTTTTTTCCACAATTTCGCCATCATATACCAACTGCATGCACAGTAGTAGAGTGACAATGAATTATATCACTCTGTCTGTACCGGAGCCTACAACTAATCATTGAGTCCGTCTCATGACACCACACCCACCCACAGTAGTGAGGTGACATGGTATCTAGCTCTATAACCATTTCCCTTTCACTCTTTTATTTATCATATTACATAAATAAAACAATAGCCTGCGCTGTCATAGGACTCCCTGAAGGTGACCCCTTTCCTTCTTTCAAACTAGTAATATTTTTTTTAATAAATCATTCACATGAAGAAAAATGTGTGTCTTTCAGTGATCCATATGGAAATTACAAAAAAAAAATTTTTTTTTTCATTTTGAAATATTCATCCAATATTCTTTGATTCAAGTTCATCTTTTTGGGCCACACAATGTAGTGCAGATTAACTGTGTTAGCACATCACTTCTTTCTTATATCCATTGTCATATACACAATCGAATTTGACATGTATACTTTATGACACTAATTGAATGTAGACAGTGAGATGAGGACTACTACCAGAACTGAAGTTATATAAGGTCCCAATGAAAGAACTTGCATACTTCCCCAATTTACACAATGATTTCAGATATTACGTCTGCAGGCAAACATACCCCCCACATTCTCAGTCTCCTAGTCTAAACAACATAACACCAGAGATGATTGCAGCTGCACTGGGAACAATGGAGCCACAAGTTGTCCAACAAACAGAACTATTGCTCACAGAGTCAAGTTTGAATTTCTAGTCTGGCCCCACAGACTTTTAACAGTTTTGGCACTTTAGACTGACAGTCCTGCAAGAAAATGTGTGGACTTCAAGATTAAAAAAATAATAATAATGGGAAAATTATCCACCCTTTAACTTTTTATTTTTGAACCTTACTAAATTTTTTGTTTGTAGAGGACACTCAGATTTATAGTAACTATCAAATCTCACCAGAAGCTGCTGTAATCTAACAAGTTTGCTGGAAACCAGGGATTGCACATGCTCAGAAATACTGCAATTCCTGATGCAATTGGCACTGTAATTAAAATTGTCCTCCAACTTATGTTGCATGACTTTTTTTGGGTGGAAATTCTGACACCATCTCTTCTGGACACTTAGATGGAGGGAGTCTAACAAATCTAATTGTATTGGAATGGTGGCTATCACACCCCTGGTTCAAAAGTTAATTCTATTAAGCAGGCAGGCAGGCAGACAATGAAGTATTATAAATAATAATATAGATATCACAAATACATGTGAAAAGGTAAGTGATCATTACATGCACTGGTCAGCATAATACAGGTGCTGATGAGTAGAAATTAGGTACCTGGTGGAATACAACAACAGTAAGCAAAATATGTAAACTGATCAAAAATCTGTTGTGTAGAGAGGCTTCATGTTAATCTGAGAGTGGGATACATGATACACTTATTTTATCAATCACAAAAATAGTTCTATGATGAAGGGGAAATAAACATGACAAGGTGATGGATCATCAGTTAAAAACTTGCCCCTAAAATGTGCACATGCGTCTAAATGGGAAACAACATTAAGGTCTCCTTAGACCTCTGCATTCATGGTAAATAGGAACACATAGCACATAATTGGAGACCAGAATGGAAGATCTATGTTATATTTCCCAGAGATATCACCATTTTGTGTCAGAAATTAGTTATCTATGATGAAAATAATCACATATTTGGCCAATGATAGTCTTCTTGGAGTGGGCAATGGCAATAGAGGTTAGGCCCTGTTAAGATTAATCAAGTGTGAGAATACATTAATTGTTTTTACATGCATAAAATATGTACATCTTCAAGATTATATACACCACATGATAACAAAACATGTAGTAGGTGTCCTATTTAGATATTGGAAACTTCATTATTCTTTCTTTCTGAGAGAACCAGAAGGGGGAGAGGGTAGCCAAGGTGCCCATTAGGGTAATTTAAGATTATTTCTAGAGGGTTTCTGGCAGTGAGCAGATTTCCAACACACCCAAAAAATATGCACAATCTAATGTCAAAATCAAAGGTAGGAAATCCCAGGTTACCCAATCCCCTATTCCCCACCCCCTCAGAAATGATGCTTAAAAAAAAAAATTAAAAAAAAAAAGGAAAACCCCCCCCCCCCCCCCCCCCCATTCATATTGTGTGTGTTCCCACTATCATTGCCTCCATAATGCACTGAAGCACCAGTGAAGATTTACTAGTACACATGAAGGTACTAATGGATTTAGCTGATGATAGTCAGAGGCAGTAATTAGTTTAATCAAGTGATTATTTGCTATCTCGCTGGCTATTCAATTACATGGGAGTCAAATTATAGGCGAGGTTTTGTGATTGTACATACAGGAGCTTGAACACACACAGGTTCCCTAGAGTTTATCATGATACAACCTCAGGGTTTATCATGGTATAACCTCGGAGTCATTCAATTCAGAACCTTCCCATACCTGATTTAATTGCATAACATCATAGAAGTTCTCGCCAATTTCTTCCACCAGATCGAACAGATCCAGCTCTACCTGGTCCCAGCTTACACACTGACCAATAATTTGGAGAAAAACAAGTACAGACATCACCAAACCAGCCCACGGAGCCATGACTAACAGGTAAACTCATTTATTGGCTAGAATACAGAATAAAAAAGGAGACATCATCCTGGAATAGTTTGCTCCTGAACATTATTGCCTCCCGAGGCCAAATTTGAACGCAATAGTTTGCGTGGGTGGATTACGGTGGCCCTACTAGCGGAAGGCCTCCTTAATCAGAACCACTGAACCCATAACGTATACAGTCTGACTTTTTATCCCGTTAAAAATAGGCTGTTACGCTTAGCTAAGCCCTACTACCAATTCCCGTGGGGTTCGTGGTTCTCTACTGGGATCTTTTGCACCTGATGGAGGAGTCTGGAGCTATGGGTAAGTCTTCAATAGCTAAGTCAGATGGCTGGTCTGGTGGGCTTGTTGCGATTTTGGAAATGGGTGGGTGGGTTGGTGATGATTACGACCTGCACCTGATCTTGTTAATCTTTTGTTTGCGTGGGGGGTAGGTTGGTGTCACTGTGGTGTAGGCAATGGTGGACTCTGTTCAGCTATGTCTCTTCCACCTTGAATGGTAGGCTAGCATTTCCATGAAAATTGCCCTGGGTGCTGGGTTGTCAAGACTTCTTTCTGTGTGGTCTAGGGGTGAATACTGGATGAGTTTTGTGAGGGGTTGGGATTTAGTTGACTTGCCAAACTAGATTACTCATTAGGTCTGAGTTATTATGAATGAGTGTATTGGAGTTGCATAGGAGACATATGAGACAATGTCATATAAACTTTACCATATGGTCAGGTAGAGTAGCCCTTCCACTAAAAGAGGAAAGCACTCTTCCTTGGTAAAGGGTCACCAAAATCACTCATTTTGTTCATGCATGACATGGTAAAGGATGACAGGATGTGTTTTGAACATTCTCTTGTTGGTGTGTTAGTGTTAGACCCTTAGAAACAGATTAGAGACTTCAAGTGAGATCAAGTGGACACTAGTTATATATTGTCCCATTGGCCAGACTCTTCCTCTGCCTGTTAGTTGGAATTTATTTCAGATTCTTATGTTGGACAGATGCTGATAAAGCAATAAAGAGTAGTGTATTCTTATGTCTCTCTCTCTCTCTCTCTATGTATATAAGTAGTCTTTTATAGCCTATAATGCCACCTTTGTAAGTTGGGTAGACACTGTGTTGCTGATTACAGTTCAAAGTGCAAATTAGTCTAGCCCCTCCCCCAATTAACAAGTATCAGAATCTGGATTTGTTACACCCAAAATGTAATATTTCTGAATGTTGGGATATTTTGTGGGTTTTGTTCTCCCAGATTTGATATAAACTTCTTGTGTTTAGTGTGTTACTCTGTGTAAACAGTAAGTTGTTAACTCCTTGCTCAAATACTTAGTGTAGCATTCTGTCACCAAGTGGAAGACTTGTTTACTCTCTCCATGGTAACAACTAGCAGGGAAGCTAGCCCGAAGCTAATCCTTCATTTTTCTTCGTTCGATCTTACTCTTCACTATGCAAGTTCTAATTAGGTATTGAAGTGAAGCAGACATTGAGTTCCTGTGCCAGTCACTTAAGATAATTGCAATCTACTGCCAAATGGCAACAGCTAATACTTATGTACATGTACATGAAACTTAATAAACCTCTTATAAGATCACATTATGTTTTCATGTGTGCGTGGTGTGGTGTGCGCATGGGTGGGTGGGTGGGTGGGTGTGATAACTGTATCGTTCAATTCACATCCAAGGATAGCATAGGATCCATAAGTGGGTGTGTCTATACTACATTGGATCCTCCAGGTCAACTTGTGTTTTCAATAAGTTTTTTTTTCTTCTGCAAAAAGGATAACATTCAAAAGTTACTCCTTGCTGTATAATTTGCTTTCTAAGCTTGCGTATCCTCTGTTAAGAGCTCACGTAACTTCTATACTCAGTTTCTCTAACATGCTCACACATTAGTAAACTCTGGGGTTACAAGAAAGTTGTACTTACGTTTTATCAAACTTTTGTGTATGTTTTATTTGACTAGTAAGAACTGCAAGCCGTTGTGTGCTCAGGGCTGAGACCATGTGCACACGAGCATGCCCAAAGGGTTCCTACTGATTCTGGGTAGCAACCATTTCCAAATTATGAAAAGCTGTTTAATATGAGGTGACCAAGAGGATCTGATCTATTGCATGGGAACTTGCGGTGAATGTTTAAAAAACTAAGTGAGCATACGTGCCAAGCTTGGAGATAGATTATGTCCCACCCACCAAAGGCAATTAGACGAGTGTAATTTGATTCCTTGCAGGCCTCTGCACTTCATATACCCCAACACTGACTGTGATGTTTACAGGCTTCCCTCCAGACTGAGGTTTTAAGCATGTTAAGGGTTAGTGACATCATGTTTACTTAATTATGGGACACTGTTGGTGACACATCACCAAAAAACCAACACAGAGGGATGGAAGCATGGATAGGAGCATGGATGGAAGCACGGATGGAATGAAGGGAAGTGCCTGGTCAGCATATGTGAACAGAAGGCACTAGTGTGGTGATGTGTGTTCTCATTACTTGTTATTCAGTCCTAGACATGCACTTCTGTTGTTCACAACCAAAGCTGATTACTTGATGTGTAAACCACTCATGGTGTAAAAAGCACTATACCCTCATCAGGATCACTAGAAGCTGTTATTTAAAGTGTGTTTCCCCTTGCATGAGAGTAGGAAAATTGTGAATAGTGATCCCATATTGCATATCCTTGGTATGACCAATTTCTGGCAGTCAGTATGAACCTTAGTGGTCATGTTGTTGGTACATGAAGGTAGCAGCTTGGTAATGCTTCGATAGGGGTTTTTTCCCTAAACATGGTATGGTAAGGTGTGGATTTATTCACTGCACAAATCCTTTATGGAAGTTTATATTTGCCATGCAGTGTAGGAGTCACTGTTCACTAGGAGCTTGATATCCCTTACCATGTGGCTATAAAGGAAGTCAGGTGCATCTTGAGTTCCTTTTGTTATGCTGTGTTACACAATGAGTCAAACTTTAGTTGCTTCATTAATTTAAGAGTTATGTTGGTTTGACTTAAAAGTATATATGCCGAGCTTTACATCAGAAGCTTGAGGAAGTAAAAGTGAAATAATCTCTCCTCTGGACAGTCTGGCTAAACATCAGCTCAGCTGTCAGTCAAAGTAAACTGCATTATCTGTCAGTACAGCACTGCCTGTCTGCAGTATAATGACTATAAAAAGGTTTTACATTACCTATTCTTATGCACACAGCTAATGGTGTGTGCTATGATGGTATTTCTTTCCATATATTTTCCATGAGCTATTTATTGCCATGCCGATATCTCTATATTAAGCACTTGATTTTTTCTTTGAGTTTTTAATAATTTTTTTTAAATAATTTTTTTTTAAACTTTCATATGCAAATATATTCATTGGGTAGATTTTGTTTGTATGAGTGTGTTTGTTGGTGTGTGTAAGTGAGTGTTGCAGAGTCCGTCCGTCCGTCCGTGTGGTGTGGTATGTGAGTGCCTGCGTGGCATGTGTTGTTGGAATGTTGTTGTGGCAACCATGTTGGTAAGCTCTGTGATGTAATTGCATTATAATATTGGCCGATCTCTGAAGTGGTCCAGTGTTCTAGACCCAACCACAACACAGAGAGATCATCAGCCAAAACACCTCCAATAAAGTCAGGTCAATTGATGACAGAGGCAGCTCACCAGCTGCCCAACTGCACAACTATGGCGGCCAATCACTGCCTGTCTTGACCACAACTGGAGCCTGCAACAGACATTACGTCTCCATGCACCATCATACACACACACACACACACACACACACACACACACACACACACACACACACACACACACACACACACACACACACACACACACACACATACACACACACACACACATACACACACACACACACACACACACACACACACACACACACACACACAAACACACACACACACACACACAAACACATACACACACTGCTCTTCATTATTAGCCTCAGGTTTTGAAATTAATAGATGCAGTGTCTTTCTCTTATATATATATATATATATATATATATGCTATCTTAAAAGATATTAGTTGATTCTGCAAAATTATTTGTGGTCATCACGTCATTCACTCGTAGCACTTGCACTGAAATATGAGTTAAAAAATATAAAAAATCTGTGTTAGAGAGTTTTCTATTGTCCTGCACTATTGGTCCAATCTGTATTTTAAGCTCTCGTGCATTTGTGGAGGGCACAATGGGTGGCCATCTTGGCTCACATGGTCTGCATTGCTGGCACTTGTATTCCTGAAATGATTCGGTTCTATTGGGATCATGTGTGATGATCACGTGATGTATTGCTGAAGTGCTATGCATTGTGTGGTGGAGTTTCATGTCGATGTGTGTGGCGTGAAGATCTGTCACTCTAGTTCATCTCAGGCAGTGTGTTTACCAGTCGACTTTTTATAGAAAATTACTACTTGTGCAGTGAATATGTTATCCAGTTCTGATATAGCTTATTTGTCCTTGTAGATCGTGGACAAACTTTGATATCAACCTAAATCATGTTGGTCCAGTGTGTGCCCCATAGAGCCATTGTCAACCTGCTTCAACCTGCCTCAACCCAGTGTGGTGTTGGCTAAATCATGTTGGTCCAGTGTGTGCCCCATAGAGCCATTGTCAACCTGCTTCAACCTGCCTCAACCCAGTGTGGTGTTGGTCCAGTGTGTGTCCCCATAGAGCTATTGTCAACCAACCTGCCTCAACCCTGTGTGGTGTTGGTCCAGTGTTTGCCCCCATAGAGCTATTGTCAACCTACTTCAACCTGCCTCAACCCAGTGTGGTGTTGGTCCAGTGTGTATCCCCATAGAGCTATTGTCAACCTACTTCAACCTGCCTCAACCCAATGCTTGTGCATGCGTTCGTTTGTGTATTGGATTGACTTTCGGAAATCTCCCTATGATCAAGAATGTTAATTGCTGGAAGACATCTCAATCATGTGAACAACTCAACATCTCAATCATGTGAACAACTCACACTCTTTTATCTCCCTTCTCTCTCTTTTTTTTCTCTCTCCACCAAGATACTACCGTCTATCTGGTTTTATTCTTCCCCCTCCCCAAATTAGTGAACACCCACCTGACCTAACTTCCAAGTTGCACATGGTAATTAACCTCTCAATGGCTGGCCTTGGGTGGCATGCAAGTGTGGCATGCAAGTGTGGCGTGCTAGTGTGGCGTGCTAGTGTGGCTTTGTTGTGGGTTAGTAGTTCACATTTTAATTAGCAAATAGCTGCCAACACAACACCCAGACATACCTTCTAGGTCTTCCCTTCTGACCCAACCACAACCCACTGCCTGTACATGGCTATTTAATTAAGTTCAGTGTGGCTTGCTATGGGGTCAACTAGATTAGATTAGGAGAACCTGGTGTGTGTAGGTCAGGCAGCTGTGTGTGTGGGTGTGGGTGTGTGATGTCTGCACCAGCTACATGGTGGGTGGGTGGGTGAGGGTTGTGTCTGGAGCCAGGAATGCACTAAATATTAGCATCTGTGAATGATAGCCATAATCTTTCTTCTCTCCTTTAGACTTTCCTCTCTTTTTTTTCTGTTTTCTTTCTTTATTTCTTCCTCCCTTCCTTTTATATTTTGCTCCATCCTCATACCGCCTTCTTTTCTTCTTTTATTTCATTTTTTACTTCCTTTCTTTCATTTTACTTCTCTCTTTCCCTCCGTCCCTATGTTCTTTCTCTTCATCCTTCCTTTCTCTCCCCCCCCCCCCCCCTCCTCCCATCCTCTCACTTCCTATTGTGTACTCCCCTGTTTCATATGTCTCTCTCCTTCCCTCCAGAGAGAATGGAGGAGCAACCTCAGGGGGAGGAGGAGGAGGAGGGAGAGGTGGAGGACATGGAGCAGACAGCTGCCAGCAACCATCAGCAACAGCCAGCTGCTCCCACTGCCGTCATTGTGTCTGTCTCCTGTAAGTGGTTGTGGAGAGGGAGGGAGGGGGTGTGTGAAGTGTAGAATGGCCGCTACAACTGCTAGAAGGATTGATTCACAATATATCTGTTAACACAATACTGAATTAACACAACACTGAATTAACACAACACTGAATTAACACAACACTGAATTAACACAACACTGAATTAACACAACACTGAATTAACACAACACTGAATTAACACAACACTGAATTAACACAACACTGAATTAACACAACACTGAATTAACTTGATTTCAATTTAGATGCTTTTGAGAAGCATATTAACGTCACATACCTTAAATATGTCTAGTACATTGGTTACTCTTCAGAAAAAGTCAGCAAAAAAAATAAAAATAATAAAAACAAATAATAACAATGATAAAAAAAATTAAATAAATGAAAACTACCCATTACCAAACAATTTACTCTGGAGCTGTTCAATATTAATCTTTCTAATTACTATGCTAACCAGGTCAACTCTTTTTTTGTCCTCATTTTATTCAGCAAAGAAGATGAACTGTAAACCTTTTCTGTACTTTTGTCATTTCCTGAAAATGTTTTGGTTCCTTATATGGTAATGGTTTATTTGCCGTTGGTTATGCTTTTGAATGGCCTCTGGGATGATGTCTGGACAGCTTCTGACTCGCAGGAACAGCTGCTCTCAGCTTAGATGTTTATAATATGTTACCATCTGTTGTGGTCCCACCCCCATCCACCCACCCACCTCCTGTCTCTCTTGAGGAAAGGACTCTTAAGATTACAGTGCACTGGAGTTATAGAGTAGCTTTAAGGGGGTGTGATCACTGTGGTTGCATTAAGGGGGTTGGGGGATGGGGCATATTGACAATGTCTGGTGTTTGTTTGTGTGTGCAGCTAATGTGGGCTCCAACTCCACCTCAACCTTCACTTCACCTTCACAACTGTGAGACCACCCGCCCACTGCAGCTTCTCTTCTCCACCACTAACCCCTCACTATTCCTTCCTACACCTCCTCCCCTCCCTCTCCTCCTCCCCTCCCCTCTCCTCCCTCCTCCTCCCTCCTCCTCCTCCCCCCTCCTCCTCCCCCTCCTCCTCCCCCTCCCCCTTCCTCCTCCCCCTTCCTCCTCCCCCTCCCCCTCCCCCTCCTCCTCCCCCCTCCCCCTCCTCCTCCTCCCTCCTCCTCCCTCCTCCTCCCCCCTCCCCCTTCCTCCTCCCTCTCCCCTCCCCCTTCCTCCTCCCCCTTCCTCCTCCCCCTTCCTCTCTATCTATTCAGATCTACTTCACTGATATCTCCTTCCCCTGTCTTCCATATGGTGTCACCTGACTGTCACCATCTCCTCTCCAAGACACATCTGCAAGTTCGCCAGACTTGTACGTCCACGCACACACACACACACTCTCTCTCTTTCTCTCAGATGTGGTCACTAATGGCTATTTCTAACCTCCCTCCTCTCCCTCCCACAGTGTCAGAGCCTGGTAGGAATGGGCGTGGCCACAAGGTCAAGGTAGCAAGACTCAGTCCAACAAGACTAAGTCCTTTACAACATCGAAAAAATGACCTCATTAAGACTGTCTCCATGGAAACAGCTCTTGGTGAGCTGGTGTATATCACATAACCTTTAATATTTACTGTGCAGGTGGGCTAGGCTGGGTGAACCAACTGGAGACAACATAATGATGGACATTATTTAAAATGTCCATACTCCATAAATGTTATGTGCCCTAATTACTTATTCAGCTGTAGTGGGTTGTAGGTGAGGAAATAGTCTGAGTGTTAATTAAATTAATGTGATTTCCCATTCCATTCTAGTCTCACATGGTCATCCAATTTTATAGAATTCTCACTTGTTTCGAGCTAGATTCACAATGATTATTCATGATTTCTTTTTCTTTATTTACTCATGTTGTTTTTTTTTACTTTTTGTTTGTTGTTTGCTTGTTTCCCCCCCCCCATTTTTTTCTTTTCTTGTTTTCCCCATTATACTAAATATTTCTCAAATTTGAAGCCCTTTAGACTTACCATGTTATTATTGTTTTTGTTGGTGTTGTTGTTTGGCAGAGAACACTGGCCATAACTCAGTCCAGTGGAAGCCTGCAGAGTCCACAGGTCAGCACATGACCCACAGCGCTGGTGGTGGAGGTGGAGGAGGGGTGGAGCCTCTTACTGTCATGGGCAGTGGGTCAGAATCCATGCAGGCCGAGGGAGGGGAGGACTCCTCCTGCAGTACCCCCTCCATCAGTCCCCTCACTCTCCCTGCAGGAACCAGGGTGTGTTGCTATGGTGTTACTAGAGCGTGTTGCTATGGTGTTACTAGGGTGTGTTGCTATGGTATTACTAGGGCATGTTGCCATGGTCTTACTAGGGAAGTGGATTTTGAGTTCAAAGTTCTTCCATTAGGTTTGCGTGGTTTTGGACGATGGCTTAGTTTAGTCACTAGCACTCTTTGTTGAGATATTCCTGCATAATCTCTGAGATATACCAGTGTAATCTTCTGAGATAAGATATCCCCGGGAATCCACTTCTGGTCTAAAACATCAAATGTATGACATAGGCTATATTCTGTATTGGAGGAGGTTGGAGGGGGGGGGGGGGGGAGGGGGAGAGAGGGAGAGGGAGTCTAGGCAGTTAGTTAGTTAGTTAGTTAGTTAGTTAGTTAGTTAGTTAGTTAGTTAGTTAGTTAGTTAGTTAGTTAGTTAGTTAGTTAGTTAGTTAGTTAGTTAGTTAGTTAGTTAGTTAGTTAGTTAGTTAGTTAGTTAGTTGTACTCATGAGATTGCTACATATGAGAGATAAATAGGCAGACAAATAGACAGAGAAATAAACAGATAGATAGAGACAGGTAGATAGAGAGATATATAGACAGATAGATGACAGAGAGACAGGTAGATAGACAGGCATAGATAGACAGACAGACAGATAGACAGACAGACAAATAGGCAGACATAGATACAGGCAGACAGACAGAAATAGACAGATAGGTAGATAGAGAGATAGACAGACAGACAGACAGATAGATAGACAGACAAATATGCTGTTGTTTTGTTGCTTTTTTGTGTTTTTAAAAATTGTGAGCCACTGACATAGTGTCTGTTGTAAACTCATAATGGCACTTGTTCTCGCTATCTATCACTATTGAGACTTTCCAAAGACTTGTGGTGTCTTGGCATGGCCAGTGACGTCATTGGGTGTGAGTCAGACATCAATACATGCTTCTGTTCACCATAGCTCTTTGGACAGCTGCATATAGTGCACTGAAGAGGTTTTGACTTGATTTGTGGGAGGCTCCAATTGGAGAATCTTATGGACAAGCAACCTTCACCACTGCACCTCATTACCACTTTCCTGTTGACGTCTTGCCTGGTCCCTCTCCACACACGGTGTGGTCGCTGCTCTCACAGTCGTGGGGTGTCCTGCCTGTTAGTTCATGCTTCAACAGTCAACAGCAACAGTAGTTGCTGTCATGTTGCTGTGCTGTTGCTGTCCTGTTGCTTGTTGTAGTGGTGGGTTGTTGAGGGTGGACGAGTAATCTGTGGGTGGGGCTTGTAGAATGCCTCGAAGTTAGTGGTGTTCAGTACAAATACACTAATAATACTTATTTCAAGAAAATGGCGACACACTGGACCAACGTCACACTGGGTGGAACCTGACATATTTTTTATATTTTGTTTTGTTGGTTTTTAAATTTATTTTTACAAAGGTAAGTTGAAGTATTTCGAGGAGCAGATCTTCAGAATTGAAATTGGCAACCCTTGATACAGTCAAACAGGTTTCTCCATATTGTCACCCTTTCTCTCTCCCCCCTCCCCAAACCACCCTCTCGGAATGACTAATTATCCTACAATGGAATTATAGATTAACCCCTTTTATTGTACATTTCTCTGAGAAAACAAGTGGGAATGGAATGACATAATTAAGATCAGTACAATGTTAACTGATTGTTTATTTACAACTTGAGTAAGCTGGTCCAATATTCATGTCTATCCCAGTCATTGAAATGTTCTTCGAGATAATTTACTCATTTATTACCTATGGCAAGTGTTTGGGTATGATCACTTGAGAAATTTATGTGTACCTTGAACTTGTGGTTCTTAGAGACATTTTCCCATACATCAAAAGGTCAGATGGTCTTCATTGGGGTGAGTGATATCTTCAAAGCTTGTGAAGAATCTACACTCGCTCCACTCTCTGTGGCCCTGTAACAACCACTTCTTATGAGCACTCATCAAAGACCACACACATACTTGCAATGTCAGGATGTGTGTACAACAATTATTAAAGGAACTTCTTTTCCATTCTATTTCTCAATTCCTCTGTTTATTTTTCTCTTTTTTTCTCCTTTCTTTTCAACAAGTTCTAACTAGTGGATGGTTTTTGTTTTGTTATTGTTTGTGATCATTTTGTCAGTAATTAAAATTTTAAATTTATTAATTGTTTTTTTTTTTTTTAAGAAATCATTGTAACATGTCAATCATATTTGATAAAGCATCTCACTTTTAATTTACAGATTTTTTGTTACATTTTTAAATTAAATTTGATCGTCTTTAGCCAGAGATTATAAACATTGATTTCCAGTGCCACAGGTACCTCTCATCATGTGTGATGTTCACTTGTCCTATCCTCTTTTTTGCACCTCATTAGATTCCCTTCATCACGGGAGCAGGTGGACAGATCCCCAGCCAAGAGCAGCTGGAGGCTCTCTACAAGCAGTTGCCCTCCAACAGTGAGCAACTGGACTCCATGCAGAAGCAGATGCTGGCCATCATGGAACAGCAACAGAAAATAGCAGCACTGAGCATGCCCAGTCTCATTGGAACCTCATGCAATCTCAAGACGTCCACACAAGTGACTCCCACGTCTGTCGGCACTGGTACCACTGCTTCGGCTGCTTCCTCCATCTCCGGAGGTTCGGAGATGTTCCAGCTCCCATTGTTTCTCCTGCCCCCTGGGATTTCCCCGTATACGGCATTCACACCCCCTCAATCCTCATCTACATCGTCCAACTCCTCCACCACATCCTCCCCCACCTCCTCTGTGTCCAGTGACTCCAGCATCTCTGTCGCGAGTGTGCCCCACTTCCCTTTCTCACTACCCCTGCAGCCGTCCGCTCTGGCCACCACCACTCGGGAGGCTCTGATAGGCGGGACTAGTGGTGGGGGCGGAGCTCCACAGAGGAGGCCACTCTCTGAGAGTCTGTCTGCCCC
Source organism: Lycopodina hypogea (assembly GCA_963969325.1). Taxonomy (NCBI): domain Eukaryota; kingdom Metazoa; phylum Porifera; class Demospongiae; order Poecilosclerida; family Cladorhizidae; genus Lycopodina; species Lycopodina hypogea. The sequence continues at coordinate 2,730,987 of OZ017788.1, forward strand.
GGGCTTCCAGAGTGTCTCCGAACCTTTGAACTTTGAGGTCTTGCAAAAGCAGTTTCAGCAGCAGCAACAGCAGCTGATGTTGCAGAGTCAGCAAGTGCATCAGCACTTTCTGGAACAGCAGCAGAGGTGGGTGTGCTTGTGCTGCACTGGCATGATGGCCTTTGTGCATGGTGACATGTTTGCTATTGTTTTTTTTTTTTAATCTCTCGTTCTTTTCTCCTCCTTCCCCCTCCCCCACTTCTTTCTCATCTAACTTTTTCACCCCTTACCCAAATTCTCCCCTCTCCAACCTCTTCCCCAAATTTTTCTCTCCAACCCTTTCCCCAAATTCTCCCTTCCTCTCTCCCAAATTCTTCTCTCCAACCCCTTCCCCTTCCTCCTCTCCTCTCCTCCCCTCTCCTCCCTAGACTGCTGCAACAAGCCATGCTTGAAAGGAAACAGTTTGAGGAGCAACAGAGACAACTGTCGGCCATTCACCTCCACCAGCAGTCAGAGCTCCAGAAGAAGCAGCAGCTCCTCCGTCAGATGCAGGAGGCTCACTTCCTCACTGTCCAGCGGCAGCAACAGATGTTGATGCTGCAGCAATCCATACAGCAGCAGCAGCAGCAGCAGCAACAGAGGGTGAGGGTGTGAGGTCACTGTTGCCGTGGAGATGTACTGGTGTGGGCATGTACTTGACTGTCTCTTTTTTTTTGTGTGGCTGTTTGGGGTGTTTAATTAGGCACAGACTCCAGCTGGGATGGTCTATCTCTCCCACCTTCCTTATTATTTCTTTGTCCTTTTCCTTTCATTTTATCTTCATCTTCATACTCCCCTTACATTATTATTCCCTCTCTCTTCTCTCCTTTCTCTCCATCCCTCCCTCCCTCTCTACTTCCTCCCTCCCTCCCTCTCTACTTCCTCCCTCCCTCTCTCTCCCTCTCCTCTCCCTCTTCCTTCCCTCTCCCTCTCCCTCCCTCCTTCCCTCACTCCTCCCTCACTCCTCCCTCCCTCCCTTCCTCTCCTCCCTCTCTCCTCCTTCCCTCTCTCCTCCCTCCTCCCTCCCTCTCCTTCCCTCTCTCCTCCCTCCCCCTTTCCTCCCTCACTCCCATATCAACAGGCCAATCAACTAGTCCAAGCTAACCAATTAGCACAGCAGCAGACGTCTCCCTCTCTGCCTCTCTCCAGACGTCCCCAGACGTCTCCTCTGCAAAACCACAAGTCTCTCGTGCAGCGGCTCTCCCTGAAGGACTCCTCGTCCCTCCCCTACTCCAAGTCGCCCCTGCCCACCATCACCTCCTCCAGCAGTCTCCAGGATCTCGGGGAGTACAGTGCCTCCCATGGAGGAGGAGAGCTGCAGAGAGGGAGTCGCTCCCCCAGTCTCACCCCCAAGGCATGTCTGACGCCTACCAACAGCTACGAGAGCATCACATCCAATGCCAATAATGGAAGACTGTCCCCCAACATTGTTGGAGTGGCTAGTCCATCCTCTGGCCAGGAACACCCCCAACAAATGGGTAAGGTCAGAATAGTGCTGGAATTGGTAAAGGATCATTAGTCGACACTATTTAAGCTGAATTTTAGGGTAAAGGGTTCTTGGCACCTTGTTAGTAATGATATTGCATTTGTTAAAGGGTTATTCGAAATAGCTGCTTTTTTATTTGGTAAAGTATCACCACATTCTTCAGTATACACACATCTAAAATAACTTGATAATATTTCAATATCTAAGCAATTTCTCCAGCTTTGTTGATGCATGTATGTGTGTGTATATACACAGTTACCTAATATATGTGTATGCGTATCTGGCAAATTAGTTTGCTTTAGTACATTGTGCAGTCAGACATTGCCAACACAGGGAGAGGGGGGGGGGGGGGCATGCATAGACTGTCTCTTGCTGAGACCAACACCTGGTCATGTCTTGGAACTCTCACACTGTGTACACGGCAACCCTTAATTGTTGCTATGGCAACACCTGTCCATTATGTTGTATCCCGCATTCTTGCTTATCTGCCAGACCAACCACAGTGGTTGGTTGAGTCAACTGTTCATGCCTTTACTGTGTGTGAGTGTGTGTGCACGTGTGTGTGTGTGTGTGTGTGTGTGTGTGTGTGTGTGTGTGTGTGTGTGTGTGTGTGTGCGCGTGTGTGTGCGTGCGTGTGCGTGTGTGTCAATGGTAAGGGAATGTTCTTTCAAGTTGGAATATATAGACATAATGGTATTCTTCTTGACTCAATGTTTGTTTGTGGTTTTTATATTAGG